>JAOXOE010000848.1:1576587-1587204 GCA_028565055.1 Phoeniculus purpureus | reverse complement strand
ATGGAGCCAGGCTCTGCTCAGGGGCACCCAGTGATAGGACAAGGGGCAATGGGTGTGAGCTGGAACAGAGGAGGTTCTGCATTAATATGAGAAGGACCTTCTTCCCAGTGAGGGTGACAGAGATCTGGAAGGGGCTGCCCAGGAAGGGTGTGGAGTCTCCTTCTCTGGAGATGTTTAAAACCCACCTGGGCATGTTCCTGTGCAACCTGGTCTAGGTGATCCTGCTGTGGCAGGGGGATTGGACTGGATGATCTTTCGAGGTCCCTTCCAACCCCTGACGATCTGTGATTCTGTGGCTGATGCATGAAGAGAAACCACACAAGGTCAGCAAGGCGGAAGGAAGAGCTCTTGTAATTACTGGAAAAGGAAATACACTTTCATAAAGAGAGGCTCTGCTCATAACTAGGTTATTTTACCCCAGTCTTTTCACCCGTCTTCGCATGAAACCGTAATTTTATTTCCCTTTTTCTGTTTGTTTAATGCAATCTCCTCTTGAAACAATGCTGACGCGCAGACCGTGCTTCACAGCCTCCCTGTGCTTGAGCAAAATGCTCTACTTTAATGGCCTGTCTGCTCGTTTCCAAGCCTACTCGTCAACTTCATAGTATGTGACCTCACATTTTGAAGCAACTATTCATACGCGACAGAGAGGTATCAATCTAGAGCATTCCTTCAGTATATTTCATCCCACTGTGAGATGCCCTCCTAGCCTCAATTTATCTCTGCTGTCTAATATACTACAGTCTGAGCTAGGTCTGTCTAATCTGTCTTCATAACTCATATCCTCACAGTCCTAAGCACTTACACAGCTCCTCACTGCAGCCTCTTCAATCTTGACAGCGGGTTTTGCAATATGGGAAAGGAGTTGCTCGCAGCATTTAGAAGCTGGGTGAAGCTGAAATTACATGATTCTAGGTTCTGTCTTAAACTGGAGACTCACGTGAAACAGTTTGAATGACTCCTCTTTTTCCATATTCATCTAGAATTTAATAAACATAAAAATACTGAAGTTCAGTTCATAGCATCTCTTCAACACTTCAGAGGAAAGTAAGGAACTTAAAGTTCTTGTGGAAGTCTATTCCTTCAGTAAGCACCATCGACTTTTCGAGTGAATTTGAGTCTACATGGCATCAATCTGGGAGTTTGCACCAAAAAGGTCTTTCAAAACGTACACATTGGACTCGATGATCTTTTGGGGGCCCTTCCAATCCCTAACGTTCTATGACACTCAACGTCAGCACAAAACGTTTGGATTTCCAGGGACAGCAATGTCATTTTTCTTACGATTATGTCATAGAATCACAGAACATCAGGGACTGGAAGGGACCTCGAAGGATCATCCAGTCCAATCCCCTGCCACAGCAGGATTACCTAGACCAAGCCACACAGGAACACATCCAGGCAGGTTTTAAATGTCTCCAGAGAAGGAGACTCCACAACCTCCTGGCAGTATTTGATGTGAGCATATTCTTGTAAGGACAGAGCTAGAGAAGTTGATTATTTATTCTTTTAGATTAAACCGCAATTAGACTTTGCATCTGAACAGGCAGGAAAGCCCTGAAGTGGTATTGCCAGGGCTTCCAACACGTAGGGGTACCCAGTGAGGCAGAATCCCAGCCCCAGAGGCTGACTGCTCTGCAGGACTCCAATACCACTTGCTTTGAAGCCATTACCACAAGCACGTGCTCTGCCAGAGAGGGAGACACACACAAGTGCACGATCGCCTTTCCAACGTTTGTGTGCAAGAAAACAACGCGAAATGCAAAAACAAATCAGGATCTCCCAAGCTGCGGTTTTCTGTAGGATCACAGAAATATTTTGGGGTAAAAAAACCCCAAATCTGTTGTCATCCTCCCGTGGCACTTTGGAGCCAGTAACAAGGAGACAGGAAGGAAAGACTAGAAATTACTGACAAATGCAGCAACTGCAAAGCAAGTTTATAGAAGCACATCATTAAAATAAATCGGTTTTAATATTCAATCACATTTCACCACTACTGAGGTTATTCTTTTATTAAAAGCCTCTGAAGAGTAGGATGTGAACTGATTCCCCGATTAGATCGCAGCAATGCTGGAAGCATAACCAGGCATGGAGGAATTTCAGAAATGGACAGAAACGGAGTGAGGAAGATTTTGAACCTCCGTTGCTCAGACAAAACCCGAGGCACCAGTGGACAGCCCAACACGTCACAGAACCCTCACACCTACTTCAGACAGCAGGCTACTCTTCCCCCCAGAACGGAGCACTGCGCTGCCGGTGCTGCGCGGGCTTGCGACTGTTAGTTTTGCTGACAATCAAATTGCAGGTAATCGCTTCTGACTGCACCAAAACTGCTGGGATGTGCGAGAGCGCATCTGAATTCACGCACCCGCAAAATAAACTGAGCTCCTATTTAGGCACTGAGACATCCGGCCATTCTGGCTGAAAAGTTTAGGGAGGCTAATTTTGGCCACAACAATAAAAGCCAGTTTCCCAAGGAACAGTGATATTCACGTGGAGGAAGAAAGTCACTTCTGCCTACGGAGACAGGAGTGTTCACTCTTTATCTGCAAACAGTGCATCTTCTGCTGCGCATTTTGGAATGAAGGCTGCTGCCTTATGAAGACTGCTTTGCTACAACCATGATGTGGTGTAGGGAAGTCATTAGGCAGGGAACTCTAGGCACTCTTGTCACAGCTGTGTTGAGCTACAGCAGTACAGCACAGGGACTGACGAGATGCCAGTGGCTGTGTCTTTAACATAATGCTGTTTTCCAGTGTTGAATTGCCACCTGAGAATTGCAGAACATTGGGGATTGGAAGGGACCTCCAAAGATCATCCAGCCCTATCCCCCTGCCACAGCAGGACCATAGAATCATAGAATCATTAGGGATTGGAAGGGACCCCAAAAGATCATCCAGTCCTATCCCCCTGCCACAGCAGGATCCCCTAGATCCAGTCATTAGGGATTGGAAGGGACCTCCAAAGATCATCCAGTCCTATCCCCCTGCCAGAACAGGATCAGTTTGATCCAGTTGCACAGGAATCATTGGGGTTGGGAGAGATCTCCAAAATCATCAAGTCCAACCATCAAACCAGGGCCATCAAGCCCACTAAACCCTGTTTCCAAGAACCTCCACGAGGATAAGGTGATGTTTTGGAGCCTTCTGTCCAACAGATTGGATCTAGGGGAAACTGCTGCGGCAGGGCGGTTGGACTGGACGATCCTTCGAGGTTCCTTCCAGTCCCTAGTGACTGGATCTAGGTGATCCTGCTGCGGCAGGGGGGTTGGACTGTATGATCCTTCAAGGTTTCTTCCAATCTCTAATGTTGTGTGATTCTGTGAAGCTTCAGGCTCACGAGATTTTGAGGGTAGAGAGGGGTGAAGGCAGGTCAGAGCAGCCTCCCACTCCATGTGGGACACCAAAGGATGGCTGCCCATGGGATGAAGGGACCTGATCCCCATTCCCACTGACCTATGCAATGAGCATCTCAAGGCACCCTGAGCCCAGGGCTGTGATTCAGACCAAAACACTGAGCCTGGGCATTTCTCAACAACATCCCTTCCTCCCCCACTCCCAGCCTGCCTGAGCCTGGAGGTTTATTGAACCTGACAGCCGAGTGACTTGATCACTCGAAGCAATGTCTTAATTACAGGACGTCCTCCATGGCGTTTGCTGGCTGCGGTCAGTGAAAGAAACTTCTCTTCCCCATTTCCCTCTGCCCCCCCTCCCTGCTCCCTCCCCAGCTCCACCGAGCCGTGCGGAGCCGGAGAGCCGCTCAGACAGTGGGGATATTGTTTTGGCCATTGCCCGAATGGCCCAGCCTCCTCAGCTGTAAAATTACCTAGAGGATAACTAAACAAACCCCAGACAAACCCTTCTTTAAAGGCACTGCTTACGCTGCAGCAGCCACTTCCCCCTGCCCGCCACATGTTTGCTTCTCCTCCCTCTGAGGAGGGACATGGTCGTGGTGCCCTTGCAAAGCCCTGAGTGGGGAATGGGATGCAGCGAGGTGTGGGGGGAGGTAGGGGATGCCATGGGATCTCCTGGACCATGCTGTGCTCAGCCCCAGACCTCTGAATTCCCAGCCCCAGATCTCTGGAGTTCCAGCTCCAGACCTCTGCATTGCCAGCTCCAAATCTTTGAAGTCCCAGCCCCAGACCTCTGGAGTCCCAGCTCCAAATCTGTGGAGTCCCAGCTCCAAACTTCTGGAGTCACAGCCTCAGACCTCTGGAGTCCCAGCCACAGACCTTGTGATGCAGAGGCATCTGGAGCAAAGAGGGAAGAAGAGACATCAACTGGTTGTGCTGGTCCACATCAGACATAGGAGTGGGACTGTGTTTTAGAGAGTTCAGCCCTTACCCATTGCCTGGGGGACTGGGGTTTCCCCTCAGACAGCTCTGCTGGCCCACGGGGAAACTGGTCCCACTAGCCTGATCCCAAACCCACTGAAACCCATGAACAGACTATCCCAGACCCATGGACATGACCCAACAGGGCTACTGGGCTCCTGAGGACAAACTCAAGTGTTAAGGGACGGTGAAGCCCCTCTGTGCTGGGCTGGATGAGAGGGGAGGTCAGGACAGATCTTCTCTGTGAGGTTTTTTTTGCTGGTTCCAAATATCCCTCATAAATAGGAGGAAAGCTCCAGCCAAACCCTCATTTGGAGTCGATCGGAGCATTTCCTGCCTCGGTGTTGATTTCACAGATTAAAGCTGCTCAAAAACAACCTGGTCGAAGTCCAGCCAGCGCTGATTTTGGAAAAAGACCTTGAGGAATTTCATCCCGAGTCTGTTCCGAGGGATGACTCGGAAACTGGTTTGCTTTGGAAATCCACGGACCTCGAGCCCCAGCTACGAGCGAAGGGGCTGCCTTCTGCTGCGAAGGCTTCACTTTTGGTAAGAATATGGGGTATTCAACTGTCTGGGGCTCTGCCTTTGAGTCCAGTCCTGCCCGTGAGCCACTGACCTGAGGTATCACAAAGGTACCGGAGCCCTCGTGTTCATAGGATCATAGGATCATAGGATCATGGGATCATAGGATTATATGATTACAGGATTATATGATCATAGAGTCATAGGATCATAGGATTATAGGATCATAGGATCATGAAATCATATGGTCACAGGATCATAGGATCATGGCATCATAGAATCATAGGATCATAGGGTTATAGGATCATAGGATTATAGACTCATGGGATCATGGAATCATAGAATCATAGAGTCATAGAATCATTCAGGTTGAAAAAGACCTGTGGGATCATCGAGTTCAACCACCAACCCTACTCTGCAAGGTCACCCCTAAACCAGATCCCCAACACTATATCTAAGTGACTTTTAAACTCATCCAGGGATGGGGACTCAACTACCACCCTGGGCAGCCCATCCCAGTGCCTGACCACTGTCTTTGTGAAGAACTTCTTCCTAATGGCCAGTCTAACCATCCCCTGTTGGAGCTTGAAGCCCTTCCCTCTGCTTCTGTCCCTAATGATCTGTGAGAAGAGACCAGCACCAACATCTCTACAGTGTCCCTTCAGATAGTTGTAGAGAGTGATGAGGTCTCCCCTCAGCCTCCTCCTCCTCAAACTAACCAGCCCCAACTCTCTCAACCTCTCCTCATCACATTTGCTCTGTTTACATCTTTGCTGCCAACAAAGCAAACCCAAGCAACCACTTTGGTTGTGGTATCGGGAAGCAAACTAGGAGCTTAGGATTGAAAACCTCATTGACCCTAAAATAAAGGGAGGGGAGGGTGTTTGATAACCCCCCCAGTGTACTCCTGCAGCTCTTCTGCCTGCTCCTGTTGACCCACTGCGGTAGAGGATGCCCTCGCAGACCCAACACCCAGCAGCGGCGGGCGTGCTCTGCAAAGATCCGCAGTGCGTCCCGGTCAGATCCCAAATCCTGGCAGATTCCTCAGCCCAGGAAATTCCTTGAGAGTTCGGGAAAGTCTCCAAGACTGAGCCCAAGCTGTTTCACTTGTAGAAGAGATCAAGTTCTCCTCCTCCTCTGTTTTATGATGTTCTTACTCCCCGTTCGGTGGCGGCTCAGGGGGACCTTGGCGAGCGCTCGCTGCTGCACGGTGAGAAGGAGGATTAGCAAACCGCTGCGGAAGGCTGAGCGCAGATGCGGGGCCCGTAGGAACAGCTGCTCGCAGAAGGGGAAGCCGGCGGAGCCAAGTATCAGCCACGAGGTCCCAGCCCCGAGCGGGTCTGGAAGGAGCCCAGGATGGTATCGGTTACACGTCCTGCCCCAGCTCGATAAGTAACCGCTCGTTATTTATGGCCGTCCCCGTCGCACGCCCCGCACGCGTGCCTGCGGGGTCACCTCGGACGATGGGGCAGCGCCAAGGGCCCCTCTTAGGATCCCAGAATAGCTCCCCTTCATCCCGTCACTTGCAGCGACGTGGATGATGGCAGGGATTCAGCCCAGCTGCTCCCGCGGCTCACAAATCCAGCAGTGACCCGGTGCCTGGGGAAAGGTGGGAGCGGTGCTGGCCGCGGCTTGGAGCAAGCAGCTCCTGACCGCAGCGGGGAGAGGCAGTGCCAAGGTGGGGGAAACCTTCCTGCTGCCCCCAGATGCCACCGCTGGGCAAGATGTCCATAGGCAGGCAAAGGAGTCACCAAGTGGAGAGAGTCACCAAGTAGGAGTCATCAAGTAGGAACATTCACCCCAAGTGGGGACCTAGGGCTGCTCTCTCCATCACCCCACAAATCCACACTGAGACAACCTCCATGCCAACAGGCTGTTGGAGCAGCCAGGAAAGCTCTGCATGGCTCCTGCCCCCAACATCATAGAATCATTAAGGCTGGAAAAGACCTTCAAGATCTCCAAGACCAACCACCTGCCCTCCAACCCCCAAGCACTAACCCAGCTCCTCAAACGCTCTGGCTGCCCATTTGCTAAACCCCTCCAGGGATGGTGCCTCCACTCCCTCCCTGGGCAGCCTGTTCCAAGGGCTCCCCACTCTTTCTGGGAAGAGGTTTTTCCTAAGGTCCAACCTGAACCTCCTCTGGCACAACCTGAGCCCATTTCCTCTTGTCCTATCCCTAGGGAGAAGGGGCTGATGCAGGAGATGGAGGACACAGAGCACAACCCCCCAGGCTGCTGCTTGGCAGAGCCCTGCTGCAGCCTCCACACTTGGCCATCACTCCCTCCATGTGCAGAGAACTCTGCATCCACAGCTGCCTCTCAGGTCCATCTCTCTGGCTGAAGTCATAGAATCATAGAATCATTAGGGATTGGAAGGGACCTCGAAAGATCATCTAGTCCAATCCCCCTGCAGACCTGACTCTGCAACAAGCTCAGCTGCACCATGATGATGGAGCTGGGGAAGGGTCTGGAGCACCAGCGCTCTGAGGAGCAGCTGCAGGAAGTGTGAAGGGGCTATCCTGGAGAAAAAGAGGCTCAGAGCAGACCTTCTCAACCTCCAGAATTTCTGAGGAGGAGGCTGGGGAGAGGTGGGGCTTGGCCTCTTCTCCCAAATAACAAGTGACCTGACTGGAAGAAACAGCCTTATGTTGGATCAGGTGAGGTTTAGGATGACCCTGAGGAACAATTTCTTCTCTATTAGAGCCTGGCTCAGGCTCCCCAGGGTAGTCTCCATCCCTGAAGGGGTCTCCAAGCCACGGAGATGGAATGTGGATTAAGAACAAGAATTAGGAGCATGGATCACAGAATCACAGAGACTCTTTAGCTTGGAGAAGAGGAGACTGAGGAGTGACTGCATTAATCTCTATAAATACGGGAAGGGCAGGTGTCAGGAGGATGGAGCCAGGCTCTGCTCAGGGACATCTAGTGATAGGACAAGGGGCAGTGGGTGTCAGCTGGAACAGAGCAGGTTCCGTATAAATATCAGAAGGACCTTCTTCGTGGTGAGGATGACAGAGCCCTGGAAGGGGCTGCCCAGGGGGGTTGTGGAGACTCCTTCTCTGGAGCCATTTAAAACCTTCCTGGACATGTTCCTGTGGGTGAGGAACATGCATTAGTGGTGAGCTGGTAATGCTGGAGGAACGGCTGGGCTTGATGATCTTAAAGGTCTTTCCCAACCTGAACAACCCTGGGATGGCTGGGGAGAGGGTCTTCTAAGCAAATCATCTCCTACCACCCTGTCCTTGCTAGCTGTGCCCTGCTGGCCTCCCCACACATGGCCCGGGAGGAAGGGCACTGTTCCCTAAATAAAGCAACCTGCTGCACATCCTTCTCCCCTCTCAGAGCTTGAGTAACCTGCAGTTGACCCCTCCTAGCCCTCCCCGAACCACAGCTCCCAGTATGTGCTGCCTGCTGCTGCCGCCACTGCTGCTCTGGCATTTTTATGAATGGCCCAGAGCCCAGGGAAGAGATGGGAGCAGGGGCTTGGAACGGCTCCATCCCTTCTACCGCACGCGCTAATCTTGACAAACGATCAGCGTGCGGCTTTCGAAACCAGAGATAAGGCTGTCTGACCACTTCAAGTCACCGCACTTTCCCACGAAGAAAGGGGTTTTGTTCTCAGCCCCCACTGCTGCAGCTCCGCAGCCCTTGGCAGTGGGGATCGGGTCCTGATGTGCTGAATAACCTCGGCAACCTCCAAACAAGGCAGATAGGATCGTTAAGGTTGGAAGAGACCTCCAAGATCATCCAGTCCAACTATCGACCCAACTCAACCCAACCCTGGCCACTGAGCACTGTTCCCCAGGGCCACAACTACTTGGGTTTTGGATCCTTACAGGGATATTGGCTCCAAACCCCCCTCTAGAGAGCCTGTTCCAAGCCCCTGACCACTCTGTCAGGGAAGAGATTCCTCCTGATGGCCAATCTAACCCTCCCCCAGCACAACTTGAGGCCATGGAGTGGCACTGCCTGGGTTTCTGATGCTGCTGGCTGGACCAGTTGCAGGACCACATTGCTGGACCAGTTGCAGGACCACGTTGCTGGACCAGATGCAGGACCATATTGCTGGACCAGTTGCAGGACCATGTTGCAGGACCACATTGCTGGACCACGTTGACTCCTGCTTCTCTTCCCTATTGAGACCACTGGGAGAAGGGGTCCATGGAAGAACCATCAAGAGCTTCCAGTCCTACAGCTGAACCAAGACCACGATGGGCTTCCTTGAGCTTGGTCTGAGCTGGGAACTGGAGCGCCGAGAGAACTCCTGTTCCTTCTGGGGTCCCTGCACTCCTTGGACTGGTCTCCCACTGCACTGTTGAGGCTCTTGCGACTTGACAACCAGTTTGGGCAGCACTCCCTGGGCCAGGTCCATGTCTTCACTCTGAGGTGGCAGAGTGAGCCCCGGGTGAATCGGGCTGGACGAGCACCTGGGAAAGCTGGGCTCCCCAGACGGCTCCCACAGACACAGACCTGCAGCCAAGGGACAAGCCCTGTGCGAGTGCCAGCTCAGGGAACACCCTTGGTCCTGTGGGAATCATCAGGGAGAGAACTCCACCTCCAACACTGAGCTGCTCTCTTGCCTTGCCACTTTGGGAAATGAATCTGTACTCGGAAAAACTCAGCCTGGGAAAGATCTCGGGAAGACATCCAACCCATTTCCTTACCCCAAATTGGTCCTGACAGGGGGGTTTATATCTCACCTCTCCTTTAAAACCTCCAGATGGCTCAATGCAGGCTCCTCCAGGGCTACATTCGTTTTACTACCAGATATTTAGCATATTATTAATATCCAGCTTCCATTTCCCTCCCTGCAATCCGCTACTCTCCCACAGCAACTGTCCTCTGATCACTGTACCCAGCGTGGCGGGTGCCTTTGCAGCCAGCAGGACCCGTGCAGAGCTCAGGATGAGGGTGGACAAGGCTGGTCCTGGCCAGGAGAAGCAGAAGGGAGGGTTTGGTGATGCAGGAGCAAACACCCGCTGTGCCCTGGGCAGGCACCAGTTGTGGTACCCAGGTGGGAACAGGAGGTCGGAGGCTGCTGGGTTGTTGACCCATGAAGAGAAGCAACGATTCAGCTGATGAGGCCATGCAGGTGTTAATTAAAAAGGATGTGAGGCAGAACAAGTCACTGTTTGCTGTCAGCCACTCGTGAAATTAGCTTCATGGTGGTTCACCCAGCCCTCCTCAGGAAGAGCTGCCCACAGGACCTCTGCTTTTATTGTCCTCTCCTCTGGCTGAGCTCCTGTTGCTGGGTACCTCCTGAACCACATCCCATAGGCATCTATCTTAATCCCATAGATGAGGAACATGGATGAGGAACAAGGATGAGGAACCCTTCAGCCGAGTCTCTGCTGGATCCTCGTAGGGAACATCTTGTACCTCTTCATTCCAAGTTTGGCTTGGAGCATAGCTGTGCTGGAGAGAGAGGTATCACCCAAAGGACTGAACAAGCTCCCCAGTGACACATGGAGCTGCTCACGTGGGGACACTGTGGGAAGAGCCTCCCAGCTCAGGCATCCACGGGGATGTCCCTTGGTAGGGTCTCAGATTTGCCCAGCATTCAGGTTTGATGAGAGGAGACCTTGCTCTCTCCAGCTCCCTCAAAGGAGGTTGTAGCTAGGCTGGTGCTGGCCTCTTGTCTCAAATCCCTAATGATAGGACGAGGGGAAATGGCCTCAAGTGGCATCAGGGGAGGTTTAGATTGGATCTTAGGAAGAAGTTCTTTGCTGAGAGAGTGGCTGGGCACTGGAACAGGCTGCCCA
>JAOXOE010000848.1:1549836-1560422 GCA_028565055.1 Phoeniculus purpureus | reverse complement strand
AGAGCCTGGCTCCATCCTCCTGACACCCACCCTTCACATATTTATCAACATTAATGGGGTCACCCCTCAGTCTCCGTGTAGGTGTTACCCAGTGCATGCTGCTAACCCGAAGTGATGATCCATGGAGTAACGGAGGGTCACACACCTCTCTTTTGAGAGCTGCTGGATGCTGTGGTAGGTAGGAGAGGCGAGGAGAAGCTGAGCTGCTTTTATGGACAAACCAAGAGGAAAACTGCTCATTTTACAAAACAGTTTTGTCATCTCTTCTGCCCAATTATTATTGCTAGTACCCCTAAAATCACATCCCCGTGAGGAAAGGGGTCCTGGTGGCCAGCAGGATGGCCAGGAGCCAGCAATGGGCCCTGGTGGCCAAGAAGGCAAATGGCATCCTGTAGTGGATTAGAAGAGGGGTGGTTAGTAGATTGACAAAGGTTCTGCTCCCATTCTGCTCTGCCCTGGTGAGACCACAGCTGGAATCTTGTGTCCAGTTCTGGGCCACTCAGTTCCAGAAGGACACAGAACAGCTGGAGAGAGTCCACCGCAGAGCCACAGAGATGATGGAGTGGAGCATCTCCCTGATGAGGAAAGGCTGGGGGAGCTGGGTCTCTTGAGCTTGGAAAAGTCTTGTTGGATCATCAAGTCCAACCAATAACCCCACTCTACCCAGTTCACCATTAGACCAGATCTCTAAGCACCACGTCTTTAAACACCTCCAGGATGGTGACTCAATCCCCTCCCTGGGCAGCCCATTCCAATCCCTGACTACTCTTTCAGTGAAAGATTTTTTCTTGATATCCAGCCTAACCCTCCCCTTGTGCAGTATGAGGTCGTAAGTCAATTACAGACTGATTCCCCCTGATCTGTGAGATATTGTCTGGTGTCTTACAGCACCTCCATGTAAGGCATTGGGCCAGGCAGACTGAGAATTAGCTCAAACCCATGGTACAGGATAACACCTTGAAATAGTGTTGGCTCTTAAATGGTTTCACAATGCAGTCTGATTCATCTGCTCAGCCACTGTAGCACCAAGACAGTGGGAGAACAGTTAAGTCATGCTGAAAAATTGGTGCAGCCGGCCTCACACACAAGAGGACAAGAGCAGATTGTTTCAACAAATGAAAATCTGCTTCCCGTTTGCAAAGAGAGCACAGAGCTCTGTGCTCCAGCACAAGGGTTCTGGGAAACCTGCTCACTGTTAGCCAGAAATCCCCTTAGGGCCTGAAACTGTGCCAGGAGAGGGCTAGGTTGGATGTCAGGAAGCCCTTCCTCATGGAAAGGGTGATCAGACCCTGGACTGGACTGCCCAGGGCAATGGTGGAGTCTGCATCCATGGAGGTGTTGAAGGCCAGCCTGGCTGTGGTCCTTAGTGCCCTGGTCTGGCCACTGTGGTGATGTTAGGTGCTGGTCTGGGCTGGCTGAGCTCAGAGGGCTTCTCCAGCCTCAATGACTCTGTGATTCTCTGGTGCTCATGAGTAGATGATGCTTACCTGACTGGCACAGCAGATCCTCTCCCCATGAATTGGCTAGTGACAGCTCTTTCTACAGCTGGAGGAAGGCAGCAGTTTTGGTTTCTCTTCGCAAAGCTGTTCTGTCTCTGGATTCCATTGGTCAGCTGCTCAGTTCAGGATCAGCTGGAGCTGCTTTGGTCCAATGAATTCTTTTTCACAATTTCTCTGTGAAGTGGTCCTGGTCTTTCACTAAAGGGGACACAAGCCCTTGGAGCACTCAAACCCATCCAGGTACAGAGGGACTGTTGTCTAACACCAGGAGTCATGTAGTGTGCTGACAGCTTGCTTCATCCAAGATTGCTTGGATGAGATGTTGAGAGATCTGGTTTAGGGGTGAACTTGTAAGTTAGGGCAGATGGTTGGACTTGATGATCCCAGGTTTTTTTCCCAACCACAGTGTGATTCTGTGATCCCTTCCAATTGTGGGGTTACTGCTCACGGAGCCCCTGGTTTGGAAGGGAGATACTGCCTCACTGGGAAGTGAGCTATCACCACAGTGCTGATGGCACTTCAGCTAGAAGCAAAGGGGTGAGGGCAGGATAAGTCTAGAGCTCAATGCTTGTGACCACTTGCACACTCCAGCACCATCCTTCACTGCAATCCACCCACTGATAGCTCTGCAAGGTAAAGGCATTTGGCAGCAGGCAGAGATGAGATCCTGCTCTGGCAGGGGGATTGGACTAGATGATCTTTCCAGGTCCTTTCCAATCCCTAATGTTCTGTGATTCTGTGATCTCGTCCCCTGAAACTTCTTCCCAGTCACACAAGCCCTGAGACAGGAGGCACCGAGTCTCCCATCAATTCTGGGCATTACAAAGTCAGTCTGAAAAGTCTAGTGAGCCGATCTCACGCTGGCACCTCACTGTTCCTCCTCTGGAGTGTCTTGTTCTCCCTAGCAGGCTGCATGTTCATTTCCAAGGGGCTTTCATAAACCTTGTTCCAGGAAAGCGAGCAGCTGCCGGCGTGCACAGAAGAAGGGGAAGACCCTTGCCTTTTCCCGGAGCGGGGCTCTCCAGCTGCTTTGTGTGCTTCATGGAAAGCTGCTGTGGTGTTTGCAAGGGAGCGAAGCATGACCTGCCCTGCAGACGCTGGCAGGTGTGAGTAACAAAGGAGGAGGAGGAAAAGGCTGATAATCAAAGAAAACAGCAAAAAGACAAACCCTCCTGAGCAGGCGGTGTGGGGAAGTATTAATGGTTAACTCTGTCTCATTGTGGAGCAGGAGGAAAAATGCAGTGGGAAAAGGGAAGAGGAATTTACCTCGCAAAGCACATTTGTTGTTCGTTCTGCCAGGTTGTTATTTCCTCTGAATGAAAAAGAGACAACACGCGAGTGACCCTCGACCACAGGCACAACCAGCTCCCTGCAGCCTCCCCGCCTGCGTCCTCGCGCTCACACGGAGCGAGGATGCTGCACAAAGCCTCTGAAATTCAGGTGGATGATTGATTCTCTGACGTGTCCAAGCCCACGGGACTCCTGAGGGAGCACAGGTATAAAAGGAGGAGATTCACCTACCCTGACAGGCAGTGAGCTGGGGCGAGGGAGCTGAGAGTGTCCTCTCTGCTCAGCAGCATCCTGAGTTCTGCCAAGGCTCTGTGGAGGGGTGGACCCAGTGGGGCTCACTGAAGCAGAGAAGTTGTGTTGACAGCAGGGGAAGGAGACACCTGAGCAGGAGCTGACCGAGGAACCGCTCGTTTTCTGAGGGAACGGTGAGTCTCTGTGCTTTTCACTTAACTATTTGGAAGTTTGAGACTATTAAACGCTGCGATGCAATTGAGGCTGACGCCAGTAACTGGCTCTGCTCTGCCAGGTACAACATCTTTTGTCCCTCGGCATGGGATTTTTTTTATGCCAAGTTATAGAACGAAACAATAACTGAACTGCAGGAGAAATGCAAATCAATCGAATGAGAACATAGTTGAGCCTTGTAAAAACACCTTAGGCTGTGGCACAGTTTCCCCTCTCAGCTACACTGATGTGAGCTCCTCTGCCACTGGAAAACAAAAGGTGTTTTACTCACCCATCAATTAAACTGTGTTTGAGCCAACGTGCAAGGAGAGACGCCGCGGTGTGCTACAGGTAAGTGGCAGCCAGCCACGATGAGCGGAGTAAGGCAGGATTTCTGCTGTTCTAGTGTAAACTGGAAAAGACTCAACTGTACAAACAGCAGGCAGGGCAGAAGCTTGGCTTCATCTTCACCAGGCTGATGTTTCGGCAACAGAGAGCGACAGGTGCCCATCTCTCCACCCTCACAGTCACAGTGCTGCTGTTAGCACAGGAGGGAGTGAAGCTATTACACTGAAATGGTTCTAAAAGCTCTTCACCTCGAGGGGAATTTATTTACTCATAATTTTCTCACATGAACGGCCAGTACGGGTCCATCAGCGCAGGAGAGTGTCGAAGGTGACAAGGGTTTGCAGAGCTGTCAGGATGCCAGGATCACAGAACATTGGGGATTGGAAAGGACCTCGAAAGACCACCTAGTCCAACCCCCCTGCCAGAGCAGGATCCCCTAGATCAACTCACACAGGGACATATCCAGGTGGGTTTTAAATGTCTCCAGAGAAGGATGTGGGGTGACGCTTCATTCCTAGCTTCTTCTCTGAGACTGCAGAGACAAGGGTGTTAAGCATTTCATTGTGGATTCCTTCCCAAGGGAAAAAGGGAGACAGATAGACAATTCAATGGATGTTTTGACTTGGCTGAGTAGTTCTGCTTGTGCTCCGAGTTCTGCTTTCCTGCTTGTGCTCACCCAAACAGCTGGGATGAGAAGCAGGCTGTAGTTAAGAGAGAAGGAAGACAGGAACAAAGGCAAAGCCAGGGTGACAGAGCACTGGAAGTGGCTCCCCAGGGGGGTTGTAGAGTCTCCTTCTCTGGAGACATCTAAAACCTGCCCTTACATGTTCCTGTGTGACTGGATCTAGGGGATCCTGCTGTGGCAGAGGGATGGGACTGGATGATCTTTTGAGGTCCCTTCCAATCCCTAATGACAGGATCTAGGGGATCCTGCTGTGGCAGGGGGATTGGACTGGATGATCTTTTGAGGTCCCTTCCAGTCCCTAATGACAGGATCTAGGGGATCCTGCTGTGGCAGGGGGTTGGACTGGATGATCTTTCGAGGTCGCTTCCAATCCCTAATTTTCTGTGATTCCTTGATTCTCTGAAACAACCAAACAAAATATCACAAAGATACTAACAGCAGAGAAAGAAGAATCTCCAGGGGACTCTGGAGAAACCCCAACATTCAAAAGAAACCAGGTGACACAAAGCAAGTGGGAATCAGGAAGGGAAAAGGAAGCAGCCAGCACTGGGCTTTGTTTTCATTTACACTGATACCTAACTCCTCAGTTCACTTCGCAGCTTTCCTCATCCTGATCTAATCTCCTGGCTGGCACTTTGTACAGATGCTGGTGCCTCAGTCTCCTGGCACCCCCTGACAGCTGCTTTAGATCAATTCCTCTGTCTAGGTAGATCTGATTTGGGATGTGTCTTGGAGATATTCAGAGGAGAGGCACAAGAAGGAAGGTGCTTTCAAGTTTCAATGAAAAAGGAAAGAATAAAGCCAGCAGGAAATTTGCTGTAAAGCCAGAAGCTCCACAAACCTCTCAAAATTACCTGTTTTCTTCTGAGCTTCTGAGGAACCAGAGGGATTCGGTAAGAAACCAGGTGACAGGATGTCACCCATGAGCTGTCAAGAAGCTCTGGGGGCGTCAGCAGGAGCTGCTGCTCCCAGGGGAAAAGACTGGGAAGCTGCAAGCACAAGCAGCTAGGACTGGGGACCAGGCTGAGAGTGAGTTTGTGATAAGAAGCCCCATCTGTCAGTGCAGTGCCTTCCCCCAAGTCTGCCCCTGCACTTTGACACTGCTGATTCTCTCACTGCCACAGTATCAAGATCCTCAGTCCTTCGTTAGCCTTCCCCTGAAATCTGCATCTGGGGGACTGGGCAGCTACATCCCAGCAGTACAGCAGAGCCCACTGCTGATGTTTCCTATCAGAGAAGGGAAACCCTTCTACCACCAGCACCAGTAAACCCCATGTCAGAAGGTTCACTGGGGCAAACAGAAGCCCAATCCGATCCTTTCCATTTGGCAACAGCTCTTTTTGCACGAAAGCACTGTCATACATTTGGTTAGGGAGATCAAACATGTCTCTGCTCTTTTCTTGTGTAAAATAACACAGGGAACGGGGAATTGTGATGCTTTAAGGATTTCTAGCCACATTCTTCAAGTATCTAAAAAAAGTACCAGATGAATGGAAGACACCTTCTGACTGTCTTCGCTTCCAATGACAAAAGCATCGACGGGGTTTGACCTCTAAGAGCTCTGTCCTGACTCATTCCAGCACTTCAGCCAGCCCCAGGATACCAAAGCACCAGCTTCAATGATAGAAGAGATGGACTCGAGCTCTACAGGTCTGCAGGCTGTGGTGCTGTGAGCTGTGTTGGAGGCTCCTTTCCAGGCAGCAGCAGCTCAGGTGTCTCAAAGGGAGATGTTTTGGTCCAGCCCCTGCTCTCCCCAAGCACAGCAGCTGAAGGAACAATCAGTGTTTAGTTTGTGTAACCTTTGCTGCCTTTGATAAATGGGTTTGCCAGAGTGACCTCTGGGCCAGCATTAACCTTCTGCCCAGGAGCTGATCTAGGTGATCCTGCTGTGGCAGAGGGATTGGACCAGAGTTCGAGGTTCCTTCCAAACCCTAGTGTTCTGTGATTCTGTAATCTCCCTGTTTCTCCCCAGTCTCTGGACAGCCAGAAAGGCAGCCCAGTAGTAGGTCCCACAGTAGCTGGCTGCAGCTGATCCTGTGCAGACACTGAGGTTTCTTGCGGCAGCTCAGAAGAAACCTGCTGCCATGGGGTGGAATTTCTTCTGGACTTTTGTTTGTTGCAGTGAACTAAAAAGCAAAGATATCATAAATGAACCTCTGTTTATATCAAGTAAACACTGTCGGATATTAATCCCTGAATTCGGAAAGAGAATTCAATTCCAAAATTCCTAATTCTATCTATCAAACCAAAGGACCAATCTTCTTGAGGGGAATTAGAATTTCAGATTTAAATCCACTGCTAGTGCCTATTAAATCAGTTTCATCTTATTTGGAGCCATTAAATAAATGAGTGCTGTACAGAAAGGGAATTTTCACCACTGATGCCACCTTACACAAAGAGGAGAACCCTGCTTAGAAACAGAGGTCCGAATCAGACACATCATTATACGCTCAAAGTAGTCACTGACATCAATCAGAACTGGCATTTTTACTTCACTGACAGGGCTCTCTCCTAACTGTCTCACTGAGAAGTGCTTCAATATAAAACAAAACCAGGAAGAGCCAGACTTTGAGCCAACACTCGCTGTTATAAAACCTGCCCATAGTTTCACAGACCATGCCATGGTTCCTGGGGCTCAGCACAGCCTCAGAGCCCTCCTTCGATGGCAGCAGCAGGACAGGTTAATAAGGGGGTCTCATAGCATCAAAACCTGCTGATCAGCCTCTTCTCCCAACCCACAGAATCACAGAACATTAGGGATTGGAAGGGACCTCAAAAGATCATCCAGTCCCTGCCACAGCAGGATCCCCGAGATCCAGTCACATAGGAACATGTCCAGGCAGGTTTTACACATCTCCAGAGGAGGAGACTCCACAAACCCCCTGGGCAGCTCCTTCCAGCGCTCTGTCACCCTCACCATGAAGAAGTTCCTTCTCATATTGATGGGGAACCTCCGGTGTTCCAGCTCACACCCACTGTCCCACAGGAGACACTGTCTCCCTGAGGGGTCATACCCAGCTCCCTGGGACAGGCATTGCAGACCTCAAGTTCTCTCTGCATTGGGAAACACCATCACCACAAACAGGGCAGCATGTTTCTAGCCCATCTGGGCTGGTAAGCAAACAGGGGCACCAAAAGCACTCATCCTCCCCTCCCAGCCCTGAGCATCTCACAGCTGCTGACTCAGCCTGCTTTGCCTTTCAGGTGACTCCAAAGAGTGGAAGATGCTGGATAAGGCCACCCTACTCCTGTTCCTGCACTTGGTCGCATGCTCCATCTCCTCTCCTCTCTACCCAGCTCTCAGGTAAGCTGCTGAGTGTTTTCATCCCCATGGTCACTCCCTGCCTCATTGCTGACCTTGTGCAAAATAAGCCAAAGTAAAGTTTCCAGAGCTTCTGAAAGCCAGGTGAGCCGTCATGTGCACTGGTGACCCTCTTTCTTTGCCCTAGATTCATTGTTTTGGGTACACTGCTGGCCTAGGGGTGGTTTCCCGTGCAGGCAGGTACCTGATGGAATGATTTCAGCCCAAACAGTTGGTTTTATAATTGAATGCTGGGTTCTATAAAGGGAAATCTGGCAATCTCCAGAGCGGGCAGCACCTCCAGCTCCATCACTGATTAAAATTTGTGCCTGTGGGCCATCTGCATTGAAGTCAGAACCAGAGATACTCTGGTATGTGAACTCAGCAGCTGCCTGTTAACATTTCAAGTGCTTCCTTGTCGACTGTTAGAAGCTCTAAAGTTACTGCCGACCACAACCAATTGGAAGCACAAAACTGAGCATTTGATCCTTTCAAGTGGGTTTGCAACGTCGGCCTTGAGCCAAAGCCATGGCGTAACGATGCAACAGAATCATTAAGGTTGGGAAGAACTTCTATGATCATCGAATCCAACCTTCAAATTCCAGCAGAATCGCTGGAATTCTGCTCCGGGATGCTGGGAGGTCAGTGAGGGCGAGTTGTGTTTGAGGCAGCTCTATCAACTACCACTACCCTGCTGAAATAGTTCCAGTTTGTGGATGGGGAAGGTGCTGAGTGGGATCTTGTGAGGTCCCTTCCAATCCCTAATGTTCTGTGGTTCTGCCTTGCAGCTGTCTTGGGTTTGTCTTGCAGGTACAGCCCAGGGCCGGTGGCTGGCAAAGCCATGAACTTCCAGCTACAGCACAGCAGCCTGTTGCACAGCCAGAACCCCTCGGCAGAGGAACAGGAGGAGGAGGGTTTGTTAACAGACCCTGCTGAGGAAAGGTTTGTACCTCACCTCTCAGCCCTGCTGCAGCAAGAGGTCGCTGGTTACAGTCTTCCTTCAGCCCAGGAGCAGACTAGCAGGTCACTTAGTCCCACCAGCACCATGAAGGCTCCTGGGGGAGAAGCCAGCTAAGCTCTGCAACTATAGGAGAAGGCTGAGACCATGCCAGCTCCCACCACTGCTCATGTCCAGAGCCACATCCTGCTGTTCTCCAGCAGCAGGGTCATACTGACAGGCTCAGGGCTCCTTCAGGGAACATAATTTCCCACCAAGCTTTGTGAATCCATCCACATGGCTGTTAGAGCCTCTCCTTTCCACCCCTGCCAGGGGATGGAAGATGGTCACTTCTGTCTGAAGGACAGAGGACTCATCCTTACAACAGTAGGACCAGCCAGGTGGCTAGTGCTTCCCTTACCCATGGATTTCTGGGGACCTGGCTATAATCATAGGTTACAGACCTGCTGAAGGGTCCTGTCAACCTGTCCCAGTCACATCGCAGGAGCTGATGGTGCTGCTGCAGAGCACAGGAATGTCTCAACCTCAGCTCTGCCCTCTCCCAGCCTGTTCTCCTCCTCCTTTCTGCTGATTCTCTGACTTCACCTCTTCTCCTAGCTTTAGTGTGGGTACTGATTAACAGACACACTGTTCTACCTGCTATCTCCATGCCAGGACTGAAGCTCCCCCAAATCCTTTCATCCTCCAACATTTAATGCAGACCAAAAGGTGTTTGCTGGTCGCCCCGATACCAGCAGGGTCATACCTGGTGTGTTTTGGCATCTGAAACACCCACGTCTCACCCAGAGGGTTGGGTGCTGGCTCAAAGCACACGTCCTGCTTGTCTTTCACCCCTAGGATGCAGCGCCACGCCGATGCCATATTCACCGACAACTACCGGAAATTCCTGGGGCAGATTTCCGCCCGCAAATTCCTACAGACCATCATTGGCAAGAGGCTGGGGTAAGCCACAGCGTTTCACTCTCCTAGGGCAAACGTTTTCCTTATTACACTGGGCACCTTCCTTCATGTGTGCAGCACAAGCAGCTGCCTTCCAGTGCAGCAGCAGCAGCAGCAAACCCTCATGCTGTTCCACACCCCGTAGGGCATCCTGCACCCCAGTGCCTCGGATCCCCCTACCCACAGCTATAATTAAGCAGCTTAATAAATCCTGCAAGTGTTCAGATCACAGAATCATAGAACAGTTTCAGCTAGGAGAGACCATCAAGATCACTGAGTCCAACCTTTTCCTAGCCCTGTCAGTACCACTAAACCCTGTCCCCCAACACATCTACCCTTCTCTTCAACGCTGCCAGGGATGGGGACTCAACTGATTAGCTGAGACCTCCACCTACAGCTGACCAGATTCTTACTGCAGTGAAGTAGAACAGCCCTAGGCTCAGCCCCAGTGGTTCCCTTGCTGTGCTGCTCAGCCTGAGCCAAGCTGTCAGCATCTCTGAAACAAAGATGTTCCCCATCTATCAACAGCAGCAGCGAGAGCAGCCGAGGAGAAGGGGTGCGTGAGGTTCTGACGCGGCGCCAGTCCGACAGCATCCTGATGGACAGCCGCTACCACCAGCAGATGGTACTGAGGGACTTCCTGGGTGCCATTCTGCAGAACCAAAGGTAAGTGGGAATCAGTTCATTATCTGCTCACCGCAGGAGTTAAGACAAGGTTCCTTACTGCTGTCTGGCTTCCAGACGTGAAGCTACTGGATTAAGTGTCATCTTTCAGATGTGCTCAGGGAAGGAATAAAGCTCTTACCTGACCCCATAAGCCAGCTGTCCCATTATGAGGGTGCAGGTAAGGAAGAGAGGGTCCTGAGCCAGCCCACACCACACCAGGAGCACATGGCCATGTCCCATAACGTAGCTAAATAGCAGTGGGGAAAAAGCAATGAAGCCATCGACACAGAGCTGCTGGAGTGAGTCCAGCGCAGAGCCACAAAGATGATGGAGTGAAGCATCTCCCTGATGAGGAAAGGCTGGGAGAGCTGGGTATTTCAGCTTGGAAAAAAGGAGCCTGAGGGGTGACCCCATGAATGTTGATAAATATGTGAAGGGTGGGTGTCAGGAGGATGG
>JAOXOE010000848.1:1528693-1549736 GCA_028565055.1 Phoeniculus purpureus | reverse complement strand
CTGCCCTGGGCAGTCCAGTCCAGGCTCTGATCACCCTTTCCATGAGGAAGGGCTTCCTAACATCCAACCTAACCCTTTCCTGGTGCAGCTTCAAGTCGTGCCCTCTCGTCCTGTTGCTGGTTTCCTGGGAGAAGAGCCCAATCCCCACCGGACTACAACCTCCCTTCAGGGAGTTGGAGAGAGGGAGAAGGTCCCCCTGAGTCTCCTCTTCTGCAGGCTAAACACCCCCAGCTCCTTCAGCCTCTCTTCATCAGACTTTCCCTCCAGTCCCTTCCCCAGCTTTGTTGCTCCTGTTGACCTGCTCCAGCCCCTCAATCTCTTTCTTGAAGTGCCCAGAACTGATCCCAGTCCTTGAGGTGAGGCTTCACTAGTGCCCAGTATAGAGGGAGAATGATGTCCCTAGTCCTGCTGGCCACACTATTGCTGATCCACACCAGGATGCCATTTGCCTTCTGGGCCAGCTGGGCACAGTGCTGGCTCAGAAAATACCACACACAGTTTGCGAGGCACAGCCAGGACAGCACTCTGTAACTAACAGCCAGCCACAAGTGCAGATTAGTAGAGACTCAGCTACTTACTGAAGTGAGCTCTTCAGCTTGGTGACCTTCCAAGGCAATCAAAGCCTTCATGGAAGACCTTGAATCACAAGTGTTTGGGCATAAGAAAAATAGCTGCATGTAGCACTGAGTGCAGGGTTCACAGGTTTGGAAGGGGATCTACCACATACAGAACTGTAGACAACACAACTGAGATACTGTAGCTGCTGCATCAAGGTTGTGGTGCTCTGTGGTCCAATTAAAATTATGCAGGGTAGGGAATTTAGAGAGAATTCACATAGAGTTCAGGAAGGAAAAAAACTCCTGTGTGTTTCGAGCTCAATTACTTTGGAAGATTAATTTTCCACTGTCTCATGATTTTGTAATCAGAGCACAAAGTGGTCTTGGAGGTTTGATTTGCTTATTGATCGAACCCTCGAGACTCTACTTTCTACATCAGTTACAGGTTTCCATTTAGAATCATAGAATGGTTCAGGCTGGAAAAGACCCTTGGGATCATTGAGGCCACCCATCAACCCTACTCTACAAGTTCAGCCCTAAAACACATCCTCCAACGCTACATCTAAGTGACTTTTAAACTCATCTGGGGATAGGGACTCAACCACCACCCTGGGCAGCCCATTCCAGTGCCTGAACACTCTCTGCAGGAAGAATTTCTTCCTGATGTCCAGTGTAAACCTACTCTGTTGGAGCTTGAAGCCCTTCCCTCTGCTTCTGTCATTAATGACCTGTGAGAAGAGATCAACACCAACATCTCTACAATGTCCTTTCAGATAGTTGTAGAGAGTGATGAGGTCTCCCCTCAGCCTCCTCTTCCTCAAACTAAACGGCCCCAACTGTCTCAGTCTCTCCTCATCAGATTTATTCTCGAGGCCCTTCCCAGCTTCGTTGCCCTCCTCTGCCCCAGCTAACAGCAAACAGCAAAGTTGTAGGCTTGCTTGCCTTGTAGTGTTTGCTGGTTGCAGTGGGTTGTGAATGTAGTGAGTGGGCAACAGTGAAACATGGAACGGGCTCGTCTGATTCTCCGAAACCCACCCTGCTTCCCTGGAGATGATGTGAATAGTAAAAGTGGTTATGCCTGGAAGTCCTGTAATCCAGAGTATTGCTCCTCACCTTCTCCGACATGACTAAAGCGCTCATTTGGGTCATGGCACCATTGTTAATCCTCGGATCCTATAAAGAGGTAACAGGAATGGTGCTGTGAGCTAGGGAATTGCCTTTGGATGGAAACCTTGGTATGTTGGATGGGAGCCTAACAGGTTTATTCTCTTGAAATTCCTACCTTCTGAAGGACAAGGATAAAGATTTTAGCTGTCTGAAGTATTTTAAGAACGGCTTACGCTGTTATGCTCCATTAAACCAAAAACTGCTGGCCAAGGGGTGGGATTTCATGGCCACTTTCATAGAATCATGGAATCATCTGGGGCTGTTTAGCCTGGAGAAGAGGAGGTGGAGGGGATACCTTCTTGCTCCCTACAACTACTTGAAAGGAGGTTGTAGAAAGGCAAGGGTTGGTCTGTTCTCCCTAGTGGCCAGTGATAGGACAAGGGCAGATGGCCTGAAGCTGCACCAGGGGAGGTTCAGGTTGCATGTCAGGAGGAATTTCTTTGCTGAAAGGGTTGTCAGGCAATGGAACAGCTGCCCAGGGAGGGGGTTGAGTCCCCATCCCTGGAGGTGTTGAGGAGAAGGGTAGATACTGTGTTAGGGGACAGGGCTGATAGGGCTGGGAAAAGGTTGGGCTTGATGATCTTAAAGGTCTCTTCTAGCCAAAACTGTTCTATGATTCTATGGCTCTCAATGATCTTTCAGCTGAAACTGTTCTATGATTCTGTGTTAATGACAAAGAAACTCCATGTGTGAGCCCTGCGTGCACTTGGGCGAGCAGCAAGCCCAGCTCTGCTTGAAGGGAGGCAACTGTGGTTGTGTGGGTACAGTTGGACACAGGATGCAGAATTAGAGTACACATGAGGTGTTTGAGAGGTTGATGAGATGATCCCATGAGCTCAAGTCCCCTCCTTTAAATCCCCGCTTGGCTGTGATGAGGGTGCAAATTAATCACGGTGCTAGCAAAACCAAGGCTGTTCTGTGACCAGCCTGAATAATTAGAGAAAAAAAGCTGCCCTTGAGAGCTTCTATCGCCAGAGATTGCAGAGGCAGTGGGACGGAGGGGGCAGTGAGTAAATAATGCCCGTTTCATGTTGTACTTTCTTTATCCACATGATTCTTTGTTTTTTCATCATAAAGGAGCTTTCTGTGGGTATCATAGCACAGGAATTGATGAATCATTAGGTTTTGAATCATCACTTCCCTCTGGGTTCTTTTTATTTATTTCCTATAGCTGCATCCCCTTCCTTTCCTCCCAGCCCCACCTCTGCTGGCACAGCAGAATGTGCTGTGCCTTTAATAAGTGGGGGTTTTCAGAAGACTAATTCCTGAGCTGTGGGCTGTGTTGAGGCATGTCCAAGTTTTGGGGTGTGGTTTATGGAACACTGAAAAGCATCTGTGTAGGGAGCCTTACACCTTACCTGTTTTTTCGGTGCTTGCAGAGCATTCTGCATTTCCATAGGGATGCGGATTTCCATAGGATGCTCTCTTCTCCTAAGAAAAAAAAATACAGGGGAGCTGAGGTGAGGTAGTGGACCTTTTGGCTTTTTTCATTTCCTTAATTAAAAGTTTATTGATTTGGGTTTTTTTTTTTGCATGGCAAAGCTCTGGTGAATAAAGCTGGTGTCCAGTTTTGGGTGCCAAGTATCAGAAGGACATTGAGGGGCTGGAGCAGGGCCACAGAAGGGCAATAAGGCTGAGGAGAGGGCTGGAGAACAGGCCCTGGGAACAGCGGCTGAGGGAACTGGGGTTATTGAGTCTAGAGAAGAGGAGGCTGAAAGAGCTCTTGCTCCCTACAGGTACCTCAAAGGAGGTTGTAGTGAGGCTGGTGCTGGTCTCTTCTCCCAAATTGCTAATGATAGGCTGAGGGGAAATGGCCTCAAACTGGTTCAGGGGAGGTTTGGATTGGATCTCAGGAAGAAGTTGTTTCCTGAGAGAGTGGTTCGGACCAGGCTGCCCTGGAGGTGATTAAAAACCAAGTAGCTAAAGCACTTCAGGCCATAGTCTAAGGGTAGGGAGATGTTGGGAGCATCTGGAATGTTGTGTCCAGTTCAGGGCCATTCAGTTCCAGAAGGACACAGAACTGCTGGAGAGAGTCCAGTGCAGAGCCACAAAGGTGATGCTGTGGAGCATCTCCCTGCTGAGGAAAGGCTGAGGGAGCTGGGTCTCTTGAGCTTGGAAAAAAGGAGACTGACGGGTGACCCCATGAATGTTGATAAATATGTGAAGGGCTGGTGTGAGGAGGATGGAGCCAGGCTCTGTTCAGTGACATACAGTGATAGGATAAGGGGCAACAGGTGTGAGCTGGAACATAGGAGGTTCCGCATCAATATGAGAAGGAACTTCTTCCTGGTGAAGGTGCAAGAGCACTGGAAGGGGCTGCCCAAGGGGGTTGTGGAGTCTCCTTCTCTGGAGATGTTTAAAACCCACCTGGCCATGTTTCTGGGCGACTTGGTCTAGATGATCCTGCTGTGTCAGGGGGATTGGATGAGCTTTCAAGATCCCTTTGATTCCCTAACATTCTGTGATTCTGTGATCCTTCTCCCACAGGCCTCAGGACATCACCAGCAGTCAGCTAGAAGACTTTCCCAGCACGCTGGCTGAGCTCATGTAAATACTTCTCCCTTTTTCACCTCCCCGTGCTCTGGTGAGTACCATTCCCCATGTCTACAACACCCTGCTGCTGCACTGCGGCTCGAGGCTCTCCTTTAGCAAATCCAAGTCCCATGGCTCCTCATGAAAACAGGTGTTTGCTGCACCTTCAGGAGGAAAAACAACTTTTCCAGTCAATTTTGTCCAAACTCAAAGTTCCATCGGTCTGAACAGACAGACCATGAGTGTTGTGAAGCTCCATGTGGACGTCTGGGCTTGCAGCAACCCAAAGCAGCCTTGTAAAGCTATTTAAGGCTAAGTTAGGCTCAAGGCAGACAAAACTCTCCCTCCAGGAGTAGAACCTGTCTCCACACCCTTAGGACATTTCAGGTTTTCCTTGCACTAGTTGCCCTCAGTCCTGCAAGCGGTCACCTGGAAACCTGAGTAACACTCTAAACCTCCCAGCCCCTCACTCACGCAAACCTCAGTTATCCTGCTGGAGGCAAACTTACTCCTGTCCCACCGAAATGCAGCGTGTCAAGCCCTAGGCAGCACAATGCAAAGAGGTGTGGAGGGCCCAAAGGGACTGGGGCAGGGGGTAAGAGCAGAACTTTACAGCAGCTGAACCTGTGGATTCAGCGGGGAGAGCACAGCCTCCCAGCATCTCTCTCACGGTGCCTCACTTGGTTACCTTGCCACAAATGAAGACCAGCGAGGAAAGGCCTCCAAAGCATGAGAAAATTCTCTGTGCACTCACAGTTTTCTCCACAATTGCCTTTTTTCTCCTGCTTCTGTTTAGAATAATTCAGAGCTCACGGATCTAACTGTACAGGCAGCCCTTCACGCTCCCAGGCGCGAGCAGCTGATGCAGAGACTCCTCAGACCTGTTCAAGAGGACACAGCGCTGGTGCACTCCCTCCTTCATTCACTCAGCCTTAACAATTTCACTCCCTTCTCTAAATCCTGCTCCGAGAAAGCTCCACCTACATGGTTTCAGCCTCAGGCTGCTTTACAGGGGGAGACTAAACCAACCAGCACCCTTGTAATCCTGGGGACAGTCTGTCTGCTCATTAGAGCTTTCAAATCACCAAGAGCAGCAAAATTTCTGCCTCATCATCGTTCTGTTCGAGGGGCTGGTTAATAAACATGAGGCCACCAAAAGGCACCTTTAGGCAGCTTGGTAAATTGATTACAGGCTCCTCTAAAATGATGCTGATGGCACAAGCACACAGGCGGATCAGGGCAAGGTGAGACACGAACCCACACGCCCATCAGAAACGCTGCTGCAGGCTGCTGTTGTCGAGCTCCTTTGTACAGAGTCCTGGCAGCAAAAGCAAACTCTGAACGGTTCAGCCTCGGTTACTGCTCAGCCTTGAGGTGTTGGAACTGAAGCTACAGCTCTGGGGGAGTTGAAGGGAATCCCTGTGCATCAGATGGAGTTGTCACTGTGTTTTAATTCAATGTGCCGTGCAGGGACTCTGAACTCTGCCACGGCTTGAGATCCAGCTGTAAGTGCTGTCAAAGAAGTTATTCACCCAATGATCTCACGCAGCTACTTCCCTTCCAGTCACCCCAATTCTCCTGTTGTTTGTGTAATAAAGTCTTCAGAAATGTAAATAACACCAGGATGGATGGGGTCTGCTTCCCCAGCGTTAGCGGGAAATAAAAGTTGTTCTAAATAAACCTGTCCAACAGCAGGTCAAGGTGGTTCTTTGTCTGTTGAGACATTAGTTGGTTGAGAATGGAAGAAGCTGCTCCAAGACAGCAGGTCAAGTGCACTGGGGATGACTCAGAGCTCTGCTAGTGAAGGCAGCAGGTCCAGTACCAAGAACTCAAAGCACCAGGCTGTTTAATGCAGTGGCATGCCAATGTGCACTAGGGCCTCTCAAATCATCCCTCCTTCACTCAAGCAATTCCTTGATAGTTTGCAGTGGAGACAAGAGTGTGAGCTGGAACAGAGGAGGTTCCATGCTGGTCTGGGGAGGGAGCTTTTTCCCAGTGGGGGTGATGGAGCACTGGAAGGGGCTGCCCAGGGGGGTTGTGGAGCAACTGTCTTCTCTGGAGACATTTCAAACCTGCCTGGATCCTGCTGTGGCAGGGGGATTGGACTAGATGATCTTTCAAGGTTCCTTCCAATCCCTAATGTTCTGTGGTTCTGCAGATATGTTCCTGTACAACTGGATCTAGGGGATCCTGCTGTGTCAGGGGGATTGGACTGGATGATCTTTTGAGATCCCTTCCAATCCGTAATGTTCTGTGATTCTGTGAGACCATCTAATTTTTCCCTCAGATGACCATGTCTGAGGACAGCTTTAGCCCACAGCTGAGAAGCTGTGACAGCAGCAGATGAACTAATGGGTTACCCTTCCACAGGCAGTGCCCCAGCAAGACATTCACCATCCTTCTGCTTCCTGGGACAGCGGAACAGAGAACCCTCCAAAAACCACCAACCTCAGCAAACCTGGTTCAAAAAGGGTTTGTAAAGATGTTGTGTAAGGACTAGCACACTCAAAGCCATCAGGAATTGCTCCAAGGAAAGGACAAAGCAGCTTCCTAAAGTAGTTAAGTAAACAGGGTAGCAAAACCATGCTGTTAATTGGCATAAAACCTGGAGACTCACAAAGAAATGAAAGACCCATCAAAAACACTTTGGAAAGACCCAAGTCTGTGAGATCCAACAGCTGGACAGTGGAGCTATTTGGAATAAAAAGGACTTTTAAAGTTCAGTTTGAATCAAAATGAGAAAATAAATTGCCCAGGCTCTGGGAGAGTCACTAGAAGAACAAATAAAAGCAAACCAGAGGAATAAAAACCACATAGCTAAGGAGGTGGATCATTAATAGCAGCGCACAGAGCTTAGAGCCATCACAGAGGCACTCCATGATTTTCTTCTCGCATCTGTGCTCCTCTCAGCTAATGGGACAGAGCTCCACAGGTACAGGAGAAACACTGTCCCAGCATGAGGTGTCAGCAGGAAAAAGCAGTTATAAATCAGTTCTAAAACAAAGCTGGGAAGTGACTGGGAAGTGAGAAGTAAGAAAATACGAGGCTCACAAAGAACACATCGGGGGAAAAGGAATTCCAGGGTCAAATACTACAAACCACCATAGAATCATGGAATGGCCAGGGTTGAAAGGGAACTCAAAGATCAGCCAGTTCCAAGTCCCCCGTGTACAGGCAGGGACACCTTCACTACAGCAGGTTACTCAGGGGCCCAGCCAACCTGGCCTTCAGCACTGAAAGGGATGCGGCAGCCACAACTGCCTTGGACAACCTGTTCCAGCATCTCACCATCCTCACAGGAAAGAATTTGTTCTTTATGTCCAACCTCAATCTCCCCTCTTCAAGTCTGGAACCCTTTCCCCTCGTTCTCTCACTACCACCCCTGTCAAAAGCCCTACCTTATCTTTCTTGTAGCCCCCTTCAGAGACTGGAGAACTGCTAGACAGTCACCTAGGAGCCTTCTCTTCTCCAGGCTGAACAACCCCAGCTCCCTCAGCTTGTCCTCGTAGGGGAGGTGCTCCAGCCCCCTGATCATTCAAGTTGCTCTCCTCTAGAAAGGCTCCAGGAGCTCTGCATCCTCCTGATGTTGGGGACTCCAGAACTGGACATAGTTACTCTAGGTGGGGTCTCACAAGTGCAGAGTATAGGGGGAGAATCTCCTCCCTTGACTGACTGATACTGCTTCTTTTGATGCAAACAGAGACTTAACTATTGCTTCCTTAAAACTGTTAGTCCCAGAGGACTTGAAGGCAGCCAAGACCAGGTGTTTGAAGGAGTGTTGAGGTTGCAAGAGTGGTTCACTAAAGCTGAGGCATCCAGTGTAATGTGAAACAGTGAGCTAAGTGTGACAAGCGCAGCGGGGAAGAGGCGAGGTGGCTTTTCCAAAGTGCAGTCACGTCTCACACATGTGAAGGTCTGTGGAGGATTTGGCTCTGCACCCTTTATCCACATGCCTGTAGGCTGATATCATTTTCCTGGATCTCCAGGAGACATCTGATCAAGTTCCTTTGCCAAAAGGCCTTTAAAGAAACCGGTCTGACATGGGACAAACAGAAGCCAACAGGAGATGCAAGGGAAGAAGGGACTGTTAAGCTTCTTGTGTGGAAGCTATGATCCTGCTGTGGCAGGGGGATTGGACTGGATGATCTTTCAAGGCCCCTTCCAATCTCTAATGTTCTGTGATCAGGGAGATTTTGGCCTTTGGTTATTACCATCAGTGGATTCTTCAATAAAGCCCAAGTCTGCAGCCTCAACAGTGCTAACAGGTCCTAGGCAGTAATTAACTGACAAGTTACAACTTGGGTAACTCAAACACAGCCATCACCTTCCTGGCATTTGGGTTCATAGAAGAACAGAGGCAATGACCTCAATTACACCCTTATTTGGAGTGAAAAGGTCACTTGCAGAAGCTGGAAAGGAAGTGAACTCACCCAAGGGACCCTCCAAACCTGCAGGGTCAGAGAGATGCATGCACACCAGCTGCCTCCCCTAAAGAGGCCCAGTCCTAGAGACTCCTCCTGCCAGAGCCCCAAGAGACCACAGTGGCTGGAACAGCCCAGCCTGGAGTCAGTGCGAAGAGCCATAAGCACAGAAATGAATGAAGGCTCACACAAGGGACAGGCAGGGGTGCGACATCCCCCCTAATAAACATGTCCCTCTGGGAAAGGGCATGAAAGAACAGGAAGCTTCACACAGCAGTGACTCACACACTCAATTACCCACCAGAAAAAGCTCTTTTCATTCTCATGTGAACCCACTTTCCAGTCGAAGCCTCCAAGACAGCCAAACCCCAACATGTAGGATCATTCTTTCCTCTTTATTCACAAACTCTTTAGGATGAGGTGAGGGCAACCTGGGGAAAAGGCTGAATTGTATTTTCTTCCTTTTTGCTTTTCCCTAAAGGAAATTTGACCATCCTGAGAGAAAAAGAAGGGGAGGATCCAGGGAAGAAAAGGATTTTCCAGATTCAGATGAAATGCATCAACACAACAATGAAAATCCAATCTTTAAAAAAGTTTAACTGGCAGCTTTTGGACTTCTATATATAAAAAAAAAACAAACCAGCTTCTGCCTTCCTTCTTCTGGTCTTTCAGTTATTTAGTGACATCTGTTCTGAAGGCATTTTGCTTTATGTTTTTTTCCCCCCCATTTCTTCAATTCTTCTGGCACTAGTGTGTCCTGAAAAGAAAAATCCCAAAGAATTACATCTTTGAGGCAACAAAGCACTTCCTTGCACAGTAATAGCATCCCCAGACCCCTCATTCTCTCTCTCAGGAAGCCTGGAGGAGCTACAAATCAGTACTGCAATGGAGTGAAGGAGTGAAATCAAGGATGGAGGGGGGGGTCACACAAATGAAAGTAAACTCATGGTGCAAAAGGGATGTGTGAGCCTTGCAAATGACTAGATGATCTTTCAAGGTCCCTTCCAATCCCAAATGTTCTGTGATTCTGTGAAATGACAGATCTGAATACAAAGAGATGTTTACAACCTGCCTGGCCATGTTCCTGTGCCAGTTGGTCTAGGTAATCCTGCTCTGGCAGGGGGATTGGACTAGATGATCTTTTGAGGTCCCTTCCAACCCCTAATGTGATACTGTGATGAGCTTGACTGAATGCAAAGGCTGCAGGCTTGTACTTGAGAAAGGCTGATCTTCTACCCACCCTTCTACTTGAGAAAGGGCTGATCTGCCAGCTTTGGTTATCAGCTGCTCATGTAAGCACAAAGAAAACACCTCCATGGCCCCAAGAACAGAGTGTAGTCTAATATGGGCATGATGGATCCATCTTTAGGGGTCCTTTTCCCTGTAGAGATGCCAGACACAGCTATGGATGCTGAGCACTTGGTAGTCCAGCCTCAGAAGCTGGTGACACTAGTCTGAAGTGACACTGGGGGGCATCAGAAAACCCAGCAATAAAGACAAACGATGTGGTTTGTGGACAGAAGTTCTGTGCAAAACCTTCCAGGGTTGCTCACAGGGAATGAAGCAGAACAGCAAGCTGAGAAACAGAAGACATGCAGGAGGTGGAGAACACGCTCACAAGGACTTTGGGAAGAAGCTAAAACCCACTGGCCCAAAGCTAAGGTAAGAAAGAAACATCCAGGGAGCAGAACAGCACCAGCAAACACAGCCAGGGGATGCAGCCAGCATTCAGCTACTAGAACAAGCATCAGCCATCTCCTGTTCTGCTCCAGTTCCTTGTCAGGGCTTGTTCTGTGCTCAGACACCTCAAAACACTCCAGGGAAAGAAGTGACACTAACAGGGTGCTTTCCTATGGGATGTGATGCCATGTTTTCCATCCTCTATGCTGTCTGACCTGCAGATGGGGGCTTACACCCTCCTTCTGTGCCACAGCCACCCACACTGGCTTTGCTCTGCAACACAGAAAGCTGCAATCAACGCGCTCTGTGCGTGGCGTGTGCTTGGAGCACTGCAAACAGGAGAGGAAGCAGATGCTCATGAGATGCACCCGTGTACTGGGATTTTGGTCTCACCCCAGATGCTCTCTCCCTTCTCCACAAGCAAGCGGTGCATTGCATGACCAATGAGGCCACACGTGGACATCTGGAACTGGGCAGCACAGGGGGTGGCACCAGTCCTGCCCTCTGTGCCACCATGGATGTAGCTAACTGGGACCTTACCTGCTCAGAATGAAAGGAAACTAAGGGCTTTGGGAAATGATAATGGGGATCTACAAAGTACTGAATGGAAGGGGTGCTGCCTGCTGCCACTGCCTGAGTCATCGTGACCAGTTTGGTCTAATAGGAGGGTGCACCCTGGATTAAATCGTGTTCACAGCTGAATGAGGTGGCGCTGACCTGGCTGTGCTGCACACAAAGCTCTCATCACCCCAAGTAATTCAGCAGTTGGAGTGCCTGGCTGCTGAATAACCAGTATACTCTGGATAGGGAGCACCAAGAGCAGCCTGGAAACAGCCTCGGCCATTTTCATCAGGTTCTCCTCCAGCCAACACTACTAGCAATTTCTTTAGAGAACCCACATTGCTTAAACGAGGGGTTTTTCATCACCTGATAGCTGCTTGGAGCTCGAGACAGCAGAGTCACACGTGCACGTATCACCACACAGACTTCACATGATAAAGAGAACCACACAAAGGCAATTTAGTCTCTGAGGACACTGCTAATATGCAAACCCAGCTGCAGCCAAGGACACCCAAGGACTGACTTAAAAGCCCAGTAAGTGATGTTGGAAGGTAGCAGCTTCAGCTCAGATACCTTTGTGTACAAGGAGCGAGCGATGAAGTGAAATGAAACAGGCAGCATGCCCACCAGGAAAGGCAAATTCCAAAAGGGCCCTTACTTCAAGAAGAGCTGGTCACTAGCAAAAACCCCTTTTACCGCAGCGTTCTATACTTTGCCAACCTACTGCTCTGCTCTGCAGCGATCCTGCCAAAAGGAGAGAGGAAGAAAGGTTGAGAGAAGACAGCGAGGAGGGGAAAAGCAGCCCTGCTCCAGAGCCAGAGATGCAAAATGCAAAAAGCAAAACCAGGCCTTCTGGTAACTTCTGTACAAAGATGGTTTATACAGTCCCCAATCCCACACCCACCAGTGGTCTCCAGAGCAGCTGGGCCTCAAAGTACAATTCCAGTTAATTATCACTGCACTTCAGCACCGCAGCCGGGCGAGCGGCGCCTCCACTAAAAGCTCTGTTTGAACTTTAAAAACCAGGTACAAAGGCTTTTCCCTTCAGCCCAGAGCTGAAGTTTTACTTTCAAATTTGCCATTGTAGTCACAGCTTCATGTCATTTACAGCGGAACAAGCAGACGGACACCCCCTGCAGCGTTTTGAAGTAGGAACCAACCACCTGCATTTATGTGCTAACAGAAGCCCTGGTTGAGCCAAGACACTCAGAAATAAGCTTTATTGTCTTCTTTTTCTCCCCAAACCTGTATCCTCAGCCATCTGTAATTTATAATGATTTTATCACCACACTTGAAATGAAAAAGGAAGCATTATTCAGTGACATAACACAAAATCCCAGTAGGAACTGTTGTGCTAACAAGGGAAATTGCCACAGCAGAGAGGGCTGGACATCCAAGGCTGAGAAAGCTGGGAGGGTGGTATGGAAAGGGTTGATTACAATGACCATCCTCCCCGCTACAGCCAAGCGAGCAGAGATGTTTTAAAGACAACAAATCAAGGCAAAAGCCCTGAGAATCATATCCTTGTGGCTTTTTTACAGCTCTTGTTCTGGTTTTAACAGAGCGTCAAACAAGTGAAACCCCAGGGGTATCTGTGCAAACACGGGTGCAGGGATAAACAACCCCCAGGGGCTGAGATAGGGCAAGGAACATGGAGGTCTGACAGCAAAGCAGGTCAGTAAGATCATCTTGAAAGCCAAACTCTGTATTAGTACAAAAGAGCTAAACCACCCCAGATGGAAACCCCATGTGGCAGGACTGAAGGAGAGGGAACAAGCTGACCTCTAATTAATGCCCTACGTTGGAAGTTCAGGTCAGCAAAACGCCTGAAGGCTGCCCAAGTGCTGACACCTTCATGAGATGCTGCTTGGCAGAAGAAAACTGTGAAGAATCAGTCCCATGCCAGTACAGAAATGAATGTCGTATCCCTAAAGGGATCCCTGGTTTCCCTTGCATCTGTTGCTGCTAAAAGCATCTGCTTCCCTTTTCTCTATGATCCTCCATCAGGCAGAGGCAGACAGCAGTAGGAAGCCCCCACCTCACCTTGCTCCTGTAAAACTTCTCTCTCACACAGCTACAGGTGAGTTGGGCCTCTTCTGCATTTACAGTGGCTTCCATTATCTAACAATATTGCAAAAGCCTGATGATACATCATGTAGTAAAACACATCTACCAGTGAACGTGCCCTGCCTGCTGTAGGTTTCCTCATGTCCAAGCGCACATTCTCCCACCTTTTGCTTTCTCTAGGGGCACACAGATCCCTCTCTCTGAAGGAGCAGTCAGCTGTACCTCAGCGAGAGCAGCTCACCCCCCGACAGTTCCAGCCCTGATTCTGAAAACAGGCAAAAAGCAGGACCCACCTCCACATAAGAGAGCCAAGAGCAGCGTTCAGGACTCTATTGGTTACTGACACAGGAGAGCATCAGCGTGAGCTACACTGATTTTAAGAGCAGCTCCCACCAACGCAGCTCGCCCTGGGCTTACCGTTTTACTGCTTTCTGAGCCAGCATCCTGTTGCCTGCCAGGAATGTGACGCCGCCCAAAATGGCCAAGTACTTCAGCGTCTGGAACATGTTGAGCTGAGTCCAGTAGACGTACATGAGTCCCAACATCGCTGCGTAAAAGAAGACAGAGTCCGTGGCTGAAAACGCGTTTCAAAGAGCGACCGTTCATTACCCTCACAACTGTTAATGATGTACTGCCAGGCCGAAGCATTTGGTTTCTATCTCATCTCTGCAATGGCAGATCCAAAGGCTTTATTGCCAGGGGAAGGCAGCATCTGGGTCTTCATACCGGAGGAAAATGTGATGCTGATGGTTTGCAAGCAACTCTCTTGTGGCAGCAGTATGGACATATTATAGACATTAAGGGCCACTGAAAGGGGAGGATACTCTGGATTCCAGCAGAGGATATTAACCTTTGCACATCTGTAGGAGCTTACAGCTTTATAGAGCTTCCAAGGAAACTGGCTTGGATTAAGCAACACGCCGTCATTTGGGAAGCAGTTCGATCCAAAGCTCTCCCAACCTTGGTTTTGAAGTACTACCAAGGCAGTAAATAACCGCAACCAAGGGCACACTAAAATTGATGAAAAAAAAAAAATGAGTCCAGCCAAAGAACAGGAAGAGCTTTCACAGGAAGGACTTTAAAGGAAAGATGCAGCCTGTAGTCCTGCAGGTTTCAATCCCCCACAGAAACTCCCTGCTTACAGAGGATAAACATGCAATAAAGCAAGCGTGACCTCTGCAAAGAAGAAATGTGTTAAGTACAGCTAAACAGTGCGTGAGAGGAGCCCAGATAATGAGGGCTGTTACAAGCTGATGGGCAGAAACAGCTTTATCACCGTATTAACAATCATGAAAAGCAGGAAGGCAGAGGAAAACAAGAGAACAAATGTTATGCTATTATGTCATTACAGTTAATAGTCCACAAGCCCATTAACCAGCAGGGCCTCTCATCTGTAACTCCCAGGTGAAGAGGTCAACCAAAGCAGAAAGCGCCAGACACTTACCAGCGTGTCCCAGGTGAAAAACAATGGTGCTGGGAGCAAAGCTGAAGTTGGAGATGTTGGCACCTATCTTTATCCACTAAAAGGAACAAGAAAAGAAACAGCCCTGTCAACACTTGTATTTCATAGAATCACAGAATCATTAGGGATTGGACCTTCAAGGCTCTTTGCTTTAAATTCTTCACAGAATCACAGAACCTTAGAGATTGGAAGAGACCTCAAAAGATCATACAGTCCAATCCCCCTGCAACAGCAGGATCCCTTAGATTCAGTCGCACAGGAACATGGCCAGGTGGGTTTTAAATGTCTCCAGAGAAGGAGACTCCACAACCCCTCTGGGAAGCCCATTCCAGTGCCCCGTCACCCTCACTGTGAAGGAGGTCCTTCTCATATTCATGGGAAGCAGGAGCAGCAGCAATGAGGTTTTCCATTAAAGCATCATCAACATGTGTATCCTGAACTCCAGAGACCAGCCGAGAAGACAATTTGGATGCTGGCTTGCAGTGAAACTAGCTAATGAGAAACTCTTCCAAGTTAGTAAGGCATCATTTTGGTCCTCCAAATAAGGAGGAAGTTAACTTGCTTAGACGAGATCTTGTATCACACAAAGTTCAAAACAGTGTTTTGATGACAGTGAGCAGCAGTAGGTGTTTCAAGGACAGACACACAAACACCAATCCTGTCCATAAATGGGAATCAATCTGATAGGATTAAGTTGCACAGATGTTGTCATGGAGACATGAAGGGGGAGGCAGAAGGCTCTTCTCAGTGTCATCTAATGATAGGACAACGGGCAGGGGTGTGAGCTGGAACAGAGGAGGTTCCACATAAGGAGGAACTTCTTCACAATGAGGGTGACAGAGCCCTTGAAGGGGCTGCCCAGGGGGGTTGTGGAGTCTCCTTCTCTGGAGAGGTTTCAAACCCACCTGGCCATGTTCCTGTGCGACTTGGTCTAGGGGATCGTGCTGTGGTGCGGGGATTGGACTGGATGATCTCTCAAGGTCCCTTCCAATCCCTCATGTTCTGTGAATCATTGTTTTTATCCAGTATAAAGCTAACATTAGTTACAACTTTATCTGCCCACTGAATTCAGCAGCCCTAGCAGCACGCTAGGGCTGCTGCACCCCTACCCCAACAACTCAGCACCCCTAGCAGCAGCTCATTCCACCTACTCCTGCTTGGCAGCAGTGGTTATCTGTTCTAACTATCAACTCAAAACCCCCTCCCCCAGAACAGTTCAGGAAAGAGACCCCACTAGACCAACACTCTGCCTTGACATTTGCTATCTACAACTGCAGCATTGATGGGCTGTTTGTGATTAACAAAGAGCTGTAATAGTAAGTTTTAACTACTCAACCTCTGAAGTGACAAAAAGAGTTCTGCAGCCCAGTTCACTCACCAGGATGAGCAGCAAAAGCAGTGGGGAGAGAATCAGTGCTGTGAAAGTGTTGGACACCACAGTGGGAGGCCTCTTCTCAGGTTCCCTGAAGAGGTGCTGCAAATAAACAAAACCAACTTGTAACCAGGAGTAATCCAGCAGAGCAGCTTCTCAGCTCGCCGAGGAGCAGCTGCAGCCCTGTTGCTGCTCCCAAGTGGAAGATGACTCCTCCTAAGGCAAAGATTGACTCCTTAACAAAGTCAAATTCAAGTCTCCACACATTCAATCTTGAGCACAGTGAACTTCTCTCTGCCCTCACAAAACACCTGCTGGCTTGTCAGCAGTGCAGAAGGCTGCAGTGAAGCAACAGAATCCTTCAGGAGCAAAGAGCTTCCTGGATCTAGGTGATCCTGCTGTGGCAGGGGGATTGGACTAGATGACCTTTCCAGGTCCCTTCCAATCCCTAATGTTCTGTGACTCTGTTGCTCACCTAGGCCAACTGTCATGCTTGAATCCTAGTGACTCCAGTTGCTCTCTCATAGGTAGGACCCACAGCTTATCTGTTCATGCTCCAGAGGTCCACGACACATTCCCTTCCAATCAGCAGTGAGTTTTGGCTCCCTTTAACTACATTGCTGACTGAGCATTCATTTTACTTCTTCTTCAATACTCAATAAGAACAAATACTACAAGGAGGACTAGGTCCCCAACTCCACACACAATTTTTGACTGTACCTGGATTTCGGGCTTGGGAACAAAGAGGTTCTTGGATTGGACTGTGGATGGCGCGTCCTCTTCTGGGAATTTGATCACAACATCAGCCTGCAATGAAATTGTGCAGCTTCGTGAAGTCTGACCTCAATGTATTAGAAGTTTTAGCAAAGCTATTGTACTGTGTCCAGTTTTGGGCACCTCGGTACAAGGAGACATCGAGGTACTGGAACGAGTGCAGAGGTGGCAATGAAGCTGGGGAAGGGCCTGGAGAATAAATCTTACTAGGAGAGATTGAGAGACTTGGGGCTGTTTAGTCTGAGGAAGAGGAGGCTGAGGGGAGACCTCATTGCTCTCTACAACTATCTGAAAGGACACTGCAGAGATCTTGGTGCTGGTCTCTTCTCACTGGTCATTAGCAATAGGGAAGAGATTCATGCTTCAACAGGGGAGGGTTAAACTGGCCATCAGAAAGGAGTTCTTCCTGAACAGAGTGGTCAGGCACTGGAATGGGCTGCCCAGAGTAGCAGTTCATTCCCCATCTCTGGATGAGTTTAGAAGTCACTTAAATGTGGTGTTGGGGAATCTGGTTTAGGGGTGACCTTGCAGAGTAGGGTTGCTGGTTGGACTCGATGCTGCCAAAGCTCTTTTCCAACCTGAATGATTCTGTGATCATTCCATTACTGTGGTTTATTTCCTTATTAGTCAATCCATGATTAAAATGATTTGTAAAGGAAATGAAGAAAAAGCCACCAGATTTGTTAAGAGGCAGTTTCTCCTAAGCAGAGGCAGCAAAGCTGACAGTAAGAACCAGACATTTCCAGCACAGCAAGTGCAGAAAGGCGACACCTTGAAGTGTTTGCTGTGAAATCACACACACAAACTCTGAGCTTTCTAATGAAATGAATGTTTCTGTCCTGCTTCGATGTTTACGTAAAAAAACCCCAAACAAGCAGCAAACCTCAGAGCCCATATATGGTCAGAAGAAAGAACTAAACATCTGAGCTTCTTTCCTTCCACAACTGCCAGTCATGTTAGAACCACATCCCGACGCTTCCAGCTACCTACCACGTTCCACAGGATGGGGTTATCCAGAGTGGCGTCTCCAATTATCAAGTAAAGAGTGTAGGTCCCAGAGGCAGAATCAAACTCAGTCTTTCTCTCAGAGGTGTCCAGTTCAAACTTGTACACGTTCTTGCTGTCTGGTTCTGCAACGAACACTACCTCCTGGCCGGTCTTTTGGTTGTGGAGTCGGACAAAAGTCTGAAAGGAAAGACAGTCCAGAAATGCTGCAGTCTCAATGTGTTTTCACCCGAGAGTGAAGTGAGAGATGTAACTCCAAAGCAAAAAGCACACTAGCTTTTTGCTAGAGGTGTACACAGATACGGATTGTTTCTTCCTCCATCCCCTTTCTTCTACTTCTGTTGTCTCTTCCCTCCCTTTTTATTTCTATTTTATACAGAAAAAATAGGATTTTTAAAGCAAGTTTGTGTTTAAGGAAGTTTGCAGCAAACAGTTATCAACATTAACAAAGCAGAGCTGCTTTTATAGTGCAGGCTACCTGCACTCAGTGCATTAAGACGACAGTGTCAAAGCCAGAAGAGGCTTCATTTAACACAGTCTAAACAGAAACTGAATCCATTTCCTATCTACCAAGATCAGGCATCTCTCACAGTCCGTATCAGAAACATAAAGCTTCTCAAAAGCCAGCAGATCTTTTCAAGAGTAACTGTCACCTCGGATGCTTCAAGAAGGAGCATCTCAGTGTGTCCTAACCTGGTGAGGGATGAGTTCAGCTCCACTGTTCACATCGATCAGCTGGAAGGATAAAGCGAAGTTCTGGTGGCTGTCAGCAGTGAATGAGCCCTTGGCTTTGGCTGGGTAAGCGACCCTAGGAGGGGAAAAATCAAGCAGAATTGAGGTGATCTTCCAAGAGAAGGCTCCCAGTGTTCAAAGAAACTGAGGCACGCGAGCAGCACTGCCACCTGCTTAGCAGGGATGAACTGTTTCATGAATCAGAGAAGTTCACACGTCCTTCTCCTCCAGCAGAGGCTCAAGTACACCCAACATCCCCCAAAGGAGTGTAACTAAAATAAAATCGTTTAGATTGAAAAAAGACCTTTAAGAGCACGGAGTCCAACTATTGACCCAACTGTCCAAAGGCCGCTGCTAAACCCTGTCAACATTTCCACACAAGTTTTTATAGACATCCAAGGGTGACCATTTAAACACAGAATCACACAGCATTAGGGATTGGAAGGGACCTTGAAAGATCATCTAGTCCAATCCCCCCGCAGGACCACCTAGATCCAGTCGCACAGGAACATATCCAGGCGGATTAAACTTCTTCAGAGAAGGAGATTCCACAATCTCCCTAAGCAGCCTGTTCCAAGGTCTGAGGACCCTTTAAGTGAAGAAGTTTTTCAGAGTGTCCAACCTAAACTTCCCCTGGTGCAGCTTGAGGCCATCTCCTCTTGTCCTATCATTTGCTGCTTGTGCTAAGAAATCAAACCCCATCTCCCTTCACCCTCCTTTCAGGTAGCTGTAGAGAGTGATGTCTCTCCTCAGCCTTCTTTTCTTCAGACTAAACAACTCCCTCAGCTGCTCCTCACAAGGTTTGTCCTCCTGACCTTTCACCAACCTTGTCGCCCTTTTCTGTACCTGCTCCAGCACCTTAATGTCTTTCCTGTACTGAGGTGCCTAAAACTGAACCCACTATGTTGCTTTGAAGCTCTTTTCTGCACCTACTCCAGCACCTTAATGTCCTTCTTGTATTGAAGTGCCTAAAACTGAACCAACTATGTTGCTTTGGAGCCCTTCTCTGCACCTGCTCTAGCACCTTAAGGTCTTTCCTGTACTAAGGTGCTTAAAATTGAACCCACTATGTTGCTTTGGAGCACCTCTGTGGAAGCACAACACCAGAAACACTGACACACTTCTTCCAGCTTGCTTTTGCTATGAAGAGGTGCCAACAAAGGAACAGAAGACCCAGGTTGCCTGGCTTCTGTTAGCACTTACTTCAGCATCAAGGAAATTATCGGGAGAGAATCAGAACTCTCCCAATACACTCACAAGTTTAAGAGAATCAGCTCTGTAGTTGCTCCAAAAGAAGATTCCTCTGGTTTAGCTCAAGTGGGTAAAGATCAGAAGACCTCTAGGCCTAGAGCCAGAGCTGCCCAGTAAAGGATCACAGGCACTGAGTCTTGTTACCTGGTTGTTTTTGGCGCAATGCTCTGATCTTTATCCACAGTCGAGAGATCGACGTTAGTAATACCGACTTCTGTGGAAACTTTCACCTTCAGCTGCAATAAAACACAACAGAAAATTCCTCAGAGCACTGTGCATCTACTCACCACGGTCAAGCTCACTGCAGAACCACAGAACATTAGGGATCGGAAGGGACCTCGAAAGAACACCTAGTCAAACCCCAAGCTTTAGCTTTCTCATCTCCTTCCCAAAAAAGGGTCTTACACTAAGTCAAAGACAGAACCTAACCTGAACAGAAGGATCACAGCAATTATCTGCACCAGTCGCTAAGCCTAAAGCATCCTCCTCCTTCCTGCACAAGCAGCCAGCTCTGAAGACACCAGCTTCTCAAATCATGCTGGAGGTAGCTGCCCTGGAGAATTAGTTTGAATGGAACAATCCAACTAGTTTTCCTTTTGAATGAGTGGAAGGTAGCTATGACTTAAAACTGTATCGGCATGGGTTACTGGACAGCAAGTGGAGATGAGGGGAGTCTTCTCTGGAGACGTTTAAAACCCACCTCAATATGTTCCTGTGTGAATTGATCTAGGTAATCCTGTTGTGGAAGGGGTATTGGACTGGATGATCTTTTGAGGTCCCCTTCCATCTCTAATGTTCTGTGATTCTGTGAGAGGTCTCCAGAGAGCAACCAGTTATGCCTTTGTTGGTTCTGAAAGCTTAACAGGTTCCTGAGGATCCTAGCACCAGCAGGCAGAAGCCAAAGCATCACTGCAGAGCTGCACTTTGCTCAGCAAGCTCTACTTTGGAGGCACCATACATCACTAGCTCAGGGAAGACAGTAAGGCCCTGCCATTTAACACACTCCCCTTGAGAAGCACAGTACAAACCCCAAGCTGAGAAACGATATCCTGGTCTCACCCCAGCTTCAAACCACAGACCACCAGGTAAAGAACCTAATGGCATCTTGGGGTGGTTAGCAGACCTCCCCCTCTACTCTGCTCTGCTGAGACTGCATCTGGAAGACTGTGTCCAGTTGTGGGCTCCTCAGTTCCAGAAAGACACAGAAATGCTGGAGATAGTCCAGCGCAGAGCCACAAAGATGATGGAGCAGAACACCTTTCTTATGGGGAAAGGCTGAGCAAGCTAGGTCTCTTGAGCTTGGAGAAATGGAGACTGAGGGGTGACCCCACTAATGTTGATAAATATGTGAAAGGTGGGTGTTAGGAGGATGGAGCCAGGCCCTTCTCAGTGTTATCTAATGATAGGGCAATTGGTGTGAGCTAGAACATAGGAGGCTCTACACCAATCTGAGAAGGAACTT
>JAOXOE010000848.1:1514338-1528033 GCA_028565055.1 Phoeniculus purpureus | reverse complement strand
AGCTCACACCCACTGCCCCTTGTCCTGTCATTAGATGCCCCTGAGCAGAGCCTGGCTCCATCCTCCTGACACCCACCGTTTCCACATTTATCAACATTAATGGGGTCACCCTTCAGTCTCCTTTTTTCCAAGCTCATGATACCAGCTCCCTCACCCTTAAGCCTGATGTTTGTAGCTGAATGACATTCTTGCAGGGGAAGGCACCACTTGGGCCAGTGATAAATCTGGAGGGCAGGCAGTGAGCTGGAATAAGTTACCCTTCATTTGGGATCTCTGGAAATGACCCTGACTGGGGAGGAGCAACCTGCCAGTCTAAGCACACATGTGCAGCTCCCAGAGGAGAAGGTAGCAGTGACAGAAGACCTTGTTAGGGGAAAATCAGCATAAGCCTTCTCCCCGCAGCACTGCTGCAAGTTACCAGTGGCATATTAATGAATAAACACTCTGGGCATGGTTGCAGTCATTATTTTTATAGAGCTGTTATTTTCCCTCGGTTGAGCATCCCCATTAGATGGAGAGAGGAACCTAAAGAGCAGAGAAAAAGTATCTTAGGACCAGAACCACGAGTTTTCAAATGTTTTTTATTATTCTGATTTAAGGGTGAACTTTAGAGTAGGGTTTATGGTTGGGCTTGATGATCTCAAGGGTCTTTTTCCAACCTGAATGATTCTGTGACTTGTGAAATCCACTAACCTCTCAATATTACTGGGAGAGAACTGGGAGAGGGCTGAGCTGTGGCATTTTTAAATTAGTGAGCTGCCTTGTTGTAGCAGAAATGATCTCTCTAATACAGGAATCACAGAATCATTAGGGACTGGAAGGGACCTCAAAAGATCATCTAGTCCAATCCCCCTGCCACGCGCAAAGAGATCATAATTACCCCGATTGACCTTAGGAGGGAAGGATCTTCCTAAATCTGATTCTCGTTCATTAACACTAAGTCACTAAGCAGCACAAATTTGATCTGGATCCAGTGCCAAATCCAGCAGAACACGTGTGGAATTTACGCCGGGTTCATGCCAGCTGCAGGAGGACAGGCAGTACCTAATCCAGCACAAAATATGGTAGAAATGAGAATCCCCTTCAAATATGTTTTTCCTTTTGAACGTGCTTGTGCAGAAGCGAGTTTGCCACAGCTCAGCGCTTCGCTGCTGGGTTTGACCCAGCACAGGTCACCTTCAACCCGAATTTGCTGCTACGTGGAAGACTGGCTTTGGTCAGAAGCTCTAAGCAAGTCTTGTCAGTTGTAGGAATTGAAGCTTGTGGGGCGAGCTGTGCTCTCTTCAGTTTTCAAAGGGCTTTTCCACTTCCCTTGCCAGTTGTGTAAGTGCGGGAAGCCAGAGGGGTTGTGAGCAGGGTTGGACCGCTTGTGCTCTTTAAGCTAGTTTCCTCGGAGCTAGCTATGGCTGATCTCTGTCCTGTATGAGGCTTTTGGGAAGGTGTTCCCTGTGGATTATCGCCCTTATAGTGACAATACCAACCTGTGTTCTTGCAGCACACCTCATCGCGTGCAGGAGCCACGCGTGCTGCCGTTCCTGCCTCAGACGGGAGTTTTAAACTGAGAGTCTGTGGCTGAACTTGATTTATTAAATGAAATGTCAGCCTTGCAAACATGGAATTGGAGATCAGGGAGTGCTGCAAAAAGAGTGAAATGATTTTACAAGTACTTGGCATCCTCACGTGCGGCAGGCTCCTGTGTGAACATAAAGCTGAAAAGCATCGCTCAGTACCACTAGTCTTATCCTCATGAGCTGAGCCTGGAGCAGATCCTGGACTGCTATTTGAGTCCTGTTGCTGGACCTGCCTCTTGCTTTGCACTTAGAGATAGAAGTCTTCTCAAATCAGTGATCCCTTGAAAACATGGTCTATGCAGCCTTCAGAATCAAGGCCTGGAGAATCAATCTGATGAGGGCAGATGGAGAGAGGTGGGGCTGTTTAGTTTGAGGAAGAAGAGGTTAAGGGAGACCTCATCGCTCTCTACAACTATCTGAAAGGACATTGTAGAGATGTTGGTCTCTTCTCACAGGACATTAGCAACAGACCCAGAGGAAAGGGCTTCAAGCTACAACAGGGGAGATTTAGATCAGGAAAAAATTCTTCCTGGAGAGAGTGGTCAGGCACTGGAATGGGCTGCCCAGGGTGGTGGTTGAGTCCCCATCCCTGGATGAGTTTAAGTCACTTATGTATTGTTGGGGTATGTGGTTTAGAAGTGACCTTGTAGAGTAGGATTGATGGTTGGACTTGATGATCCCAGGGGTCTTTTCCAACCTGAATGATTCTATGATTCAAATACCAGAACTAACTCCAAAACAAGAGGGTTGTTTAGTTTTTAACTCAACAGCTTGTCTCAATAAACAGAAAAACTGGGCCTCACTGGGCATTTCCTTGGGTACACTTGGGAAAAACAAATCCAGCTTCTGATCTGGAAGGTGGAACTTCTCCCCAGGTTCTATTACTTAGCTCTCCCTCCAAGATGTGTCTTTTCACTGAGTGTGCTCATTTTTTCCAGGACAGATTCTACCCAGTTACACCAGCCTCTTGCACTGCACACCAGGGATGAGACAAATCCTCTTCACGAGCTACAGCCTGTAAGGAAGGAAAAGGCTGACACTAACCTCCTTCATTGCTGGCTCTGTACCCACGTGGTCCGACAGCTTATAGGCAGCAGCCACAAACAGCGCAGTAGTCTCAATTCCTTCTTCAAACTGCAGATAAACTCCACCCAAGTCATCCAGGCGAGCGACAAGATCCTGAGTGAAACAGTTAATATTGCAGTTGGTTTCTAGCAGAGCCCTGCAAGTTCACTCCACTACCAGGTCCATAACCCAGCGCCTGTATGAGATGCCCAGGTATTTTCCAACATTCACTTAGAAATAGGAAGAATAAGAAACCTTCAGCAGGTTTAATCAGACTTAGAAGTCATGACTTTGTGTTTCATTGTGCTGTGAAACAGTTATAAATCCAAGAGAAATATCTGCTTGGAAGGAAGTGCTGAGCCAATCCACATCATGCAGGCAGGGAATTACACAGAATCACAGAACATCAGGGATTGGACGAGACCTCGAAAGATCATCCAGTCCAATCCCCCTTCCCACAGCAGGATCCCCTAGATCCAGTTGCACAGGAACATGTCCAGGTGGGTCTTAAATGCCTCCAGAGAAGGAGACTCCACAACCCTGCCTGGTCAGCCCGTTCCAGTGCTCTGGTTGAGTTTGCATTTTATAATTCTCATTAATAAATCTTTTAGCATGACAGAGGTCTAACAAATTCCTGAATAATTCAGAGAGCATAATGTGTTCCTACCTCTATCTCCTCAACAATGCCACTTAGGTCTGCCTGCTGGGACAGGTAAGATGCTGTCTCCAAAGCCTGGATGGTTCTTAAATGAGAACAAACAAAACCAAACCATTGCAGGGTTTTTCCTTCCTTAAAAGCAAAGCATCAATTAAACCAAAGCAATCAGTTTCTATTCTGAACTAAGTGTAAAACACAACTGGCTGCATTTAGCATACTCAAGACAATTAATTGTAAGTGATTTAATGACAATGAAGAATTCATTGCAGACCATAGCCACAGCAGCATCAGTGGTGCAATAAACTCAGATTCAAGCAAGCTGTGAAGTCTCTCTTTCTTCCCCAGTTGTCCTTGAAAGCTCTAGTCTCTCACTGCACAGTAAAGCAGCTTCATTCTCTGGTGATAAAATGCAAGGTTCCTGCTGCTTACTGACATGTTTCTTCCACCTCACAGTATAGAGATGTCAACCAACAAACAGGGCTGATGAAAAGCATCAAGTCTACTGCAGCCATAAATTAAACAGAACCAAGTCCAAAAAAATCTGTCTGAATCTTTCAAAAAGAGGATGTTTCCCTGGGACATCTCCTTTTTACTGACCATTATTCCTGAACTATACACAAGCTCATTTGCAAGTCACACAGAAGACAGACTAACCCCTCTTTTTCATTCCCTCAAAGGAACAATAATTAACTGGACAAACACAGCACCCATTCCACTACCTCTGTATTACAGAACTCAAGGGTTAAAATACCCTTTACTCCAAATCCCACTGCCTAGAGGATAAACAAGCAGCAGCAAAATAATTTCCACCCATAAGACTTACGCCAGCACATTTTCTTCTTTGCTAAGACGAGTAGTAAGAGCACTAAGTGCTTCCTGAGATGCTAAAGGAAGGCCAAAGCCACTCAAGGCCCCAACAGCATGGAAAATCTGGGTGATGGAGGAATCCTCGCTGATGGCTGCAAGCAGCAGATCCCTGGTCTCGTTTGAAACAGTCACCTGAGGAAGAACACAGGGAACACATTGGTTCACGTTTGAAGAAACAAGGCCTTTAGTCACCAGCTATTTCTTCCTGGATCAACACACTTGATTGGAAAACTTGTGGGAAAATGCCCTTAACCATTCATCACCTTTTAGTTTAATTACAGCCCAAAGGTTTGTTGTCAACTACCAATGAGGAAAACCCATGGTTTAGTTTTATCCTGGTGACCTGCTACTGCTTCTCATCTGGCATCTCACCACTGTGCAGCAGCCAGAGGTAGTGATGAGAAACAGGGCTAGGATAACTCACCCCAATTTAGGAAGGGTGACCTGCACTTGATAGTTTCAGACCTTCAACACAGGATTTACATTCAGTTTATCATCCATCCAAACAGTTTTTAATTGATAGAGCTGCTGTTGCTGTGGAGTCTGTTAAAATGAGCTGGTGCCCACAATGTTTAATCAACAAACATCCCCTTACAATCACTCTGAATTAAATCCTTTCTTTTTATCATTACACTTTGCCTTGTACAGAGTAGCCTTTATACCTAAGGCACAACACAGTACAATCCACTAAAAGAAAGTCAAAGTAGAAGTCATGCATAAAATAAACCCAAGAGAAGAAAAAGATGGAGGTAAAGACTTCCTTGGTAACATCTGTCCTTGGAGCTCAGGGCTCCAAACTCACCTCACAGCCTGACAGAACCCGGATGGCCTGTGCAGCATAGAAGAGGGAATCGACACTGCTGGAGTCCACGTGAGATTTGATGAAACTACACGCAGCCTGTGAAGAAACAGAAGGTAACTCAGCACAGCAGTCTTAAGCTGCTGAGAGGAGAATTAAATGATAATCTAATGCAATTTCATCTGAACTGCTGTATATTTTTATACTGAAGCAGAATCCCAAGTAAATGTGTAATGCAGCAGAGTCTAGAAGCCCCCAGATCCTACCCTTCTAAAGTGGTTCTTCTTCTAAGAAGGTTCTTCTACCTTTCTCGCCAAAAGAGACAAGTGATTTTCATATCATATAAACTCTACTGCAACCAGAACTCAACTTTAAATTGAGTAGCATTACAGAAGCTACCAAAACAGAAGCCCTGTGGGTATATTTAGTAGGGAAAACCTCCCCAAAGAGAGCAGATGAATAGAAATGCCGTGGACGAGCTTTCTTCCCTGCTGTGCATCACATACAATCTCCGGTGGCTGTGAAGTATAGAATTTCAAAGCCCACAAAAAGAAAACTAGACAGACAGATCATTAAGATTCCAGTTTAACCAGGAAAGAACAAAAAATGTAGCTGGTCACATATCAATCACTAAGTTTTGGGTATTTGGAGCACTGGTCTTTACAAGCAGCAAAGGATTTTCACGCAACAGTTACCTTGGAACACTGCCCTACATTTCAGTGTTACACCAAGCTACTGCTTTTGCTACTTTTAGCTTTTAAATAGTCCCACCTGGTGAAGAAATACAAAGAAAAAAGCCTCATGACAAACCTCAAGGAATAAATAAACATTCACCCTTTATTCACAGGAACAAAGGCTGTATTACCATTGCCCAAACTGGGAGCTGTTGAACCCAGCCATGCTGATATAAAGGAAGTAGCGGTTCTCTGCCCAGCCCACAGATGACCAATAACACCAGCAAGGTGTGCAGAGTGGTCAACCAGGACATCTTCAGAAGGTTCACAGATAGATTTTGTGGGGCTAATTCACAATATTCAGAAAGAAATTAAGTCCAAATGGTTTAGAACCACTGGACTGGTGTAATTTATAGGGAAAGAACAGACTTTCACAGCTTAGGTGCACAGGTAAGTGCGAGCAGGTGGCTACTACAGGCTGAAACTATCAATGCTTAAAGGTATGAAAGAGCTCTGCACATCTATCATATACTTCTATGAGAAGGCTGTTCACAAGGGCTGGGAACAATAGGACAAGGGGTCATGCTGTGAAGCTGGAAAAGGGCAGATGGAGGCTGGACAGGAAGAAAATGTTCTTGAACCTGAGAGTGGGAGATCCCTGGAACAGGCTGCCTAGAGAGGTGGTGGAGGTCCCAGCCCTGGAGCCTTTCAAGTTCAAGCTGGAAGGGGCTCTGGGCAATCTGCTCTCATTAGAGATGTCCCTGCTTGTAGGTGAGCTGGACTAGATGTCCTTTGGAGATCCCTTCCAGCCCAATACAGCCTGTGATTCTATCAAGAACCCCTGTGATTGCCATCAACCAATCTCCAGCCTCCAGAAACGGTGCCAGCACTCAGCACCTCCAAACTGGACTGGGTGTAGCAGGACCACACCAAAGACAGACATTAACTATCTGCAAAAAGGGAAAAAGCCAAAGGCAAAGGATCCGCTTTTAGATCGGTAATGGGGAGGGGAGCTGAAGACGGCAGCAGCCCCGGCGCCCCCACGGTACCTCTCCCGCTCACCTTCTCGTCCGGCAGCCGCTCCCCGAGGCAGCCGAGCCCCACCACGGAGTGGAAGGCGGCCCGCACGTCGGTGAAGGGCCGCTCCAGGGCCGCCTTAAGTCGCGCTAGGTCGCGGGAGGTGAGGCGGTGGCTGGGGGCCAGGCCCTGCACGGCACCGACGAGGACGGCGAGGCCGAGGAGGCTGAGGGCCGCCGCCACACGCTGCCGCCGGCCTGCGGAGAGACGAGACGAGAGAAGCGCGTTACCCCGCGGCACTGGGGCCACACCAGCTCCCCTACTCCCCGCAAACCCATCCCAGGCCCCTCGTCCCACCACCCGGCGCCGCCATGATGCCGCCTTCGCCACAGCGCCGCTTCCGCCCCGCCTCCGGTAGCCCCGCCCCGGCCCGCCCCATCACGGCCGCGTCATGGGGGGGCGGGAGCGGCGGGTTCTGAGAGGGAGGTGGGCCCAGGGGCGCGATACGGACCCCGAGACAGCGGCACAAAGAAGCAGTGGCAGGAGAACTTGCTGGGAGCAGGCAAGTGAGCGGTTGGACCTCACAGACCGCGGCAGCTTCCCCCCGGGCCGCGCGTGGTACGGCCCAACCAGCGGCGGGCGGGGCGGGCCTTGGCGCGATGTGGGCTGCGCTGATTGGCTGAGCCCGCAGCGCGCGACGGCTCTTTTAAAGGAGAAGCGGCATCAGGAGGCGCCCGGCGCTGCGTCACGTGATGTGGCCGCTTGACGTGGCGACCTGGTGGCCGCGTGAGGTACCCGGTCCTGAGGGCGCCGTGTCGTCTTGCTTCGAAAACGGCTTTAAGACCAAGTCCAGCTGTTCCCCCAGCAGTGCCTGGGCCCCACTGAACCCCGTCCCTCACCCCACGGCTCTGGGGTTTCTCATTAGCTCCAGGCACGGGGACTGCAGCACTGCCCTCCCGGTCTGTGAGCCTACGAGTCTATGATTCAGTGGCTTTGCTGCTGTCACACCAGCTCCTCACCCTTCAGCCTGTTCCCTGCAGCCGTGATGAGAAGTTGAAAGAAGGGCAGTGGTCTCCTGAGGCATCAGCAAACCCCCAAACCCCCGTGAGACTTGACAGAGCAGCCACCAAGCAGCAGCTGTCGTTTCTCATGCGCTTCACTGGTGAGATCCGGGGAGCAGTGCCCTTCCTCCTGGTGTGGGCTTCATAAAATCATTAGGATTGGAAAAGATACCTAAGGTCATCAAGCTATTGGGATGGAGAAAGCTCCCCAGGCAGCGGTGGGGCTTTGGGAAGGGCATCTGCAAGTGGCCACGTGAGTCTGTGTGACACCATTCTCTTGGATTCCCTGGTGGAGGTGTGCAGGGCTGAGAGATCAGTGGTCCCTGCTTTAGGGAAACCTCCTTTTTCTCTTCATTCCCCCCATCCTTGTTTTTCCCTAAATACCAAATAAAAGACAAAAAGCAAGCGCAGGGTTGAGCCCTGGCTGCACTGTACAAAACCCCAACCTCCAGGTTGAATTTTCCCCGGGAATAAATGGCACTGTCTGCCCTATGTAGATCATTTCAGGTGACTGTTAGGAACAACTGTGGCCCTGCTCTTGGGGACCCAAGTCCCTGCAGTGAAGCAAAGTGCACATCAACATGCCCATGGCTTCTTAAGATGGGCAGGTGGCCCCTGGGCATGGTTGGGTGACGCATGGGAGACACAGCTCGGCTGTGTCACCACCCCTGTTCTGCTGCTCACTGACATCCTGGAAGGTCCCAGAATTTGAGGAAAAAGCTTGTGCTTCCTCCTGCAGAGGGCACCGGGAACTTTGCTTTCCAGGAAGGAGCTGGTGCAGCTCCAGCTCACAAATCTGTCCAGTCTTGCTGTCCCTTGGCCACTACTTGCCGCAGGGTTTAGGGGCATTTGGCCTCACTGGGAGATATCAAGGAACCATGGAGTTGTTTCACGTGGAAAGAGAACACCGGGGAGGCAGATTGCACCTGGCTCAGTGATGGGATGAGAGTACAGCACCCATCATGGATGGGCATGATGGGATGAGGAAGTGGGCTAGGCAGAAGATTTTCTGTCCAAGTCTGGAGTGAAACCAAACTAAAATGATCTTAAAATGCCTTGTGAGATGGTGCTTCTCCTCTGCTTAATCTATCCAGTGGGCCTCTAGCCTTGCCTTAGCCCTGCTTTAGTTCCTATCAGGAGGTGACCCTGCAGTCCCCAGGGATACCGGGGACCCCTCCAAGAGGCTGAAGGGTGACTGAATCCACCACCGTTCCAAAGGAAGGTGCTGAAGCTAGCTGGGCTCCCCACAGTTCCTCAAAGTGGGGTCCCCCAAGGGATCACAGAGAGCTCAGCTGGCTCCAACACATTCCCCTGGGTCTGAAACACCCCCTTCATGCACCCACCCAGCCTCAAGAACAGGCTGGAGACCAGCAGCTGAGCTGTGACAGATGGAAATGGGAAGATCCAGTTGTTTATGAGATGAGTCTGAAACAGCCAAAGGCCACTTGTGCAATTAAGTGCCTTGAATGTGGATTTTATTTCAATGTAGCGGGATGGTTATTGCGTATAAAAGAGCCAGATGGTTGTTAAACCACATTTACTAACTTCTAATAACCGTGCGTTTGACCCGTAGCCCATCGAGAGCTGCAAACCCTTCTTAGGAAATCACTTCGGAGCCCTGGCCCCAGGCAGAGCCTCTGGCTGCTCCTTGCTGGGACCTCGGTACAGCAGCAGCTACATGAAGTGTAGAAGATGAAGGTTGGGGGCTGGAAGGTGGAGAGTGAAGGATGGAGGAAGCCCTGGCTCATTATTCTCTGGCCACAGGAGCCTTCTTAGACTTGTGCAGGTGCTGGAACGTAGTGGGGTGAAGTCTTATCCCTTGCTGCCTCCCCACAACCGCTGCACACAGCGCACAGGGTCTGGGCAGCTCAGTCCCTGCACAGCCCAGCCTCCCCAGCACTGCTGAGCTGGAGCTGACCCTGGTTCACTCAAGGAGAGCCCAGGACCAGCAGGAAAGTGAGCCCCCAGACCTGTGAGAAGTGCTGAGACACCCCTCCCACGCCAGCGCTGCCTGCTGACAGCACAGCCAGCCTTCCTTCTTTGGTAAAGACTCCAACAATTCCCTTTTTAGGCTTAATACCAGCAGTCCTGGGAAGGAAGAGGAGCACATTCCCCAGCCCCCAGCCCTACTGGGGTGGCTCAGAGCAGAGGGGCTGCTCTTAGCGCTGCAGCCTGTGCTCTGGACTCCTGGAGCTCATTTTTTCAAAGCAACTCTTTCTCAGGGTGCTCCCTGCTCTGGGGGAGCACCCCGGAGCTCCCACCTCACTGCAGAGGCACTGCTGGTCCCTGCTTTGCAGGATCTCAGCTGCTCAACCTGCCACCCTGGGAGCTCGCCTCACCCCACCAGCACAAAAGTACTGCTGCACTGGCCAGGCTCCGATTCCTTTATTATTCCTTCTGGAAAGCTCTCCCTGATGAATCCCAGCTGGGAGACATTTCTTTGGGGTCTTATGAAGCTGTTGATACGCACTGTTCTGCGGCGCCGCTTGGCTCCCCTCCCCATCCCATGCTGGGCCCCACCGTTTTCCTCTGGCAGGAGGAGATGGAGGGCTGCCAGGCTGCCCAAACCCAGCCCCTTCCCATGGGTATCAGACCCTCTGGCTCCCTGGGCACCCCTTCCACGGGATTACTGCCTGCTACAGAGCTCTCCCAGTTAGCCCAGTCCCTTTAACAGCAGAGACTGGTGCTCACAGTGCCTCCAGCAACCCAGATCCTCACAAGAGCATCCTCACCACATGTCTGCCCCTGTAGTGGCAGCACCTGTGCTGCAACGGCGACATGACCCACATCCCAGTACCGCTCAGTTCTGGGTAGAAGGATGGATGGGGAGCTTGAGGTCCTTTCTTGTAGGAAAGAACTAAGTCAGCAGTACCCATCACACAGTGTCCTGCAAGGGCTGGGCAGGTCCTTACTGGTGTCCTCTTGATGGCCACAGAGCAGCGACATGGGCAAGTCACTGGCAAAGCTTCGGTGGTTGTGAAGAGGTAGCAGCTGGCCTGGTGTGGATGAGCTGCTGCGCCTCTCTGGGCTCTGCAACTGGAGAAAACCCTGTGCTTGGCTTTGGCAAAGCATAAGGTGGGTGGAGGGTGGTGATGGACATGTGGGAGGACCTGCCTTGGTGGTAGAAATCCCAGCTGCTCCGCTAATATTTCCATTCCCAGCTTTCCTTGAGTTCCTAAATAAGATAAGAAGCCCAAGAGAGTGCTCAGAGAAACTATTGAAAATAATTGAAAGAGAACCAAAAGAATGAAAATAAAGCAAAATATATTAAAATAAAACCAGACTAATTAAAATAAAGCAAAATAAATTACAATAAACCCAGAATAATTAAAATAAAATACAGGAAAGATTGAAGAAATAACCTCTGGCTCTATGAGGCTGCAGTATGGAGTTGGAAGACTGAGCTGTCTTGGGAGCAGTCACCCAGCAGTTCCCTCTTCACCTGGCTGGACTGAGATACACACAGGTCACAGAACATTAGGGGTTGGAAGGGACCTCAAAAGATCATCTAGTCCAATACACAGATCCATTAGGGGTTGGAAGGGACCTCCAGAGGTCATCAAGACCAACGCCCCTGCTTGATCAGGACCATAGAACCTAGGGCAGGTGACACAGGAATGCATCCAGAGGGGTCTTAAAAGTCTCCAGAGAAGGAGATTCCACAACATCCTTGGGTAGCCCCTTCTAGTGCTCTGTCACCCTCACTGAGAATAAGTTTCTCCTCATGTTGAGATGGGACTTCCCGTGCTCCAACTGACACTCATTGCCCCTTGTCCTATCACAGGGTGCAAGTGAAAGGAGATGGTCTCTTTCTTCTGAACACCCAGCCCTCATGGATTTATAGACAGGGATTCAGTCCCCTCATAACCTTCTCCTCTTCAGGCTGGAAAGTCTCAGGTCTCTCAATCTCTCCTCATAAGGCAGCTGCTCCAGTCCCCTAATCATCCTCATGGCCCTCCATTGGACTCTCTAAATTAGATGTCTGTGCCTTTAGAACTGGGCAGCCCAGAACTGGACACAACACTCCAGATGTGGCCTCCCTAGGGCAGAGTAGAGAGGGAGCAGAACCTCCCTTGGTCTGCCAGACACACTCTTAATCCATCCAGGGATTCCCTGAGCCTTCTTGGCCACAAGAGCACAGTGCTGCTCCATGGGATGGCAGAGATTTACCTGCACCCCAGGTGTCTCCAGATGGGGAAGCACCAGCAGCTTCTCCGCACCAGACTCATGCAGGGACAACAATGAATTTCCCCCAAAAGCCCTTAGAAACAGGATCCTGCTGAAGAAGATGAATGTTTGAGGTCTGGAGCAGCAGCAGGGCTGTAAATCAATTGGGCTGCTGCTGCTGCACAGCCACTCCACGTTCCACCAGCCCAGCTCAGCCCCACTGGGATAAAGCTGGCTGATGGGTCTGTCTGCTGCCTTCCACCCCGCTGTCCTGGGGGACGTGCTGGTGCTACCCCACAGCTAGCGGGAAGAAACCCACTCCGACTCCTTTAGCAACTGTGAGTATCAGGTTCAGTTCCCTTTGATTCCCAGCCTTTGGGTCACTTTCCTACCTCATAAATATTCCACTGCCTGAGACTTGGAAAAAGCGCCTGCGCTCCCCCCCTGGCCCCCTGCGTGCTGGTGGGAGCAAAGCCCACGGCTCCAGCCCCATCCCACCAGGACACAGCCCCCCAGCCAAAGCCAACAACCCGTAAACCAGCACCCTGCTATGGGGGCACCAAGAGTGTGAGACCAAAGAGCTTGAGGGAACCAAAGCCTGAACCCACAGAGGTGACTCCAGAGGGACATCCCTGGAGAGCAACAGGGATGCAGCTGCTGCCTGGGAGTTTGGGGTGCATTTGCTTCTCCACGGGCAGTGGGATGTGATGCACTGCCAGCTCCCTCCCCAAGCCCTGGGGTGATGGGGTTAGCAAGATCCTCAACCCCCCCTACACTATCTTTAGGGTGAGGGTGTGTGGCTGGGGACCAGAGCAGCCCTGCACCCGCACTGAATTCCTGCAAACCCCAGCTCCTGCTTAGCTTTCCCATTCCTTGCCAGAATCACCCCAGAGCATGTCAGCACGCTGTCACGTAAGGAATCTCACTTCAGAGAGGCTTTTTCCTTCCCTCGCTCTCGACACAAACCAGACGCAGCTACGCTTTATAGGGTGTGAGGGCAGGGCTCCCCGCATCCAGCCTTCCTCTGCTCCTTCCCCAAGATGATGCCAGAGTGGATTTGGAGGGCTTGTGCTGCTTGTTTAGGATATGCACAGGGATGCACTTGTGTGCAGGACCCCTCCCCACACTGCAGAGACCCTGCGTGGAGACCACAGGAGAAAGAGCAGAACCGCTCCAGCACATGGTTTGGGGCGCTGAGCCCTGGTGCCAGACAAGCCCTTCCCCTGGAGGAAGGGGAGGCTGCTGCTTCTCTCTCCTGCATCATTATTCTGATGCCTGACACCCTGTTCCCAGAGGACCACTTCTCCCCAAAAAGCCCCTGCAAAGTGCTCACCACCTCTTCTCAACGCCCCTCACCCCAAACCCTCCCCTCAGTCACTGCACATTCCTCCCCCTTTTATTCCAGGTGACTGCACAGACCCCAGAGCCCTTTACCTGCCTGACCCCAGGGCTCAGCTCTGGTGCTGAGGACGGACAGCAAAGGGCAAGTCCTGGCCTGGATACTCCAGGTGCCTCTCAGCTCCACAGCAAAATGGGGATCTCCCTTTCCCCAAGAGCTCCCCATGTTCCTGGATGCTGGGGCAGTCTCCAGCATCAGAACACTGGTGGGCAACAAGAGAATGAATAGGTTTGGGGGAAAATTATGGGCATGGGGGGGGATTTCACCACTGGTTTGCTGGTGTTAGTACTGGTCCATCCTGGGGCTGGCTGCCACCAGTTCACAGAATCAGATTTGTTTAGGGTGGAAGAGACCTTTGAGATCATCAAGTCCAACCATCGGTACCTTCCTATAGACTAAAACCAGATTCATTTGTAA
>JAOXOE010000848.1:1498119-1514238 GCA_028565055.1 Phoeniculus purpureus | reverse complement strand
CTGAGGGGTGACCCCATGGATGTTGATCAATATGTGAAGGGTGGGTGTCAGGAGGATGGAGCCAGGCTCTGCTCAGTATCATCTAGTGCTAGGACAAGGGGAAATGGGTGAGACCTGGAACAGAGGATGTTCCACATCAATCTGAGAAGGACCTTCTTCCAGTGAGGGTGACAGAGCCCTGGAAGGGGCTTCGCAGGGGTGTTGTGGAGTCTCCTTCTCTGGAGAAGTTTCAAACCCACCTGGCCACCTTCCTGTGCGACTGGATCTAGGTGATCCTGCTGTGTCAGGGGAATTGGACTGGATGATCTTTCAAGGTCCCTCCCAGTCCCTAACGTTCTGTGATTGTTTGGTCACTTGGAAACCTGTGGCATCCTCCACAATCTCCTACATGAAGCAGGTTAAGTAGCTCAGTGAACATCAAACAAGTTTTAGGAATGAAACAGCCAAGGTGTTGTAATTACACAACCAGAACAAGATGGACAAGTGGCTCAGGCTTACAATTAACCTGGAATTGTCTGGGTCAACCCCATGGCAGGAACACCAGGTGGCTCTTGCTTGGCCAAGAGGAAGGTCAGTGCAGCCCCAGCGCTCCCCATGACCTGACTTAACGATTCTCCCAGCTCACAGTCCACCACCCCAGCTCTTTCAAAGAGCTGTTTCGTGTTAAGATCACAGCAAAGCCCAATCCAAACAACTGTCTCCTAGAAGACCACCACAAAAGCCATCAGCTAGACTCGAGCTAATGAAACCACATCATTAACTAACAGGTTTTGAGCAGATGAGGAGGAAGTTTACAGTTCTAAGGGGCTTTCATCTGCAAGTCACACTTAAACAAGGAGGTTTTAATAAACAAGGCTTTTATAGAGCAGAAGTTCAACTGAAAGCCCTGATCCTTAGTTTCCACCCCTGAAGACGGCAGCAGTCGCAGCTTAGCCTTCCCTCAGGAGTTATTGTCACGCTATTAATTCTCTCCCATGTACTCCCAGCTCGCAGAAGCTGCAGCCACCACCCCAGCAGGCTGCAGACAGACCCTTTAATTACAGCTGGATGAACAACCCTCAGCCATGCCCTGCCCAGAGCTGCCCTGTCCCAGTGCTGCTCTCTCCTCACTCCAGTTAACAAACAGACCCAAGTCACAGCAGCCGTGACCGAACGTCTCCTAAGGAGCAGGATAAGCTCACAGTCCCAGCTCGCAAGCCAGAAGGCAAGGCTGGAGGTGTGTGGGTGAAAGGAACCAGCCGTTCCACATCTGCCCATCCTTCCTTCCTGCTTCTGCTTTCTGGTGATAAAACATGCAGAGCCAACAAGACTCCACTTACAAGGAGCGGAGTCTCCCCACTCTGGATGTACAGTTTGGAATCCTCACATTGACTTAGATGCTCTCAGCAACTTCGTATTTTCTCTTAATGTAGGTCATTCCTCAGTAGCTGTAGGGGAAACCCATGTGCAAGGTGAGCTGGGCACACAGCAGCCATTATGGAAGACACTGCTGTCTCACCAGCATCCTAAAGTGAAGTAGCCCCCACATCACCAAGTAGAGATCTACAGGGTGGTCTAGTGTAGATGTGGGGTGCAGCTTGTGCTAGGCAGATGCATATCATCCTCTAGATGAGTAGTCCAAGCTAAATGGTCATGGTGATGTTCCTTTGGTGCAGGGTGCTGGCCTGCAGGTCCTCACTGCTGAGAAACTAAGAAGGATTTATGTTGAACCTCTTCTGTTCCAGCATACACCCATTGCCCCTTGTCCTATCATTGGGTGCCCCAGAGCAGAGCCTGGCTCCATCCTCCTGCCACCCACCCTTTCCACAGGGCTCTGCTGAGACACTTTTGTCCTGATTCAGACATGAAGAGAGTGCACGAAGCCACCACTGTAGACCTAAAGGAAGGTGTCCCTGTGGTTTGTAGATAGAAATCCAAGCTCTTGAGCTTGGAGTTGAAGCACAGAAAGTGTGCTGAGGGTGCCTGTGCACAGAGGTGAAGGAAAGCACAGTTCAAACAGGACCGTAGCTACAACCAGCCCCATCCAGCACAGAAACATCCATGTAGGACGGCAACATTCCTGCCCAGGAACCCACAGCGCAGCTCGATCTAGGGGATCCTGCTGTGGAAGGGGGGACTGGACTCAATTTTTCGGGGTGTCTTCCAATCCCTAATGTTCTGTGAAACTACTGCCTCTGATGAGATGACACAGCCACGTGTTTGATTTTTAGCTTAAATGATTTTGAGTTTAGAAGATTGACAAACCATCAGTGGTACCACTGCACCAGCCTGGCACTTCCACTGAGTTTACAAATTGGGTTTGCAGGGTTTCCTCCCCTACCCCCGGCCAAAACTCACCCCCCTTCCACCACACAATTACTTCCTGGAGAGTTGTGGAGCCAAGAGCTTATTAAAATTGATGAGGCTTTTTATGAGCACACCAGTTTGTTCAGCTCAGATAACAAAAGGACATCACAGAATCACAGAGCGTTAGGGATTGGAAGGGAATTTGAAAGATCAGCCAGTCCATTCCCCCTGCCACAGCAGGATCACCTAGATCCAGTCGCACAGGAACATGGCCAGGAGGGTTTTAAAATGCCCCCAGAGAAGGAGACTCCACAGCCCCCCTGGGCTCTGTCACCCTCACTGGGAAGAGGTTGCCTCTCAGACTGACGGGGAGCCTCCTGTGTTCCAGCTCACCCCATTGCCCCTTGACCTGTCACTGGGTGCCCCTGAGCAGAGCCTGGCTCCATCCTCCTGACACCCACCCTTCACATAATGATCAACATCCATGGGGTCACCCCTCAGGGTCCTTGTTTCCCAGCTCAAGAGACCCAGCTCCTTCAGCCTTTCCTCAGCAGGGGGATGCTCCCCTCCCTTCAGTACCTCTGTGGCTCTGTGCTGGGCTCTCTCCAGCAGCTCTGTGTCCTTCTGGAACTGAGGGCACAAGAACTGAATCTTGTGGACACAAGCTGGAATCTTGGGTCCCAGAACTGGAGACAAGACTCCAGCTGTGGTCTCAGCAGGGCAGAGTAGAGGGGGAGGAGAACCTCTCTCAATCTACTAACCACCCCTTCTCTAATCCACCCCAGGATGCTGCATCTCCCCGTGCTAGATTTCAAGACAATTACCACAACTAAACAGAAAGAAAAGTTATCACAGACTCTTTGGATAACCATAAAAAGGAAATATATTTAATGCTGTATGTCTAAAACTCCTTAATGCTCAAGTTTTTAACCTCTACTACATATAAAACGACAAACACAAAAAGAAATGGAGTTAGTGCCCACGCTTGACACTGGGTAGGGTTTGCTGCTCTGTTTAGTATCGGAGAGAAGAAATTCCATCCCTGCTCTAATTTTATTGATTCATTCATTCCCACAATGAGGAAACACCACACATTTCCCCCCATCCCCTTTCTAAAATAGAGAGTCTTGAGTCGCTTATTTCAGCCTCTACTACTCCCCAGCTGAGCAAACCAACAGGCTCATTTGTGGATGAGCCCATGTGGAGACAGCTCAGAGCACCTTGGGTAGGAGATGTGAGAGGAAATAGTGTTTGCAAGTTAAATTCCACCCTCCTCCTGCTTTTTCTGTTGGCTTTTTTGCCTTGCAAACACATCTGTCAACACTTGGATCTGCACAACACCAGGACGTGCCGGTGCATTAAGCAGCACAGCAGGTGTATCGGCTGCCACAGGGGCGTTCGGAGATAACCGGAGAGCTGAGCACAGCCCCGAGTGCTGCAGTTATTAGGGCAACACCACCAGAATCTATTGGCAGGGCTGACCCACACACCAGTCAAACACAGGATCATCGAGGAACAGAATCACATTCCCAAGGTAAAGTCCATGTTCTTGTGAGACTTGATCTAGGTGATCCTGCTGTGGCAGGAGGACTGGACTGGATGATCTTTTGAGGTCCCTTCCAATCCCTAATGTCCTGTGATTCTCCTCAGACATTTTAAAAGAGCAGACTCCTTCTCTGGAGATGTTTAAAACCCACCTGGCCATGTTCCTTTGTGACTGGATCTAGGGGATCCTGCTGTGTCAGGGGGATTGGACTGGATGATCTTTTGAGGTCCCTTCCAATCCCTAATGTTTGATGATAAATCTCTCTGGAGCCCTCCCACTTTAAGTCAGAATTATAACAGCTGGAAAGCACCTCCAGGATCATCAAATCCAGCCCTCATCCAACATAGAACCATTCAGGTTGGAGAAGACCCCTGGGATCATCGAGTTCAACCATCAACCCCACTCTACAAGTTCACCCCTAAACCACATCCCCAACACTACATCTAAGCGACTTTTAAACACATCCAGGGGTGGCAACTCAAACACATCTCCCCAACCCCTAGACCACGGCCTCAAGTGCTCTAGCTACTCAGTTTTTAAAACACCTCCAGGGACGGGGACTCTACCACCTCCCAAATGCAAATAAAGAACCCACCTGGAGATTCACACAGCCCTCTCCAGCAGGCTCTCACTCTGCAGGACACTGATAGCATCTTCCTTGTAAAGACTGACAGGAGACTTCAGCAGGGTCAGACAGCAAGCCCCAGGCACAACGAGGAGCCCAGCCAGGTCTCACCCTGTGCTGACGCCCTGCTCGTCCTCTGTCATCCGTGAAAAACCAGCCTGCGACTGCAGAACAGGTCAGACCCGATAGCTCTGGGAAAGCAGCATCGCACCTTCCCTGCTCACACACTGCCAGTGGGGCTGAGCCCATGCAGATGCAATGGAAAGCTCCAGGGAGGGTTTTTGCCCTGGTGTCAAGGAGATTCTCCACCAGGAGAGCACTGGGGTGGCCGTCCCTTGTGTCCTGGAGGCACTGCAGGGTCTCTGCATTGAGCCCTCATAGACGGGCAGGCGCTGCAGATGGGCGACTACACTGGTGACTGGGGTTTGAACAGCACTGCTGTGAAGTTCCAGGTCCAGCAGGGTTTGGGCACTGCCCGTGAGGGCTTTGGCACAGAGCGAGTCTCATCACCTTGTTCTCTCAGTGTCCATCTGCCTGCTGCTCCCTAGGTAAAGGGAGCAGGAAGCCTTAAGCTGTGCCTTTGTCTCTCCATGTGAAGGAGAGATGGGTTTATTTTCTAGGTCAGATAACAGATCAGTGACACTGCAGGGTCAGGAGAGAAAAACCCCCTCAGCCAAACCCAGGCTCAGACCCCTAGGAAATGAGTGGCAGCAGCACAGCTCCAGCAGACCTTGGGCCCCTCACTGCAACCTCACGGATCAGGGGCTTCTCACCGTCCTCCTCACCACTCATCAACTCCAACATGAGCACTGTGGCACCACAAGTCTTCCTCTGGAGGTCTGGCCATGACTGATACGGCTTCTGATCTGCTGGGCATCTCATCTCAGGTGATGCATGGAGCTCCAAATGAGCCGTCTGGGGCCACCGTGGCCACCAGCTCTCTGTCTGCTCACCCTGAGACAACCTGGCTGTGTGACCTTACGAACTTTGCAGCAGTTGGAGGAGAGGGGTTGATCCCACTGTGGATCTGTTTGGGCTGGAAGCACCCACCAGCCAGCTCCAAGAGTCAGCCAAACCCTCCAGCCTCATCCCCTCATGCTGTGACCCTGCTGCTGCTCCAGCCAAGCCCTCAGAGCCAGAACATTGACTCTCCCAGCACCCCACCTACACCTCTCCTGGGGCACAGCCCTTGCCCTGCCAGCACCCTTTTGCTCCTGCCTGTCTCTCGCTCCTCGCACCAAGCAGTTTCCTGGTCCTCGGTGAGGGTGGCACCTCAGATGGGGACTTTAGCCCTTCCCTGGGTGAGAGGGTTCTGCTGCTCCTCTGAGCAAAACCAAACTCTCTGCTAGGAGGTCGAGGGAGGACAACAGATGGCCCTGGTGCCACCAACTGCTGCTAGGGGAATGGGAGCTGGATGGGGACCTCCATGTGAGCCCTGGGGTACAGCCCCATGACAAACACCCTCGTCTGGGTCTGGGTTGTGAGAGAGACCCCAGACCCACAGCACAGTACAGAATTTGCTCTGGGAGATCCTCAGGACACAGAGTAGCTCAAATCTGCCCTTCATGAACTCACTTGATCCTCTGGAGCACAGACCAGGGGTCAAGGTGCTTTGGGTAAAGTGTTCAAACCCCACTTCAGAATCACAGAATCAATCAGGTTGGGAAAGACCTTCAGGATCATCAAGCCCAGCCAATAACCCAACTCTACCAAGTTCACCACTAGAAACCTTTCCCCAGTACAAACCAGTTGGCGCAGGACCACCCACCCACCCTCCTCATCACAGCCACAGCCCCTACCCCAACATCCCCTCCTGGGTTCACAGCAGACACCAGCAAACAGCAGGATTAAGTCCATCAGAGGACACACATGGTGTGATAATCCCCAAGAGCATCTGCCCAGCTCAGGCTGGGAACTCCCAGTAGGGGCTCTGACTGGTCTGAGTAGAGCGACTCCACAACCAGGGTGGGCTTCAGGTACCACCAGCCACCCCAGCTACAGCACAAAGGGAGCAGAGAGAAGAGGAAGCAACCAGTGCCATAGCCAGGCTCAGCAGTACCAAACCCAGTCCCTCATCCCCTGGGCAGGACCATCCTGTCCCGGGGCTCAGGCAGCACCCCATGGGCACCATTCTCTAAGCTGAAAGTGCCTCAGCACCCCTCTGGCACTGACCCCTCTGACCCAGCCCAGAGACTGGCCAACAAGAGATGCTCCCTCGAGCACCTAATTGCTTTAAAGAGAAGCAAAACACGAAGCTTTAACACTTAGGCTGTTGAGACCCCATCACTCACCAGTCCAGGGAGCAGCCAGGGGGAGAACTCAGGAAGTCACCCCAGAGCAGGATGGTGGTGAGAAAGAGCAACTCTGCCCCCTCCCTACTGTGTTTTGTATCAATTACTTAATCACCAGCTGAGGGATCCCAATCAGCACCCACTAATTACCCTAATGAAGCAGCCCTGCTTCTGGTACTGCTGATGAGACAGAGTCTGCAGGAGGGAGGGATGCCCCTACCCATCCTAGGGCTGGCTGCTGGGCTTGGGCAGCCCTAGATAGATCCATGTCTGCACTGGGGTCACTGGGTCACTGCCATCCCCTGTGCACTGGGGTCACTGGGTCACTGCCATCCTCTGTGCACTGGGGTCACTGGGTCACTGACATCCCCTACACAAAAGGATCACTGGCAGTCCTTGTGCACCGGGGTCACTGGGTCACTCCCATCCCCTGTGCACCAGGGTCACTGACATCCCCTGCACACTGGGGTCACCAGGTCACTGCCAACCCTGCACATTGGGGTCACTGGGTCACTCCCTTCCCCTGTGCACCAGGGTCACTGACATCCCCTGCACACTGGGGTCACTGCTATCCCCTACGTACCGGGGTCACTGGGTCACTGCCATCCACTGCACATTGGGGTCACCAGGGGTCACCGCCAGCCCCACAGCAGCCAGTGCTCCCTGTACAAGGACAGGTCCCTGTGTCCCCCCTAACCTGCAGAGGCTGGGAAGCAGCAGAGGAGCCCACGGGGGTCCCTCCTCCCTCCTGGCCAACCCCCTGCGCCAGCACTGCTGCAGCCCTCTGCCGACACCAGGATCCCACTGGTGACGTGGGATCCCCCCCCCCACGAGACACTCTGCTCTTCTCACGTCACTGTCCACAGTGAGGTCTGTTCGTGTTTAATTATCAAACTGCAAAGTATTTACATCGACGTCAGGGTTCCAGAGCCACTCCACACCCCCGCCCTCCCCCTGCTCAGCTCTGGGGTGGATTTTTCTCCAAAGGTTTATTATTCTTATTATCCAAAACCACCCCCCCCAAAAAAGCTAAATAGTTCAACGTTTTGCCTCGACACTGAAAAAGACAAGTGGGGAGGGTGTGGGGAGGGAGAGGAAGGGAGCTGCGGAGAGACACAGGTCCACATGTTCTCTGCATAGTTGGAGACCTTACAAAACACTGGTTCAAAAACAGTAACAGCAGAGGGGAAGGATTTGTAGGGTCATCCTGACCCCGGGAAGCCTAAGGGCATCCTGAGGTGAGGGGCTCCCCTCTGGAATTTTCTTGGCTTACAAAATAAATTGGCAGCAGACAGCACTGAGGTTGGGGGTGAGGAGAGAGAGAGAGAGGCTCCTGGATGTCCCCAGGATGTCTCCTGTGTCAGATCTTCCCAAAAGCCATAAATGGGGGGGAAGGGGGTGAAGCCAGCCTGGGGTTGGGGGGGCTCCTTGCTCCAGGGCTCCATCCTGGATCTGCCCCTTCCCAGAAAGTGAAGCTTTCCCACCATCTCCTGCAGGACCCTGTATCTGATGCCAACAGCCCGACCTCCAGCCTTCAGACCCAACCTGGCTCCTGTTTTCTCTGGGAAAAGGGATTCTGTAGGATTTTGGCAGAATTATGGCACCAGCCACCCCTGTGGGCCAGCGGCTGCGGGAAGGGGCTTCTCTGGCAGCACCAATGGGGCTCGTCCCATGGAAAGACTCCGAACATTGAGGTTTGGAGAGCCTCTGCCCAAACACAGAGACACAGGCACAGCAAGTCTGTGAGGGGTCAGGAAGGGGGGCAGAGGCAGGGAGAGGCTCCAGGTCCCCAAATTATTAAGAAGAAATAAAACCCACTGACCCAGTGGCTGCTCTCCAAAGCAGCCAGCTCTCTCCACAAGGCTCAAGAGCCCCTTGCAGCTGATTTTGGAGTCTTTCCTCATTGAAAAGTACCAACCCAGTGAGCTCTTGGCTCATAAATAAGGGGCTGAGGAGCTGCGGGAGGGAGCAGGATGCACTGGTGTCCCCCGGCCCTGACCCAGATGAGGTTTGAGGAGGGGGGGTTTGGTTGCCCCAGGAGACATTGGCACCACAGCAGGGGCTGCAGGAGGCAGTTTGGGTCTGCTGCCTGCACAGGGAGGAAAATCCCCCTCCTGTAAGCAAAGATGAGGCAGAGCAAGGCCATCAGCTGAGGGGTGGGCAAAGCCAGCAGCTCTCCTTCTCCAGGTCCTTCCCACTGGTGTGTGGCAGTACCCTCACCCTGCAGCATCTCCATCCCATAGCATCCCTACCCTGCAGCATCCCTGCTCCATATCATCCCTACCCTGCAGCATCCCCATCCTATAGCATCCCTACCCTGCAGCATCCCTACTCTGTAGCATCCCTGCTCCGTAGCATCCCTGCCCTGCAGCATCCCTACCCTGCAGCATCCCCATCCCATAGCATCCGTATCCTGCAGCATCCCTGCTCCATATCATCCCTACCCTGCAGCATCCCTACCCTGCAGCATCCCCATCCTATAGCATCCCTACCCTGCAGCATCCCTGCTCCGCAGCATCCCTGCCCTGCAGCATCCCTGCTCCTTATCACCTCTGCCCCAGAGCATCCCAGCACCTCTGCCCTGCAGCACCCTCTCGAGCCCCCACACCAGCCCTGGTCCAGGAGAGCATCTAATGGGCCCCCAGGTGTGTCTGAGTCCCTGGGATCCAAGAGCTGAGGGAGCAAAGCCTCACGAATCACCAGGGCAAAGGGTTTCCAGCTGGATCCATCTCCAGGAGAGGGGAGAACCCAACCCAGGCAGCTCAGTTCCAGGCTGGAGGGCGCAGGGCTGGCTCTGGAGTTCTGTACAAGGAGAGTGCAGGGCTGGGAATCCTAGGGATCAGCCCCATGGGAGCAGCAATGGGCCAGGCTCCCCAGAGAGAGACCTTGGAGAGCAGGCAGGGACATGGGGGTCTGTGGTGTGGCACAGCACCCCCAGCACCCTCCTCCAGGGGAGTGACCCACAGCTTGGGGATGCTCTCACCACACAGCGACAGCAGCCCAGAAGCTGAAACAGGAGGAGTGGGGGGTAAAAGGCAGCTAAAAACAGACTGGGTGGACAAAAGCATCTGTGAAAGAGGAGTTATTTCTCCCAAAACACTCACTCCCACCCCGCAAACCAGCGCTGTGCACTTGGAGTCCCGCTGTGGTGGCACTGGGTTTGGTGGCAGGGCTGGGGATGGTGGGGCTGGAAGACCAGGAGTGCTGGGTGGGAGAAGGAGAGAGCTGGCAGTGGGTCAGGGTGGGAGCTCTGCTGGCACCCCCAGTGCTGCTCCCAGGGGAGGTGAGACAGGCCCCTTGCAGGGACAGATGCAGCTGGAAGACTTGAACATGTTGCCTGGGTCCTCTGGTGCCCAGTGAGGCTGCGCTGAGGCCACCGGGATGCCCATGGAGGACCACCAGTGTCCCAGTGCCACCCCACGCTGGCACATCACCAGTCCGAACCAGTTAGGGATTGCATCTTCCCTATGGCAAAGCATCTCTGCCAGCACCCTCAGGAGAACCAGAGCCCATGGTGGGGGGTGCTGGGAGGGTGAAGGGGGAGGGAGATTTGTGCTGATTTAGAAAGGGGGAGCAGGAGCCCAAGGCTTTGTGTCCGGGGTGGGGGGTGCTGTCCCGCAGTTCCTCTGGGCTCACCCCACAGCTGCCTGCAGGGGAAGGTCCCCCCAAAACTCAGTCTCCCAGCAGATGCTCCGCTTGCCCTTCAAAACCAGCTCCGTCGGCTCCCACGGGCTCCTCTCGCGAGCGGGACGGGGCCAGTCCATCAGCCACGGGCCACGAGTCTTAATGAGCGGCGGGGTGACCCAGCACCTCCCTGGGCTGCCTCTGGGGATGATGCCCAGTGCCACCCCGGCTGGGCTGCTCCACCAAACGCCGGCCCCTGAGCAGGGAGGGCAGCCCTCGGCATCCCACGGTGCCAGGAGGAGCTCCAGGTCTATAGGTTCTCGCCGGGCTGGTACTGGGGCTCTGTCGAGGTGAAGTAGTCCTCCAGGAAAGCCTGCAGGTACTCAAAGGTGGGGCGTTCCTCGGGGTCCTTCCGCCAGCACTGGCACATGAGGTCGTGAAGGGACTCGGGGCACTCGGGCGGGCAGGGCATCCGGTAGCCCCGCTCCACCTGGTCCAGCACCTCCCGGTTCACCATCCCTGGAAGCGGATGGAGGAGACACGGCGTCGATTAGAGATGGGTGAGGTCCAGCATCACACCCTTCCCAGAAGGGCCACCACAGGCACCATGCTGGGAGCAGCCTGTGGGCAACTCCAGTGCCCCAGAAGGGCTGCTGAGGGCACCGTGCTGGGACCAGCCCATGGGCAACTGCAGTTACCCAGGGAGAGGGGGACTCCCCATCCCAACTGCTCATCCCTGCCCCCTGGTCACCCTGCTCGGGAACCAGAGCAGGATGGGATGTCTGGGCCCTAGACCCCAGAGAGGCTCTGCTCACGCTGCCCCAGCAGGGTAGGATGGAAGCCAGGCAGGGGCAGATCACCCCAAGCTCTCTCTCCCTGCCCAACTGAGGGGCAACTCTGCACCAGTCTGCTGCTCCACAGAGATGGTTCTGGGAGTCAAAGGGTGCCAGGGGCCAGCACCGGGCACAGGCAGCAGCACTGGGGCAGCACAGTGGGGTTGGGGCAGTGGCAGCCCTCACCTGGGTAGGGTACTCGGCCCTTGGTGGTCAGCTCAGTCAGCAGGATGCCGAAGGACCAGACGTCCGACTTGATGGTGAACCTGCCGTAGAGAGCAGCCTCGGGCGCCGTCCACTTGATGGGGAACTTGGCACCTGGGTGCAGAGGCAGAGTGAGGGGCTACTCTGGCCCTGCTGCGCCCAGGGCTGTGCCAGGCTGCAAGAGCCCCTGTGCAACCAGATTGAGACGCTGCAGCCCCCTCTGGGACCAGTGGCCATGGCTGTGGCACCAGTAGCCCGGGGCACTCACCCTGGCGAGCGGTGTACTCGTTGTCCTCGATGAGCCGCGCCAAGCCGAAGTCGGCCACTTTGCACACCAGGTTCTCCCCGACCAGGATGTTGGCTGCCCGCAGGTCCCGGTGCACATAGTTCATCCTCTCCACGTAGGCCATGCCGGATGCGATCTGTGGGGACCAGCACACCGGGCAGTGGGGCTGGTAGGGGGACATGAAGGTGCCCACCCAGGGAGCCCCTGGCACTGCTGATGGGAGCAGCCAGTTGCTCAAGAAAACCCCCAGAGAGCCCAGAATGCTGGGCAGGGAGAGCCAGCAGCAACAGGAATGGGCACAAGGATGGGGGTCTCACCCACCCCAGCTCTAGGCTGAGGACCCAGTGGGGATGGTGGCATCAAGTAAGGCTGCGGAGCACCCACCAGCCAACAGGTGATCACCCCCAGAGCAGCACCCTCACCCTGCAGCATCCCCACCCCATAGCATCCTCACCCCGCAGCATCCCCATCCTGTAGCATCCCTACCTTGCAGCATCCCCATCCCACAGCATCCCTACCCCGCAACATCCCCATCCCACAGCATCCCTACCTTGCAGCATCCCCATCCCACAGCATCCCTACCCCGCAGCATCCCTACCCCGCAGCATCCCCATCCCACAGCATCCCTACCCTGTAGCATCCCTGCTCCACAGCATCCCCATCCCGCATCCCTATCTCAGAGCCCAGTGAGGGCTCAGGCAGCCCTCGGGAGGGGATGCAGAAGGCCCAGGGATGCCCAAACCCACCTGAGCCGCCATGTCCACAAGCTGGGGCAGCCGCAGGTACTTGCCCATCTCCCCCTTGAGGAAGTCCAGGAGGCTCCCTGTGAGGAAGACCACGGTCACAGCAGTGCACTGGAGCGGAGCCCCTTGGTCACCCCTCAGCTCCCCTCCTGCCCTCACCCTTGCTCATGTACTCAGTGACGATGTAAATGGGCTCCTCTGACACCACCGCGTAGAGCTGGACCAGCTTCTCGTGCCGGAGCTTCTTCATGACCTGGGCTTCCTGCAGAAAGGCCTCCGGGGACATGGTGCCGGGCTTCAGCGTCTTGATGGCCACCCGGGTGGTGCCGTTCCAGGTCCCTGTGGCACAGGACAGGCTGCTCAGGGGGCACTTATGGGGCAGGGGAGCTGCTCTCCCACATCCCTGAGAGCTGAGGATGCAGGAGGGGATGCGGTGGGGCCAGCGGGGTGGGTCCTTACCCATCCACACCTCTCCGAAGCAGCCCTGTCCCAGCTTCACCTCCAGCCGCAGCGATTCCCGGGGGATCTCCCAGGCATCCTTGGCAAGGCCTTGGGTCTGGGGCTTGGACGTGGGGCAGACGTTGGTGAGTCGGTGGCACAAGCCATCAGCGTGTTCTAGGGTTGGGGGGGGGGAAACACCACGCTGAGGGGTTTGGTTTGGAGGTGAACTCGGCAGAGAAGGGTTAACGGTTGGACTGGAGGACCTCGAGGGTCTTCTCCAACCAGAATGGTTCTAACACCAGGGTGACACCTGGGCATTTAGGGACTTAAGGGCTTTACCCCACATCTCCCCCTCAGTGCCCTAAACCCTCTCCCCTAGAGCCCCAGCAGCTTTGCACCAGGGTCCAGCCCCACAAACTGTTTTGGGGTCCCCCAGCAGCACCTGTCAGGAAGAGCTCTCAGGACACATCCTGAGCTCCCAGCTGGGCTGCTGCCCCTCCTTGACAGAGGGCTCTGTGGGGTCTGTGCTGCTCCTACAGGGCCCAGCCCAGCCATTAGGAGGAGCTGAGATGGGACAGGAGGAGGAACAGGAGGAAGAAGCCACGGTCCCCTTGGGAAGGGGCTGTGCACAGTGCACCCTGCTCCCAGCTCGCCTGCTGCGAGCGCCTTTGTTTTGACTTGGCTAGTGCAGAACACAGGCTGGCAACCCCAAAACGTGCCCTGAGGCACTGGCAGCCTCACACCATCCCCACTGCATGAACCCACTGTGCAGCTGCAGCTCTGTGGCTGCCCTGGGCTGGGAGGATGTTCCCAGCTGCTCTCTGCAAGGAGAAGGGAGCCCAAGAAATCCCCTGCTACCCTACATCAGTCCCCTGCCACCCCACGTCAGTCTTTGCCACCCCATGACAGTCCCTGCCACCCCACACAAGTGTCTTGCCATTCCACATCAGTCCTCTGCCACCCCACATCAGTCTTTGCCACCCCATGTCAGCCCCTGCCACCCCACATAATTCCCTTGCCATTCCACATCAGTCTTTGCCACCCCACATCAGTCTTTACTACCCCACATCAGTCCCCTGCCACCCAACGCCAGCCCCTGGCACCCCATGTTAGCCCCCTGCCACCCCACATCAACCTCTGCCACCCCCCTGTCGCAGCCAGCAAGCAGAGGGTGCAGACTGACCCTGGAGAAGGCTGGGCTGTGCCCGAGCCAGGAAGAGCAGTTATTAACGATGGCAGGAACACGCTCCCATCCGTGGGGAGATGCAGGGCCACACGTGAGGAGAGATCCCCCTGCATCCTGCAGAGCTGGTGGCAAAACCCCCCCACAGCTAAGGGGCAGAGAAAGATGCAGACGGCAGCATCACTGGGAGCTGTGGGGCATCACTGGGAGCTGTGGGGCATCACTGGGAGCTGTGGGGCATCACTGGGAGCTACGGGGCAGCACCACAGAGACCAGGTTGCAAACACCCCCCTATGCCAGCAGCTCTGCTCTCTGCACACCCTACCTAGGGCATCTCTGCAGCTCAGAGCTGCCACCACGCAGCCCCTGCCTGGTGGGATTATCCCGCTGCTCCTTTTTGGGGCTGGGAAAGGGGGGTCCCAGCACTGCTCCCCCATCCCCAGGGCTGTGTGGAGGGGCTGGAGCGTGCCCAGCGTTCCGGAGGATGCGAGGCAGCGTGCCCAGGCGGCTTTCCTGCGATGGGGATTAGAACCCCGGGCACGTCGCAGCCCGCAGGAGCCCCCGGCTTCTCACTCCGGGAGGGGAAGGTCAGAGCCGGCGGCGAATTGCAAACCGTCGCTGTAATGAGTTTCCAGGCCTCAGGTCTTCCCCCCACCCTTGGGAGCACTGAGGGGTGGTGGTGGGGGGGGGGTGATAAAGGTCTGCCCTTCGCTGTGGCATCCAGCACCCTGCCCGCCCAGGGGATGAATCCAGCTGCTGCAGAGCACCCAGTACCCCAGACCTGAGCCCTCTCAGGGCTCAGAGGTTGTCTCTTCTCCCAGGTGGGTGCACTCAGCCCTCTCTGGGGCTGCTGGAGATGACCCACCAGCTCTTTGCACAATGGGGACACTGTAGGGTGGGGGCATCAGCCCAGCTCCTGCCTGGGAGACAGAGGGAACCCCATGCATCCCCCCACCCCATTGACCTCTCCCCTCTATGTCACGGTCCAGCAGCCAGGGCTGCTGCTGTCTTCCTCCTCCCCATCCCTCCCTCTCTCGCTCACTCTGCCCTCTCATGCGTGAAGAGGGGATGAGTCTCTGCTCCACTTCATCAATCCCCCCTATGGAGTGGGAGAGGAGGTGGCTGGAGCTGCCCCCAAGCCATGTCCTGGGATCAGGGGACCCCCAGCACACCCCAGAGCTCCATCAGGGCAGAGGTGGAGCTGGGTCCTCCAGACACACCAGTGTTTCCAGTCACATTTCTCCATCTCTGGACAGTTGGGACCAGTAGAAAGGAGGGAGGGTCAGTCCCCAACCAAAGGTCCCCAATCCCTGGGTCTTATCCCCAGGGGTGAGAGTTGCCTTCTCCACCCCTGGCTGCACCAGACATGAGGGCTGGAGCTCCTGAGGCTGCTCAAACCCTGACTCAGCCAGAACAGCCCAGTTTCATCCAAACCTGTCAGGGAGGACAGTTTCCTGTCACCACTGTGGGTGATGGGGGGGACACTCCTCAGCAGCAGCGGCACCAGGCAGAGCTTTGGGGTGAAAACAGCAGGGCAGGATCCCACAGAGCTGGGGCACTCACTCATCCCACTCTGCCACCCCCTCGCAGCCCTCCTCGATCCTGCAGGAGCTGCCCCTTCTCCCACTGAAAGCTAAATCTCCCTCCAGCCAGCTCTGCTCAGCCAGGCAGGGGCTCTGGCTACCCCCAAATAGCTCCCATTTGCCCAGTGGGTTCAGTCCCTGCAGCACCCTCAGCTCCGTGGCCCCCAGCTGCACCCCACTGGGCTCCTGTCTGGGCAGACAGGCAGGGACAGGACAGGCAGGTTTTTGCTGCCATCTAACTCAGCTGGCAGCCAGCCCAGAGGCAAGAGGAGCCACAGCCTCCTACCTCTGTGCCCTCGGCCACCACAGCTGGAATCTTGTGTCCAGTTCTGGGTCCCTCAGGTCCAGAAGGACACAGAGCAGCTGGAGAGAGCCCAGCGCAGAGCCACAGGGATGCTGGAGGGAGGGGAGCATCTCCCTGCTGAGGAAAGGCTGAGGGAGATGGGGCTCTGGAGCTGGGAAAAAGGAGCCTGA
>JAOXOE010000848.1:1476231-1487309 GCA_028565055.1 Phoeniculus purpureus | reverse complement strand
GGTGACAGAGCACTGGAATGGGCTGCCCAGGGAAGTTGTGGAGTCTCCTTCTCTGGAGACGTTTAAAACCCGCCTGGCCACGTTCCTGTGTGACTGGATCTAGGTGATCCTGCTCTGGCAGGAGGATTGGACTTTCGAGGTCCCTTCCAATCCCTAACGCTCTGTGATGATGTGTGACTAGCAAGCAGCACCCTAACAGCCTAAACACAGTGTCCCAGCGGAACACGACAGAGCGCAGACCCAGGAGCACGGCAAGGGCGAGCAACAAACCCTCCCGAGGCCCAAAGAACCCCACAGGCCCAGGCCGACCTCCACCGCTCCTTCCGCCGCCAGCGTAGCGACACCCGCCTCCCAGTCCTCCGCGCACAGGCCCCCTTCAGCCACGCGGGGCTGCCCGCGGCGCTGCCTGACGAACCGCCGCCGTCCCCTACAATCCCCCACGGCGCAGTGCAACCCCGCGGCGTTGGGGCTGCTGCTGCTGCTCGGCAGAGCCAAGCACAGGCCGGGCCGTGGGGCAGGCGCGCGGCGGGCAGCCCTAACGGGGTCCTGTCAGGGAGGCGGCGCCCGGTCGGGGCGCGGCCCGGGCTGGCGGCGTGAGGCGGTGGCACCGCGCCGTGAGTATGGGCAGGGCAGGGGGGTGCCGAGGCCTTGCGCGGGAGAGGGGAGCCCCTGGGAGCCGACGGGGCCCGCCTGGCCCTGGCGCGGTGCGGCGGAGCGGGAGGCGACGGTTGGCAACGGAGGCACTGAGGAGAGGGACCTCTCGGGCAAGGGTTGTCGGTGGTGGCGGGGGGAGAGCTGCCGGAGTTACACAAGGGTCGGGTTCAGCCTGGGTCACTGACAGCCTGACGCGAAGGGGCAGCTCGCAGGGTCCCCCAGGACTTCCCCCATTCCCCACCCCTGTATCTCAGTTCTCCTTCGGGAGCAGCTCGCAGCTCACTCTGACACCTTCCGAGGGCAAACCCGGGCCCGTTCCTCGGCAGAGCCCCCTGTGACAGACTCCTGGCCCTCCACAGCTCCAGGCCCCCTCCTTGTCCCTCTTCTCCCTGATTCCTCGTCTTTTACCAGGTCCCCTCTGCACCCCGAACCGCCTGTACAGCGAGTTCACGCTGTTGTAGCAACTATCCTCTTACATCCCAAACGAGTGATGAAGGCTAGAAAACAAAGCCCCTAAATGCATTTCACAACCTGTTGAGTGCTTTTATACTTCAGTGCTCTGAAAACGTTGTGGTCTGGCAAAAGCTGATACAGTGGGGGAACCTCTCCCTTTCTGCCTGTTCATAGAATGCCTTGGGTTGGAAGAGACCTTAAAGATCATCCAGTTCCAGTCCCTTTGCCATGGGTCATCCTGTTCTAGTTCCTCTCAAAGGGTTCTCCGAAACCCTTTGCCATTGTTTCATTTTCTCCTGTCTTTATCTGACATGCAGAAGGCTGGCTGTTACCAGGCTCTGTTCACAGTTCTGTGTGTCAGATGTTCTAAAGGCAGAGAAGAAATGTGAATTAAAAGTAGAAATAGTCCTGTTTCTCAGGGAACTTGGGATGGGGCTGGAATTCCTGATCTTTAGCAGAGGTAGGAATGAGGACTACTGACTAGATAGTCTTTCAAGGTCCCTTCCAGTCCCTAATGTTCTGTGACTCTGTGAATAAGTACAGATGGAAGTAGTGACAGTGTAGGTGACAGCTGTTGGTGTTGGGAACTTTTCCTGCTACAGAGCCCAAGGAAGTTGTGGCTGCCCCATCCCTGGCAGTGTTCAAGGCCAGGTTGGCTGGGGCCCTGAGTAACCTGATGTAGTGAAGGTGTCCCTGCCTGTGCGGGGTGGGGGGGGTGGAACTAGATAATCTTTAAGCTCTCTTCCAACCCCAGCCAGTCTGTGATTCTGTGGTTCTATGACTTAACGCTCCGTCCCTGGGACTTAATACTTGGATCACCCTGCTGCCTTCCTGGTCGCAGGTAGAGGGAGGTTTGTTCAAAGTGTTATGGGCGCTGTCTCTGGCCACAGGCTGATTGATCCCCCTGGCTTGCAGAGCAGCTCTGACAGTGCTGAAAAGAGCAGCTCAACAGATCTCCTCCTCTTCTCTTGAAGTGAGTTGCTTGGGCATATCTCTAGCTTGAGAAATCAGACTGCTTCGTAACCCCAAGGCTTTTGGGTAGCTGAGGATTTGGTGCTCTCTCGGAAACTGTTTGCAATTCTATTGCACCATTACTGAGTCTACACCAAGTGTTGAAGCCATGAACTCATCTGGAGTGAGGCCTTCGCCAAAAATTGATGACTTGCTTTTTCCAGCTGAGTCATCCCAGCAGATAAAGCTTTTAAAAACAAACAAATAGAACAAATAACAGCAAGGCCAAAAAAAGCCCTGGAGAAATTAAATCCCTGGTACTGCAAATAGGTCTTAAAGTTTGAACAGTTATAGTTGCTGGGTGTTTTAAAGAGATGGCTGGGATGTAGAAAGCTGGTGTGCTGCTGCTTTTCTTAGCAGAACTCCTCAAGCTGGTCACTTGATATCGCTTTCCCCTCTTTTCTCCCCAGTGCTTTGGCTGTTGTGGTTTTTAGCAGCAATTTGGGCTGCTACATGGTAGTTGAGTGGGTTTTGAACTCATGAAGCACTGCCCACATACATCATTTGCAGTGGTGTGGTTGTGACAGAGAGTTTGATTTAAAGCTCTAGGTGATCTGTATTTCAGGTGAACCTTATCTATAGGAAACTGTGCAGGTGAACCTTATCTATAGGAAACTGTGCAAGTTCCCAGCGCTTACCCTTAAGTTTCTGTGTGCTCTGAGATCTTTATCTGGACAATGTGACTTTTTATTCTCCAGCAGAAACTCTGGCTTCTGGGAAAAGGAGGAGATTGGCATCACTACCCCCCAATAAAAAAGTTATTTGTTGTTTTTATATTGCAGACCCTTCAGCTGCCAGCCTGGGTGGCACTTTTTTGTGGCATCTGTTGGGGAGTTCCCTGGGGACAGTACTGGCTTAAGAGCTGCCTTAGTGAGGTCTGAACGAGCTTACCTTGGAAGTGCTTAGTGAAAGCTGGCTGGTTATCGGGGTAAAGGGACTATTAAGGAGTGAAGACATTCTTGAGGGGGGTACAGATGTGCTGCTGGCAAACCAGTATATGAAACCTGTGGTGTAGGAGCTGCTCTCAGCCTTTTAATTGCTGAATTAGCTTGTAGAATACGAAGGAGCAGCTTGCTGGCTCCTCATGTGGGTTTATTCCAAGCCATGTCTGATGCACTGCAAAGCGCTGTAGATGCACGCTGTGTTGCTCAGCCTTTGACTTGGCCTAATTAAAGTTGTGTTTCTGGCTGGGAAAGGTGTGCTGCAGTCTGGAAGTCCTCCCCACAAATGTATGCCAGTAGGACCTGCTGGTTTGGAGAAGGAAGGTGACGAAAGAGCTGTGAACACAGGGGAAGCCCATTAATAAGCAGGTGGAAGAGCAGTGGTGTTTACTTACTAATGAGGTGCACAGGGAATCTCCCCACTCCCCAGGTTGCTCCTCTGCTTGCAGGAGTAAACATGGGGGAGGCTCCTGTGCCACTTGATGATCAAACGAAGCTGAGAGCATGGCGCGCTCTCTGCTGCTGAGGGGCTTGACTCAAGTTCAAGTGGGCCCAAGAGCTGTGAGGAGCAAGAGGAGGCAGCGATGGGGTGATGGAAAGGAGCTGATGGGTAAATGCAAGTGGTGGCCAAGTGAGATGACTCAAGTGGGAGCAGAGAGCAGCAGTGTGGAGGCTAACTGGTCACTGGGCTCTCCAGGGCAAGAGATGAGTCAGACTGGGGAGATCAAGAGCAACTGGTTGAAGAAAAGCAGGAAGTGGTTGTGAAACAGGGAGCTGGGAGAAGTGCTGTTGGGTGACAGGTTCTGGTTTGCCCTGGGCACTGCTAATCTTTAGTTTGGATCATGAGGAGGGGACAGAGTCAACAAGGGAAGAATGTTTCATTTGGAAGTTTCACCTCACTTGAGAACGTAGGCAAAACCAAAGTGTTGTTAGGGCTTGAAGAAGGGACTGCCTGCCCTGGGCACCAAGGAGAGTGAAAGTTCCTGCCCAGTACAGTCTGTAGCAGGAGATGCTGCTTTTCTTTGCATCCTTGGCCTGCAAAGGGCACTTTCTCATTGCCAGCCGTATAATCACAGACTGGCTCAGGCTGGAAGGGACCTGAGAGCTCATCTACTCCAACCCTCTGCCACAGGCAATGACACCTTTCAACCAGACTTGGTTGCTCAAGGCTTCATCCCGCCTGGCCTTGATCACCTCCAGGAAGGGGGCAGCCACAGCCTCTGGGCAATCCATTCCAGAGTCTCTCCATCCTTACACTGAAGAACTACTTCCTCAGATCTAGTCTAAATCTCCTCTCACAGAACGTTAGGGGCTGGAAGGGACCTTGCAAGATCATCCAGTCGAATCCCTCTGCCACAGTAGGATCACCTAGACCAAGTCACACAGAACATATCCAGGCTCTCCTTCAGTTTCAAACCATCTTCCCTTGCCCTGTTGCTGGATCCCCTTGGGAAAAATCCCTCTCCAGCCTTCCTGTAGGTTCCATATTAGAAGGCAGCTATAAGGTCCCCTTAGAGTTCTTCTCTAGACTGAACAACCCCAGCTCCCTCAGCCTGTTGTCATAGCAGAGGGGCTCCAGCCCTTAAATCATCTTTGTGGCCTCGTCTGGACTCATTCCAGCAGTTCTATGTCCTTCAGATGTTTGGGACAGCAGAACTGGATGTGGTATTGGAGGTGGGGGTCTCATGTGAGCTCCATTGAAGAGAATGCAGGTCACTGATTTAGTACAACTTTGCTGTATTCAGTGCAGGCTGAATGAAAAACATGAGTGGTGGAGTTCAGTTACCTCTCTGTTCAAATATTTATTGTTAAATCTACTCTGTGCATTCTTCCCCTTTGAAAAAAAGATGTTGCCTAACATTTGTGCACCAGTTTCACTCCAGAACCATCTAAGTGATTCGGAGAGGGTAAGACAGAGCATGTTTTGTATGAAGTAAGTGGTTTTTCCAGTTTATAGATGGGGGGAACAGGCTTGGGACTAGACTTGCCCTTAAAGATACAAGCACTGACCCATGTACAGCAGGGCTAACACTGGCAGTTTTATTCCTTTACCTTGGCTTTGTTCAAATCACTTCTTCCCAGTGAGTGTGACAGAGCACTGGAACAGGCTGCCCAGGGAGCTGTGGAGTCTCCTTCTCTGGAGATGTTTAAAACCCACCTGGACATGTTCCTGTGTGACTTGATCTAGGGGGTCCTGCTGTGTCAGGGGGATTGGGCTAGATGATCTTTTGAGGTCCCTTCCAATCCCTAATGTTCTGTGATTCCTTATTCTGCTGCTGCCAGACTGCAGCTTAGTTTTCCCGATTGAGCCCCAGCTGCCCTCTCTCTGCTGGAAAACACCCTCCAGCAGGAGTGCCAGCCCCACATACCTTCCCCAGATACTCTTGCAGTGCCCTGGTGCAGGTTTTGGCTGGCACTCGCTGTTGCTGACACTAAAATAGACTCTGCCAGGAGCACAGCGGCTGGCCACGTGCTTCTCGCTCCTGCAGAGCGAGTTGGTACCTACGAGCGTGCAGAGCTGCGAGACAAGCCTGACCTCAGTGGTTTTTTTGGAAGGGAACCATATGTGGTTTTCTCTTGGCTTTTCCGTGCAATCCTTCATTCTCCCTCCCCTCACCAGGAAATCCCTTCTCCTGCCAACAGGAGCCAGTGGAATGTGCTGTTTGTTTACCTTCTCACTCCTTCAGCCTACTGACCTTCCCACCCCAGAGTCGTAATCCTGACAGGCTCGGCTCAGCCCTTCATCCCTCTGACAGCGCTGCAGGGGCCAGTATTTTCAGATAAAAGGATTGGTGCCAGAACTCATTTTGCCTGGGCTTTACATAGAGGGGCTGAGGCTGTGGCGTTCTGCAAGGCTGGGCTGTCCTCTCACCTCTGTCTTTGTGCCCTGGCTGGCAGCAGCTCCCTTTGGTGTTGCTGTGTGTCCTGATGTGCTGTGGGACAGCAGGGAAGAGCTTGCTACCCAGAGTCTTCCCATTTCCAGTATCCCCCTGCATGGATTTGGGGCGATAAGATACAAGTACCTCCTTCCAATGGTTGCCCTACTGCATGAACTGAAGGCAGACTTGTGGCAAGTCGGAGAAAGACTGATGAGGAGAGGCTGAGGGACCTGGAGAAGGGCAGACTCAGGTGGCGGGGGGGACACACCATCTCCCTCTCTCCCAACTCCTTGAAAGGAGATTGTAGTCAGGTGGGGGTCAGGCTCTTCTCCCAGGCAACCAGCACCAGGATGAGAAGGCAGGGCCTGAAGCTGCCAGGGGAGGGTTAGGTTGGATGTCAGGAAGCCCTTCCACACTGAAAGAGTCATCAGACCCTGGACTGGACTGCCCAGGGCAGCGGTGGAGTCCCCATCCCTGGAGGTGTTAAAGGCCAGCCTGTCTGTGGCCCTTAGTGCCCTGGTGTGGCCACTGTGGTGATGTTAGGTCTTCAGCTGGGCTGGATGAGCTCAGAGAGCTTTCTCAGCCTCAATTATACTGTGATTCCTTCCAAGCACTACTGATATCATCTAGCCTGACCTGCTGTTGCTATCCCCTCCTTAGCTCCACTCTTCTGGCTCTTTTCAGCAGCTCTATCTCTGTCAAACCACCTGTGAAACACTTAGTATTTTTAAAACCATCTGAAATTCCTGGAGGAAGATGTCTATATGGCTTAAAGAGTGGAAACCACCCCACTGGTGTAGATGATGTAGTGCTAAAAGTTTAATCGTGTCTCTTGGACGCTGCCATCCCTGATTAGAGAAGCCCTCAATGCTCAGTGTTTCCGCAGGGTTTTATAATAATCCAAGTGAGGAAATCCTGTGTTTACAGCACTTAGGAAAATTGCTGTTTGGAGACAGTCTCCTCTTTGAGCTGTTCACACACTCTGACTTAGCTGGCCTTAGCTGATTGATCAGGTTGGTAAATCCCTTAAGCAGGGACTGGTCTTCCCTTTGTTTTGCAGCCCCGTTGTGCTCAGGCTCTCCTGGGTGCCTACAAGTGTAGCTTGAATTTTACTCTGTCCTTCTGAAGGGATTTGTAACAGGGCAGTGATTTGTGCTCCTAACATCTGTTACACTGATAGGTCCTCCACACTTTGTTGTAGGACCTAGTAGTTTACCCTTCTGCCCTGGTGAGACCACAGCTGGAATAGTGTGTCCAGTTCTGGGCCCCTCAGGCCCAGAACCACAGAGATGATGAAAGAACTGAAGCATCTCCCTGATGAGGAAAGGCTGAAGGAGCTAGGTCTCTTTGAGCTTGGAAAAAAAGGAGCCTGAGGGGTGACCCCATGAATGTTGATCCATATGGAAAGGGTGGGTGTCAGGAGGATGGAGCCAGGCTCTGCTCAGAGGAGCGCAGTGATAGGACAAGGGGCAGCGGGTGTGAGCTGGAACAAAGGAGGTTCCACATCAGTGTGAGAAGGACCTCCTTCATGGTGAGGGGGACAGACCCTGGAAGGGGCTGCCCGGGGGGGTTGTGGAGTTTCCTTCTCAGAAGATGTTTAAAACCCTCCTGGACATGTTCCTGTGCAGCTGGATCTAGGGGATCCTGCTGTGTCAGGGAGATTGTACTGGGTAATCTTTCGAGGTCACTTCCAACCCCTAACATTCTGTGATTTTCTTTGTGCCATCACTCAAGTCTTTGGACAGAAGTGGATAAGTAGATGTGTACAGAAGGCTGTGGGAGCTCCTAGTCCTTCCTGTTTCTCCCTCTCGCTTTCTGTTCCTGTACTGCACTAAAGAAAAGTCTCCCACACAACTGTGAGCCTGAGAGAGAGCCTGAGAAGCAGAGCACACAGGGACAACACTTCTGGCAACAGGCAAGTGTCCCCAGCTGAGCAGTTCTGCAAGTGGGAAACTTTGCAGCAGCTCTGGGACACACAGAGTTTAATCCCAGCAGCTCAAGCATCAGCGTGTGGTACTTGGGAGTGAACAGAGCTGGGAGAGAAGGTTGCCTGATGGTATTTTTGCTGCATTTCTCTGACATCTTACCCCTCCCTACAGAAGTTCCCACCACAGGAGCTGCTGGACACCGCTGTGAAGCACATCTGACTCCTGCTGCCACAGGGCCCCACCAGCCGGCCACGATGTACTGCCTGCAGTGGCTGCTGCCTGTCCTGCTCATACCCAAGCCCCTCAACCCAGCGCTGTGGTTCAGTCACTCAATGTTCATGGGCTTCTACCTGCTCAGCTTCCTCCTGGAACGGAAACCTTGCACGATTTGTGCCTTCGTCTTCCTGGCAGCCCTGGTCCTCATCTGCTACAGCTGCTGGGGGAACTGCTTCTTGTATCACTGCACAGGATCCCAGCTGCCAGAATCAGCTCACGATCCCAGCATAGTGGGCACCTAGAAGACACTAATCGTCCAGTCTCCTGAGGGCTCTTTGCTTTGAAAAAGGGGGTGGGCTAGGGAGGAGGGGGGTGTTAGGCATGCAACTGGAGTAAACCCAGCCTGTTCCCGTAACTGTGTGTGGACTGGAGTGGCAAATTCCTCCCCCTCTGCCTGTGAAACTCAACTTTGTTTACTGTGTGAACTCTGGCAGCACCACCTGCTTTTTTTAGAAGCAGAAATCTTTTTCCTTCCCATATCACTGGGAACGGACACCAGCCCTCCGAACTGAGAACTGGTGGAGGACCGAGCTGCTGGCCCCTGCCTGGCTGCTATGTGGCAGCGGAGTCTTGTGTCACTCCCTCGTCTGCACCAGGCCACAGTGGTCTAACTCAGGGCTCTCGGCCCACTGATTCCACCCCAAGAAGCTACACTACTCTCTCTCCATCCTTCTCTATGTGGGGAAGCAGCCTTCCCACCTTGCTGATCAAGGGCAAGCTCAACAGCTCGCAGATGCACTTGGCCAAAAGCTGCTGGAGCCAGAGGCAGTAGAGTCACCTCCTCCTGCTGCTTGGGCTGCCAAAAAGACGCGTGCAGGGCCCCAGTGCTGTCTAGCCCGCTGCTCTGAGACCGTTGCCTGAGAGCCTCAGTTACGCTGCTGCTTTTATAAAGCCTCACAGATAGCAGAGACTGTTTCTTCCCCTCCTCCCAGATTGCCAGGGCTTACCAAGGTGTTGACTGTTGGAATGAGGAGCCAGTGTGCTACAAGGTGTGGGCTTCCAAAAGCCACTGTGAACTTCACTCTGCCAAAGTCACACTAGCCCAAAAGGCCATAGGGTGGGCAGGGTGGGAGATTATGCTGAGGTGGAGGGCATGGCTTGAAGCAGTAAATGCTTCCGCCCTTCTCACTGCAAGTATTTTCAGGACAGGGCTGACAGAAGGCGCTGGTGCTACCATCTGTAGAGAAAGGATGGGGCTGGAGGAGCACCTGGGGTCTCCACCTCCCCTGGCAGAAGGATGTCAGGTCAGTCCTGCAGCAGCGCAGAGTTCCCTACACTGCTGTGCAGCTCCTGGGGAACCCAGCCTGGGGCAGAGGTTGCTTTGTGCGACCCCTCAGAGGTTAACACAAAGCACCATCTCGCAGCTTTAAAGGGTTCCCTCGCCTCTGCCATCTGTTTGTCTTTCCTGCGGTCTCGTAGTGGAGAGCAGCAGCAGAATTGGCTGCTGCCAACCCGAGGAAGTTGGAGCTATGAGATTGTGAAACTTCCAGAGTATTGTTTGTTCATTGCACAGCTGTTCACAATGTTGAATAAAGCTTTATAAACTTTGCTCCATGGCCTCCTGCCCAGTGTGATGCATCGGCTGCTCACAGCAAGTGCCTGAGCCCCAGCCATCATGTGTCTCTGTGTTCTGCTCCCAGCAAGTCCCTCTGTCCGCCCTGTAGCTCCCGATACTGACTCTTCTCAGACCAAGAACCCAGCAGCTCCTGAAAACAGACTCACAACCAAAACTGCCCTCATGTTGGTGTCTCTGCACTGACATGAGACTCCCCTTTCCTTCCTGCTCATGAAATTAAACTATAGCCATGTCCTGAAAGCCGCTAATCGCAGAACATCAGGGATTGGAAGGGACATCAAAAGATTATCCCCCTGCCACAGCAGGATCACCTGGACCAAGTCACACAGGAACATGTCCTGGTGGGTTTTAAACATCTCCAGAGAAGGAGACTCCACAACCTCCTCAACACCAGCAGTAAAAGTAGCATCTGCTAGGCTCCCACAGGACATAAACCCATGCCACACCACCACAGCTGCCCGACCTGCCCCCTGTTGTGGAGACAGACCAGGCTGCAACCGAACAGACCCAAGACACCCCAGGGGAAGATTTGGTTGTGTCAGCCCTTCCCCAGCTTTGGCCTGACCCTGTGTTGCACTGGGGTAGAAGTGGGGGCAGAGACTGCAGCCAGACCCAGGGCTTTCTCCACAGCACCCAGGAGCACCTCAGGGAGTTAAAGGGCACAGGAGCTGTGCTGCTGGCACAGAAACTGGCTCCTGCCACCCTTGCTCCAACCCCAGGGACCAAGTCCAACTTGGAAAGGGTTCAGGGCACATCAGTGTTTACACATCCAAGCAGCAGCGAGTGCCACATCACCAAGAAGAGCTGTGACAGCTCTGTCACCTGTCTGGCCGAGGAAGTCCCGGTAACCATCACACCAGCTACAGCATAAACAATGAGAGCTGGGAAGGGAGGGCATCTCCTTTGCAAGCTGCAGCAGGGCTGCTATGTGTGCTCTGAGAGACTTCTGGCTAATGCAGCCGGTTCTTTCAAGCGAGTGGTGGTGTTGCTACCAAGCCAAGCTGCACCCCACAGCCATTTAAATAAATCCTAGCCACAGAGGCAGACAGTCCTGGGATGGGCACAAGCTCTGGCTCTGTATCTGGGGTTTGGGATGAGATGTGGTTGCAGCTGTCCCTGCTTCTGCAAAGCCTGACTTGGAGCAAAAGGCACTTCAGAGGAGCCAGCGTAGAGGCTGATGGGCTGGGGGTGCTGGGTCTCTTGAGCTTGGAAAAAAGGAGACTGAGGGGTGACCCCATGAGTGTTGATCAATATGGGAAGGGTGGGTGTCAGGAGGATGGAGACAGGCTCTGCTCAGGGGCACCCAGTGATAGGACAAGGGGCAGTGGGTGTGAGCTGGAACACAGGAGGTTCCACATCA
>JAOXOE010000848.1:1449733-1465714 GCA_028565055.1 Phoeniculus purpureus | reverse complement strand
TAAAATCTGTTTATACTCTCTTCCCATATTAAGGGAGGGGAATCTAACAATCTGTTCTGGAGGGTTCCGCCTTTAACTCTCAAACCAGTACAATTATCTGCAACACTGGATCAAAGGCTAGATTAGATGACCTTGAAGGTCTCTGCCAAAGACACTCTGTGATTCTGTTTGTGTTTCTGTGGAATTTTACAAACCCAAGTCTCTGTCAGAGCCTTGCATTTCCTGTGGGCACAGCTGGCAGGTGCACGACTTTTATCCACATTCCAGTCATACTTCTGGCCTGTTAAATCAGAAACAATCTGTTAGCTCATACCAAGAGATCACCAAAGGCACATATCAGCTCTTAGAAGTTAGCAAGTGGTCTCACAATCCTGATCACAGGGACAAACTCTTACATATCTTTCTCTTCCAGTGGAAAAAAAACACTGTTAGACAAGGCAGAAGAGCTGGTTCAAGACCATCTAGAGTCTGAAGGTAAACAAGTCCATGAGACTGGATGGAATTAACCCACAGCTCCTTAAAGAGCTATCAGATGAATCTGCAAAGCCACCACGCATCATATTTCAAGTCATAGCAGTCTGCTGAAGTACCCACTGACTGCAAAAGGGGAAGCATAACCCCCATTTTTAAAAATGGAGAAAAAGACAACCCAGGGAACTACAGGCCAGTTAGTGTCACTTCTGTAGCTGGCATGGTTTTCCCATCCTCTTGAAGGTTTTGCTAAGGCAAGCAGATAATAAAGGGGTGGCAGCCAACATGGCTTCACCAAGGGCAAGTCCCACCTGACCAATCTGGCAGCCTTTTACAATGAGGTCACAGCCTCAGTGGACAAAGGCAACACAATAGACATTATCTCCCTAGATCTGTGCAAAGCATACAACACTGTCCCACACAACAATACGATCTCTAAACTGGAATGATAAGAATATGATGTACAGACCACAGACAGAGAACAAAGTCCAAGGCAGACCTCAGCAGGACAGCTAAGGCAGAGGTACTGAAACTTCTAGAAACCCAGCTTAAGCGTCCTAGGACAGAAAAATTGGAAGGTATAACAAGTCAAAAAGTGCTACAGAAAGCATTAAGCCTGTAGCAGGTAACAGAGACAGTATCCAACATACCTATTCCCTGGGTAGTCTGTTGTCTTCAAGTACTTTTAAGTGAATTTTACAGGGATGTGGGCCAACTCTGTACTCACCTCAATTATACCAGCTTTCAGAATGAAAGGGTCTCTTCTTTAGCACCTTTAGTCAATGAAACTTCATATTCTATTCTCTCACCAACTCACTCCCAGAAAACAGTCTAAGGAAAGAGCAGACAGGAGTCACCAATTGATCAACATTATGAAAACCCAACTCAGGAAAAACACATCTCAGCAAGGAGACCCCCATTTCCCAGTGCATCACCCCATACACAGACAACGACAAATTGCCCTCGAGGACGCACAGCAAATTAAAAAAGCAAAGAGATAGGAGATGGGGAGATAACAATCCCTTAGGGTAACACTCCAATCCCCAGTTGTCTAACCCGTTCCTTCCTTCAGAGGAAAACCTGACAAAAAACAACAGTGTGGTGACTCCAGCCCCCCTCAGACTCACCACCACCCAGAGACAGTCCCTCAGTCTCTTCCTTATCCAAGACCACGGGAGGGGGGTCCGCCAAGCCGCGGCCACTGTAGCCAAACCTGACCCTACCACTACTGCCTCCCCCGGGTTCTTTCCACCACATCCCGAGGCGAGGACTGGGCCAGCAAGTCGTCCCTTTCCTCCCCCCCCACCTCCTCAACCCAGAGCTAAGGCTGCCGCGCCCACCCCCATCCCTACGTGTCACCACCACCACCAGAAACCTCAGCGGCTTCTGGAAAAAACCCAACCAAATCCGCCCTAAAGCACAAAACGTTTGTTTCCCAGTCGCAGAGGTACTGCCTGGCCCAGCCTGAAGCCGGTTCTGCACAAGGTTCTCCCGTCTTCTAGAAACTTCTCGGAGGCGCCATTTCAGCTCCAGGCGCCATTTTGACTCCAACCGCCATCAGCGGCAACCAGCGCGGCTGCAGCCCCGACACCCCACCCCTCCGCGAATGAAATGCTCCGGACTAAGCAATTCTCACGCCGAAGATAAAACCACACAATACCGGTACTAAACACACGACAAAACCCGAATTAACAGGCTCACAGCGCCAACAGAGCACAGCCCACCCCTCCGGTCCAACAGGAACACCCACAGCAAAACTACCCCTACTCCTTCCAAAGCCGACTCCTGCCCTCTCACCCAGCCCCGCTTTTACCTCAGTCCCACCAGCGTCTCGGCTGGCTCACGGTGGCTAAATCCCCACACAGGGACTCACTTCCCTGCTTAAACCCCTCCTTTTCCCCACGGAGGGACTGAAAGGAGCCAGCACAAAGCAGAGGGAGCTGGGAGAAAGGGTGTCCTACCTGCGGCAAGACGATCTGAAATACCGGTGCTGAGTTTCTCCACTCGCTTGAACCCTACACGGGACAGCAGCCGATATGCCGATGCCCATCGTGTGGCGGCTCGGGGGAGCAGCCGGCGTCTGGAGCCCCAGGTCGGGGCGCCACCAGATCTAATCGCAGCCGCATCTCTAATGGCGCCGGCTACAGTCCGACACGCGGTGCGTTCACCCCCTGCTGCTCATGAGCCTCGAGGAACCCGGAGGGCGTGCTCAGGCCTTAGAACCAATAAGAAGAGCGCAGGCCACGAAAGGCTCCGCCATTGGCTGCCTAAGGTGTCCATCTCCCACCTCCCCGCCCCTGTGCACGTGCAAGGCCCACGTGCAGGGTCGGCCAGAGGCATTGGGCGGGGGCTATCCGGGCTGGAGTAGCCTAAGGGCGAGTTGATTCCTCTGATCTTCACCTGTGGCAGCAGGGGAGAGACTGGCAATGGGGCTTGCCGTCAGACCAGTACCCTCCATGTGGCCCGTGGGTGTGGGCTCCCTAGCGGCAGTGGGGACCCCCCCGACAGGCTGTGATGCCAGGAGCAAGGGGTGCAGGATTGGGGGAGCCTGGGCCTTGTTAGCCACTGTCTGGCCCTGATGGCTAACGAATTTGCCATGGCCCGAGCTCCTCATTAGGGGACCAGGGGCTGCGGCTGTCCCTGCAGAGCCCAGAGGAGCATCCAAGGTGCAGCAATGGCACTTCACCTGAAGCAGCCTTGGAGACTGCAGTGCCCAGGGTGGCCATCCTTGCTCCAGGTGTTTCAGGATGCTCTTGGGGCTGGATGGGTAAAGCAGTGGTGTGGTACCTTCCCAGAGCCTGCACAGTGCCTCGGAACATGGTGCTGCCAGACAGCAGCCAGAGCAGCCCTCACACAGCCCAGCTTAGCTGCCCTCGCAGGAAGGAGAAGAGGGAGCTGGCAGAGAGGAAACCATCCTGGCAACAGGCAGTCAGGCTGTGGTAGTGCCAGTTAAGTCTGACTTTGCCTGTGAACATAATGGGGGAGAGAGCCCTCCATGTGCTTTGTGATGACCCTCTTGTTGTGTTTCCTCCTCTTCATCCCACTGGAGCAGGGTAGGAGTGAGCAAGTGGCTGTGTGGTGCTTTGCTGCCGCCTTGGTGCAACCCATGGCAAGGCCAGGACAGATGGGACTCAGGGCAACCTGGTCTAGTGAGAGGTTTTCCTGCCTAGGGCATGGGGGTTGGAACTAGACTTGATTTGAGCTGGGGCAGGTGAGAGCACTGGGATGCCTCAGCACTGGCACCAACTGGTGCTCTCTGCTTGCCCAGAGCCTGATCTGCCTCCAGCCAGTGCCCCATCTCCAGGGTTGCCCCCGCCTTTCCACAGCCCCAACAGATGCCACCAGCTGTACTGGCAGCATGGAGCAGGTCCCAGCACCTCACCCACTGCTCAGGGCACTGCCTTCACAGGGTGCTCAGTTTCCACTGCACCAGGGCACCTGGGATGGTTGTTCCCTGTTGCCAGCATTTCCTTACTGCTGCTGGTCACTGCCCCACAGCTCACTGCTTGCTGCCCCTGAGCCTCCTCCAGGCTAAACACCGCAAATTCTCTTGGCTGCTTTTCAGAGCAGTTGTCCTCCAGCTCTATTGCCCTTATCCGGACCCACTCCAGCACCTCAATTTCGTTCTTGAAGTGAGGGGTCCCAAACTGGGCCCAGTAGTCAAAGTGTGGCCTCACCACTGCCCATTACAGGGGCACTGCCCCAGTTCCGCTGGCCTCTCCATTGCCGATACAAGCCCCGATGCTGTTGGCTCTCTTGGCCACCTGGGGACACTGCTGCCTCATCTTCAGCCGCTGTCGACTAGCACCTCCAGAAACCTCATTTCTACACCACCTTGGAGCGTTGCAGGTGGTTGTGACCCAAGAGCAGCGCTCGCTGCTTCAGCCGCTCCCCCGCACCCAGGGACTGGCGCGGGAGAGGTCCCAGCCCGGGCACCCCAAAGTTCCCCTGAGCATCCCAAAGCCCTGAGCAAGCCCCAGGCACCCTCGCCCCGGGCGAGGAGCAGCACAGTTAAGCCCCGCCACTGCCCCATCGGGATCGGCTCCAGCCCCGCTCCCGCAGCCCCGGGTCCCGCAGTGCTCCCCTCCCGCTCGGGCTGCTAACGAGCGGATCCGATGCGGCTAATTCATTAGCCGAGAGGGCTGAGCAGCAGCTAACGAGCTCCAGGGGTGCCCTGGCATCCCGCACCCCCGCGGGGCCCCAACGCACCCCTCGCTCCCAGCGTCGCAGCCCGTCGAAGCTTCCTGCTAGCACCCCGAGGCACTTCCCACAGCTGCCAGGGACCACGCACCCACGGGCCCTAGGTCACCCCTGCACTGCCACCCTATCCCCAGAGCACCCCACACCCTCCATGGGTGACCTCAAGCATGGTCCCAGCAGGGGCCAGCTGCCAGCATGCGGTGCTGCATGGCCATATAACCCTAACCCTAATCCTCAGTCACCCTTTTTCCTGCTTCAGGACAAGAAGAGAGCTGTACAGCACAGCCAGCCTGGTGAGTTTACTGGTGTCAAACAAAACACAACTCTTAGGGTACGACATGGCCATGGAGCTGGCCAGCTCCTGGCACCAAGCAATGCTGTAAAATCCAGCCTGGCTCCCCCCGTCTCTTCTCTGGCCCCACAGAGCTGCTGTTTTCTTGGCAGCTACATATCTTCAAGGGCTTTTATGGCTTTTCTGTCTCCCTGCTGTCCCAGAACTAAAATCACCCCTTTTAAGGGAGCCATAGGACCACAGATTGCTGGAGTCCTGCTGGCGGCAGGCTGCTCCCTCACAAAGTAGTGCCAGGAAGGCTGCTTTTCTTGTTTTCCTATTGACTCCAGAATTTACTGATCAAGTCGGGATGCAGCTTAGTCCCAAGCCTGTCAGCACACACCTCCTAGAGAATAAGATTTATTTCCAGCAACAAGTGATCCTTGCCTGGCACTGATTCACCTTTCCCTTAGCAGCCATCTCCTCTCCAGCTCTGTTTTCACCCCACAGCTCCCTGACTCATCTTCCAAACCTCTCATAGATGGAAGAAACCTGAGTGGGAATAGCAGGAGGAACAAGTCACATTACATTTTCTCCCGCTGACGAGTGCACTTTGATGCTGGCTGAACTCTGGGAACTGAACTCCTACCTGGGCTTTTAACCCAGGTCTGCAGGGGACACCTCCCAAGGACCTGGGCAGCTGCGGTTAGAGTGAGGGCTGCTGATGCAAGACAGTGCCGTCGGCCTGTGCTGGAGGCATAAGGGGAGTCAGGGATGCTGAGTACCTGGCAATAGTTACTCTTGGAGCTCCCTACCAGATGTCAGGACTCTCCAGTGACTTCAGCATCACCTCTGTCCCTGCTCACCTTTTAGCCAGGGGCATGTACACTTCACTAAGAGCAAAACAAAACTCATTATGTGGAGCTGGCTTGCGTGCATTGTGTTAATTGGAATAAACTATGGGCCCTGCTGAGCGGCACGGCATGTGCTGGGATGAGTCAGGCTCCGCGCTGATGATATCAATGCTTTTCCAACCCCCTCCCAGCACAGCAGGACAGAGGGACCACAGGAGCGGAGGGGCTTGCTGTGTGTTACTCTGTGCAGGGAGCACCCACGTGCGCTGTCAGTGAGCCCCAGGGGACTTGGGGTGTCTCACGCAAATCGACACAGACACGTCACATAGCAGAGACTTGAGATAATTCTTGGGTCCTATTTCCTCGCCTCCAAGCTGGCAGGGTGAGGGATCAGCCCAGAGGCCACGTGAGAGTACTCAAAGCTGGGAGCAAGCCAGAGCTGGCAGATACCCAGGAGAGATTTGCTCCTGTGGCTCCTCAGAGACTATGAGCCCCCTTCTTGCTACCCCAGTGTGGCCCCTCCAACCCTTCAGGGCCCAGCCACAGTCCTGGCATCCCACGCTCAGGTGGACAGCACCAGGCATGACAGAGGGTGCTTTTTGGATAGGGATAAACATTAACATGGACAAAGTTCATCCCTTGGAACCACCGTGTGAGCTGAAGCCAGCAACTACGTGCGAGTGCACAGGGTGCAGACACGAAGCTGGCTTTTGGCAGCAGGAGCTTGCAGGGGGTAAAAGGAGAGGAGGGGACAGCAAAGCAGCAGTACCCACAACAGAGTTGGGACACAAACAATACCCAGTTATCTCATCCAGACAGTGAGACACTCTGAGGACAGGGCAGGCAGGACATGCCACAGACACTGGAAACTCCCTTTCAGCAGCCAGAGAAAAGGACAAAGTGATGCTCCCCCAACCCCCCCACCTCCTTTCCAGCTTGGCAGTGTCCAGGCTGAGGGCACAGCATGGCACTGACTCACCCTTCTGCCGTAGGGGAAGGAGGAGAGCGGCCAACGCTGCTTCTCTGCCAAGGAGCAGTTTTGATGTGGGAGAAAATCCCCGGAGTGGGATCTGCTGGGGGACAAGGGTCTCTTGAGGCCAAGGATGAGCTGAGGAGGGAACCTACGATCCACGCAGGTGTTGGCTGTCTCTCCTGCGTGATCTGGGTATAAAGAATAAAAGTAAAACAAAACCAACCCAAAACCCAACAAGTGAGGCTGCTGCCTACCCACCCCTTCCCGCGCGTGGGGGGGGTGGGGGTCTTGCGGGGAGGAAGCTGAGAGATGTGGGGACTCTCTCAGGGTTCCGGAAACGCAGAGACTTTCCGTGAAGAGGGGGGATTGTGTGCAGGGGCTCTGCCCTTAGTGAGAACTCTCTGTAAAGACCTTCCCTCTGGACCAGCGACCCCCACACACACTCCTCGCATCCCACCGCAGGGGTCCCGGCAGCAGCACCAGCAGGAAGCTCCGCCGCGATGCCGCGGGGCTGGTACCGCCCCGGCACCGCCCCGGCACCGCCGAGCACCGCCCCGCAACGATGGGCGAGCGGCGGGCGGCGGTGGCGGCGTCGACGACGGGGGGTACCCCGCAGTGAGCCCGGCCGGACCCCAGCCCAGCCCGAGCCGGTGGCCGCAGCTGCATGTCGGGGCCCGGGGCGCAGAGCCGCAGCCGGCGGCTGCCCGGTAAGTGCCGAGGTGCTGGAGGGGAGCGGGGCACCGCAGCGGGAGAGGTGCCGAGGGGGTGCGGGCAGAAGGCTCGGGCTGTCCGCATCCCTCTCCGTCCCCGCAACACTGAGTCCACACCCCCAGCGGAGCGGCCGTGTCCCTGCTGCGCCGGGGCTGCCCGGGGAGCTCCGTGCCCGGGACAGAGATGCTCGGGGTAGCCGGGGGGAAGAGGGCACCTGCCACGGAAGCCGCTGAGCTCGGAGACCTGTTGGGCCACTCGCTGGCTGTGGAGTGGCATCGGCACTCCCGTGGCGAGCGGAGCCCAGGGGCAGAGGGGCCGAGCACGGCAAAGACCCCAGCGATCGCGGCTGTGGGCAGAGGAGAGCCGTGCCCGGGGCTCTCCCCGACGGCTTCCTCACCCTCCTGCTTCCCCCGCACGGATGGCAGCGGGCCCGTGAATAGCCGGTCGCATGACACGGCCTCTGCCGGGGAAGCAGCTCCGGCGGCGGTGATATTTTTAGTGCTGAAGACGCAAGGGATTTGGAGATGGCTCAGCAGAGCCCGGGCAATGGTACCGCAGCACTGACAGGGGTTACAAGGTGCCATCTCCTCCCTCTTCAGTTCCTCAACCCTACTGCTGCTTTTCCCAGCAAGTGGCTCTGCCAGAGCCACTGCTTCCCACGCACCTGCCCGCTGCCTGCTCTTCTCACCGGTATTACGGTTATTTTTTCACTGTGCTGCTCCTGTAAAGAGAAGACTGTGCAGGGAGTTAACGCTCCAGCAGCCAGTGTGTCCAGGCATCCCATCCCATCTCCACATGGCCTGACTCCGCACAGTTCTCCAGGGCACTTCCAGCTCTCCACATCAACTGCTTCTCCCAAGGCTAAAGGAGCCCAAAGTTGTGGGGATTTACCCTTGTCCCATAGGGGTTTTGCAGGAGCAGGGTGATAGGGAAGAGATCTAGATCACTGCAGGGCTTCCTGGAAGATGCTGTAGCAACTGAGGAACTGCATTTTCCCCCAATCCTATCTTCTCCTATCCTGGCCGTGTTCCTGTGTGACTGGATCTAGGGGATCCTGCTGTGGCAGGGAGATTGGACTGGATGATCTTTGGAGGTCCCCTCTAATCCCTAATATTCTGTGATTCTCACAGCTCCACACACAGGGATTGGGACCATGAGGTGCAGGACAGAAGCTGGGCAGCAGTGGCGTATGCCAGAGCCTCACTGGAGGAGCAGAGTCAGGGCTCTGGGAAAGGGAGAAGGGCAAAATCTGACTGGACCAGCCTGCCTCAGCTCTTTCCTTCAGCAGGGAATTGGCCCAAGCCTGGAATGGCCCCTCACTTAGTCTCTGCTCACCTTCGCATCACCCTGTGACCCTTTTTACAACCCAGGTAATTTTTCAGGACCTTCTTTAAAATCTCTGCAGGGCATTGCAGAGCCATGGCCTCAAGAAAAGGCTGTTCCCATCCTCTCCTGGCCTCGTGCCTCCACTAACAAGCCTTTTCCCACCCCAGACACACCCCTCCTATTCACCAGCTGAGTGGGGGTTGTACCAGCATCCCGCAGGCTGAAGAGGAATGAAAAACGCATCCCCTCCCAGTGAAAATGCAGCCAGAGAATTGAACTGGCTCCCAGCCCCGACACTGGGTCACAGAACATCCTAAAGCTCTGCCTGACCCTCACCCCACCCTGACCACACCCCAGGAATTGCCCCTCTCCCAGCCCGCTTTGGCAAGGCTGTGGATAGGAGATCTCACAGCAATTGGCTTCACAGCCAGCCCTCCCGCGCCTTTCCCCACCACGGTGGTGGCTACGAGCCCACACTGCGTGAGAGTCCTGTGGGACCAGTGTCCTCGCCCACAGCCCACCCTGTGAGTAGCTGCTAGGGAACAGGCTAGAAGCAAAATCCCTGCCCATCCAACCTCTGCGCTAGCGCTTGGCCCCAGTTCCTCCCCACGCTGCGCTGGCTAACAAGCTGAGAGAGCCGGAAGGATCTGAAGGCTGCGGGGCGCTCGGTGCCATCGCAGCCGCGCTGGGCGGTTCAGCCAGCGGGGAAGAGCCTGGCTCTGAATGTTGATCAGCCTGCAGCCCCTTGGCTGAGCAAGCTCTAGTCATAACCATGACAATAGTAATAAAAGCCAGGCCACCAACAGGTACCCACAGATCCCCCCACCACGCACAGGGGCTGCATTGTGTGCGCGGCTGTGTCCCGCAGTGGGAACATGCCAGCCGGGTGAGACAATCCCGGCAACTGACAGCTGGGAAGTGAGGCTGGCCATCACCCGGGAAAGGCCGTGGCAGGGAATGCCACTCGCCTTTATTTCCCAGCTCAGGGGTTGCACTAGCAGAGCTGTTCACTCCCCAGGGCACGGAAGAGCTCCGGGAAGAGGGAATGCTCTGCCCCAATGCTCACTGGGGTCATGGGTCAGGCAGGGCCAAGCACAGCCCAGCTGCCATCCTCTCGCTGCCAGCCTTCCTTACATAATGGGATCTCAGTGCTCGTGCCCGGCTCCCTGGCGAGAGCTCCCAGACAAGTTCATAAGCAGGTCCTGCTCATTTCTTCCCCCAGGAGGAATCCTGGCACCCACAGGAATGCTGCCACCAGCAGCCATCCTGACTCTCCCCAAGCACCCTTACCCTGAGTATCAGTCACGTGCTAGGGAGAGCTGGGCAGGGAGGCCGTTAATGGCATGGATTAGCCACACTCCCTGCACTTGGACGATGCCTGCTGGCATTTCATAGACTCACAGAACATTAGGGATTGGAAGGGACCTCAAAAGATCATCCAGTCCAATCCCCCTGCCACAGCAGGATCACCTAGGGAACAGGCTAGAAGAAAACCCTGCCCATTCAACCTCTGCACCAGCACTTGGCCCCAGTTCCCAGTTTGCACTGTTTTTTTACTTACACTGTAGGAGGAGTTGGACCTTCCTCCTTACCTCCACACTTTGCCCATTGGCACATGGAGAGCCAGGCTGATACCCTGAATCTGGGCACCAGCACTGCCCTTGCCCTGAGCCCAGAGTCCCCACAGCTGGAACCTGCTGGGTTCTCCTCGGGGGTGGTGGACTGTGGCAGTTTGCCATGGATTCAGCACAGCTGGGCTGCAGGGCAAAGCTCTGCCTGGGACAGACCACACTGGCTGGCTCCAGCTGCTGAACGCAGCCAGCTCCACAACTAGTGCCCTGGTCACTCCCGCCTTGTCCCTGGCTCCATTCCCTTCTGCAGATGGCACAGGGGAAGCAGGAGGCTTTGCCTTACTCCAGCAGCACTGGATGGCAACCCCTGGTCAGCTTCACCAGGAAAACTGCACCGGCACCTCTTCACCTGGGCACTGCACAGCACTTCTCTGCACCATCGCAGGGCTTAGATCTGACAAACCAAAGCTAAGGTCCCTCTGGGCATCTGGGATCACTGCCTCAGGCACTGCAGGAAGACACTGAGCAGCCAGAAAAGGATGAGAGTCTCTTCCAGAGAGCTCACGGTGACTGGCCCTGAGTCACTCCGCATCCCCACGCTGTGCCGCAGGTACAGCCCAGCCTCTAAGGGCAAGCACCTGCAGACAATGGGGATTAGCTCAAGGATGTCCCAGACACAGGGTGCAGATGTGAATGAGCTCCCAGATATCTCACCAGCTCTCTCCCTATGGGTCCACACATTCTGACAGCCAGCCCCACACTGTCCTCACCCCCACTCCTGCCAGACTGGGTGGGGATGGTGCTCAATCCTTCCCTCCTCCCAGTCTGGAGGAGCAGAGGGTTTGGGTCCTGCTCAGGCAGAGCAGAGGATGTTTGTTTGGTTTCCTTAGTTACTGCACTGCCTGCTTCAGTGATCACATTTTCCTTGTGCCGGCTGGGCCAAGAGCAGCAGAGAGGAAATCGGGAACGGCTGCGGTCAAACACCAGCCTGGGAACAATCAGGGCCACCAGCCACAGCCCCTCTGTGCCACTTGGGTCCTTATTCAACTCGAAACAGACAGTACAAGGCCCAGGGATGCAGCCACAAGCTCTGAGGGCTCCCATGCAAGGCAGGGACACAGGCACCGGTGCTGAGCTGCGGGAGGAATTGCAGGAATGAAAATGTTTGTGCAGGCAGGAACCCAGCTGGCTGTGCAGGCGGGGGCTGCGCGCGGGCAGCCTGCGAGCGTGGGTGCGCCTGTATTTCGAGCAGGGCTGCGCGTGTGTGGGGGTGACAGGGCTGCTGTGATGCCTTTTGTGCATCTCTCAGCATTCACTCCAGCTCAGTAAGCTGGGTGTAAGCTGGAACACAGGATGTTCCACATCAATACAAGAAGAAACTTCTTCCCAGTGAGGGTGACAGAGCCCTAGAAGGGGCTGCCCAGGGATGTTGTGGAGTCACCTTCTCTGGAGATGTTTAAAACCCACCTGGACATGTTCCTGTGTGATTGGATCTAGGAGATCCTGCTGTGGCAGGGATGATCTTTCGAGGTCTCTTCCAATCCCTAATTTCTAATGTGATTCCTGTCCCTGGGAGATTCCCCTGCTTGTTAGTGTTCAGAGGCAGCTCCCCCTCTGTTTTGTAAGGAGGAAACTGAAACATGTGCAAACCATGGCTGATCCCATAACACCACCCTTGCCCCCCTTGATAATTCACTTCAGTAGTGGTGAAGGCAGCAGACAAGCTCCCCAACTCCTGGCTATCCTGTGTCTCGGAAGTGAGATCTGAGGCTCCGGCACAGCAAGTGCTGGTGACGCTGCTGTTCCGGCATCACTTAGTGGTGACTAAGTCGATGTGCACTGGTAACTTGGAGCACAAGGGAACCACCGAGCCCCCTGCATAGCTTTACCCTGTGAGCTGGGACAGGCAGAAGGACTCAGACAGCTCTGCCTGGTCTGACCCTCCTCACCTTTCTCCCCAGCAGACATGGAGCAGACACAGCGGAACCTGGATACAGAGCAGATGCAGCAGCAGCAGCTGAAGCTAAGGGACCGACAGAAGTTCTTTGAGGAGGTCTTCCAGCACGATGTGGATTTCTTCTTCCCTATGTCTCACCTGCAGATAGAGCACCGGAGACGTAAGGACTGTGGGCACCAGCATGGGGCCAGGGGTGTTTCAGGATGTGGTGACACAGGCATTTGAACTTGGTGGGACATCCCCAGCCTGGAGACAGCTGGGGACACACATGCCCTGCACTCAGACCACACAGGCTGCATGTGGGTGTGCTGTGGATTACTCACAGCACTTAAGTGGAGTCACTGTACATGGGTACCCAGGCTGGCGCCCAGCAGAGCCATTGCCTTCAGACAGGCTCCTCAGGCTGCAGCCTGAGACATGGACAAGGGCTGCAGTGAGACATCAGGGCCTCCCAGAAGGATGTTTTAAGGAAACAAGGTTTTCCCAGGGGCCTCTTACCAGCAATCAGGGTGCAGTTCCCCACGGCAAGGCTGGTCTCCCTCCATGGGGTCCTACCTGCACGGGGCTCGTGTTCCCCTTTGCCGGGCACTAGCACTCACCTGTTTGCTGGCCGATCTCTCTACAGCCCCCCTAGGCAGCATTTCCTCCATGGAGGTGAACGTGGACATGCTGGAGCAGATGGACATGATGGACTTGTCAGACCAGGACACCGTGGATGTGTTTCTGGGCTGTGGGACAGAGGAGAGCAGCATTGCTGGGTCCTTGCCAGGTATGTGCGGTCCTGAGCTGGGAGCAATTCCTTCCCCACAGTGTCCTCAAAGTGCTTATTCCTCAGCATTGGCCACTCTGTGTGCAGAGCCACACCTCCTCATACCTGGTGCTGGGGTCTTTGAGGTTAGAGGGACCTCACCCTGGGCTGGTTCATGGCAGAATCCGCCTCTGCAGCTCAGATGTACAGATCCCTGTAAATTCCTTATGCTGCAGAAGGCAGGAGAGCCCAGGCACCTTCCAGTGTTCATGGGGCAAATTATCCTGTCCTCAAGCTCCTCTGGAACATCCAGGACAATGGTCACAATTTCCCAGCTCACTGTGCCAAGCAGAAGGGCTGCAGGACCCCTCCCAGGCAGACCCCAGGCAGACGGGCTTGAAACCTGCAGGGAAAGCCTGAGGTTCCAGCACGTTCCTCCCCAAACACACACGCTAGAGCCATTCACCAGGGCCAAACCAAACATCTCCTTGTCTGTGACAGCCAACAGCCGCACACTGCAGGGCTCCAGGCCCTGCTTCACGCGAGACGGAAGAGGTTCTGCTGCCAAAAACGCAGGAGGAATGTGCGGCACTGCCCGGAGCCAAGTCGGGGGTGTGAGGTGGGGAGCAGCCAGGAGAGCATAGCCTGCCAGGGGATAAGACACGTGTGCTGGAGGGGCTAGCCATGAAGCCTAGGGAGCAACCAACCTCCAGAAGCCTTCAGCTGTCTCTCCTCCAGGGGCAGATGCCGGCCAGTGTCCAGAAGAAATCACCCTGCAAGTGCCCAACGCAGCCGAGAGCAAGTCCCGCATTTCCTCCACGTCCTCGGTCTCCACAGATCTGAACAGCCTGGATACCAGCGAGGAGGGGGCTGAGACACCTGTGGTGCAGTCGGATGAGGAGGACCTGCAGGAGGACAGTCCCAAAGAGCAGGTGGTGAGGAGCTAGCAGCCAGCTCTGCCCTGCTCTTAACCTCCTCCATATGGACTTGCAAGCCTGGAGGCTGCAAAGCTCCTGGCGCTCAGTAAACCCCATCCTGGACTGCTGCCTTGCAGGAGCGGGGAGATGGTTTTTCCTCTCACTTCCCTCCACAGGTTCTCCTGGCAGCCAAAGGAGACAAAATGGGGTATTGTAGGCACCCAACATTAACTCTTCAGGCTTTGCTGCTAACACTCCCTGCTTCACTCCCCCCCCAAAATGCTCAGTATCCCACAACCCCACCGTTCCTCCAAAGCTATCCCTTGGGATCGCAGCTTCCCTATTCTACTGAGAAAAGGTCCTGTCCAGACAAGCATTTAACAGACAGAGAAATAACACTGGGGTCTAAACCAGCAGTGAGTGTGTGTTTTATTGGGAGAAACCAGGACTGAGTGTGAGGGTTACGTGGGGATTGCAGGACTGCAGTACAGACACAGTAGACCTACACAGAGCTGCTGGTCACCTGCATCTACTCACCATGAGTGCACGGGGGATTTCCTACACAGATCTGCTGAGTGGAGAACAGCAGCACCACAGCTCCCCCAGCCTGGTGTAATGGCAGCAGCCCTGGCTGGAGGCTGTGCTCAAGGAGCCAAGGAAGAGCCAACAAAATGAAGCCATGTGGCAGCCCCCTGTGCCTGATTCCTGTGGGGTGGATCAAGAGGAGTCAGGCAGAGGCGGCCAGAGACCGCTGCCACTATCAGCAGCTGCAGGCCAGGAAAGCGCTGTCGCTGCTTGGGCTGTGTCAGCACAACTGTGGTCACTCCCACGAGGAAAGGAACTTGAGAGTCCTGGCAATAGGAGCCACAGAACACTGCTTATCAGCTGCCTCCCAGGGGGTGTTCAGACCCTGCTGCACTCCCCCCTGCACCAGCTAAGCAATGGCTGGAGTGTCCCATTTAGCTGGCAATGAATGGACAGAACAAGAGGTGTTGTGAGCTGCATCAGTTTGCTACCTTCAGTGCTGTCTTGTGTGGCAGGGGTGGCCGCAGCTGGCTGCCAGCGGAATCAAGATGCTTCCGGGAAGGATCTGTGCCCAGAGATAGACTCTACCCCCCAGAAAGCAGAAGGGAGAGCAGACAGAAGTGTGAAGAGCTAAGAAAAGGAAGTCACACCAAGAATGGGCCACCACAGAACTACAGCCTGGGCTGGGCGGGAAGGGACCTTCAGAGCTCATCCCGTTCAACCCCCTGAAGTGCGCAGGGACAGCTTCAATCACAGCAGGTTGCTCAGATCCCAAGGTCCAACTTGAGCTGGGATGGTTCTAGGGACGGGGATTCTCTTACCTCGGGCCAGGGTGTCACCACCCTCGGCATCAAACATTTCTTCCTTTTATCCAGCCTGAACCTCCCCTTTTTTAAATTAAATCCATAACCTCTCATCCCTGCTCCAAAGTCTCCCCCATCGTTCCTGCTGCCCCTATAAGCACTGGAAGGCTGCTATAACGTCACCCCAGAGCCTTCTCCAGCTCCCTCAGCCTGTCACCACGCAGAACTGGTCGAGCTTTGCCAGTGAAAGGGCTCCGCTGGGATCCTGCGGAGAGCCCCGCAATGGAAACGACAAGCGGGGGCAACTCCCGGGGCACGGCCGGGTTAACCCCGGGGCACACCAGTATAACCCTGGGACATAGCCGGGTTAGCCCCAGGACACACCGGTATAACCCCGAGGCACAGCCGGTCTGCAGGCGGCGGGCAGGCCTCGGGGCTCCACCCGCAGCAGCTCCCCGATCCCGTCCCTCCCCGTGAGGGCGGAGGCGGCCCCGGAAGCGGCGCCGTCGCGGGGGTGGCGGAAGCGGAAGCGGGTGCGGGAGGCGGTGCCGGCGCGATGGCGGTGGCGGGGCTGGGGCTGGTGCTGCTGCTCCTGGCGGGCCCCGGTCCCGGGGGGGGTGCGGGGTGCGGGCGGGATTCGCTGCGGGAGGAGCT
>JAOXOE010000848.1:1432514-1447726 GCA_028565055.1 Phoeniculus purpureus | reverse complement strand
AGTCCTGGGCCAGCTTGGAGAGGTGCAGGACGCCGGTGACCACCAGTGCCACCAGCAGCAGCGGCAGCAGCAGGACAAGGGGAGACGGGCGCGAAGTAGGACACAGGAGGCTCAGGCTGAACAAAAGAAATCCTTCACAGTGAGGGGAACAGCGCCGGAACAGGCTGTCCAGAGGTTGTGGGTTCTGCTTCTCCGGAGCCATCCCAGTCCCGCCCGGATACGGTCCCGGGAGCTCTGCTCCAGGGGTCCGGCTCTGGCAGCGGGGCTGGACCAGGGCTCACCAGAGGAGCCTGCAACCGCCGCCGCTCTGCGCTGTGGCTCCGTGGCTATGCCCCGCTCCTTCCCCTGGGTGGGCCCCTCCCGGCACCGATTCCGACACCCGCCAGCCCCGCGGGCGCCTCCAACGCCCTGGGCAGGGGAGCGGCCGGCCCGGCCGGAAGTGACGCTCGCCTCGGGCCAAAGGCCGCAGCCCCGGAAGAAGAGCCTCCGCGCAGGTGACTGTGAGGCCGGGTACGGCTCGATGATGCCCAAAGCGCGCGACAGACACTGACCAATGGGGACGCGGTGTTGCAGAACTGGGCGGGACTAACGGCACGTCCCGCCAGTCAGAAATGCTGGCCTGCCGGCGCCGGTGGCGGAGGGATTTGGCGTTGAGAGGTGTTGTGCGGTTCAGCCTCAGGTGGGAGCCCGAGCCTTCGGCGGCGGGGCTTGTCCGTAGAGGCTCTGCGGTCTGTGCCCGTGTGGTGATCGCCAGCCCTAGGAGCGGCCGGGCCGCGTGTGGGAACGCGGGGGGTTGAGCATGGCCCAACCGGAACCTTGCTGGAGGCGAGAAGGGGCCTCGGCCGTAGCCTCTCGGGAGGGCCCAGGCGGCAGACCTGTGTCCCAGCACCACCCGAGTCCTGAGCACCGCAGCCATGGCGTCTCCTGCTGGCAGGGAAGGGTTAGTAGTTCAGGAGAAAGTTACCCATCTGATGAAATTGTGGAGTTGCACTCAGCCTTAAGGTGATGGTGTTAGGGTGGGGAGCAGACTGCCCCTGTGCGATGAAGTCTGGGTGGGTTCTGTGTTCTGGGCCCTTTAACCACTGGTCCTGGACAGTGATAAAGGCTGGAGCTTTGCACTTGTTCAGTGACAGTCACTCCTGAATGGGCCTCTGTTTTGTGCCAAGGATCTGCTTTCTCCTCTGTGGTGTGGTCAGTGTTTGTATGATAAAGTGTTAAGCATTAGGAGGTGATGATGCAGCCTGGTCTGTTACTCTTTCAGGAAGAGTGAAGATGCAGCTGAGATGACTCTTCAGGAACTGTTGAAGCAGGCAGCTAGCCTGTACCCTGACAGAGAAGCCATTTGCTTTGATGAATGCAACGGCAAACCTCCAGCTTCCCACACATACGCGATGGTGGTTAAGCTTGCCATGGAATTAACAGCTTTCCTTCAAGAACACTGTGATCAGCAAGGAAAACGTGAAATCGGCCTTTACTGCTATCCAGGAGTAAACTTGCCAGCTTGGATCTTAGGGTAATGGTTCAGATGGTTGTAGACTGTGTTGGTGTTTAAGGGTCACCTCTTAAAGCAGATTGTCAGTTTGGAGGTATTTTTAATAACGAAAAATACGGTAATGCCATAGAATAGAGGCTTGGGGGCCTTTAAGAAGCGAGACGGCAGTATTACTATAGTTGTAAAAGTTGGTGCTAAAGTGCTGTTGAGTCTATAGGGCTAAAGTCTATGTAACTACCCTTTAAAAAAAGAACTTTTAGGTGTGTTTATAGAATAAATGTCTTTTAAGCTTGTTGTGCTTGTTTAAAAATGGAGCTGATCTAGCAGAATAAATTATCTGTAAAACAAAGTATGCAGGTTTTTAATGTGCATGGAAAACAATTGTCATGCTCAAAGCTAAATGAGTACAGTTCAAATTCCACGATAAATATCACAGGAAAAAAGAGTAATGAGCAGTGCAGCGTGAAAGACATCAGTTGTTTCTCTAGCAGAAAAGGACCTGGGGATTCTAATTGACAGGTGGCTGAATTTGAGCCAGCAGGGGGCCCAGGTGGCCAGGAAGGCCAGTGATATCCTGGCCTGGATGAGAAGCTGTGTGTCCTGCAGGAGTAGAGAGGTGATTGTCTCCCTTGTACTCAGCACTGGTGAGGCTGCACCTGGAGTACTGGGTCCAGTTTTGGGCACCTCAGCATAAGAGAGATATTGAGGTGCTGGAGTGAGTGCAGAGGAGGGCAACGAAGCTGGTGAAAGGTCTGGAGAAGAAATCTGATAAGAGATGGAGAGAGTTGGGGCTGTTCACTTTGAGGAAGAGGAGGCTGAGGGGAGCCGTCATCGCTCTCTACAGCTATCTGAAAGGACATTGTAGAAATGTTGGTGCTGTTCCCAGTAATTAGTGACAGCACTAGAGGGAATGGCTTCAAGCTTCAACAAGGTAGGAAAAAGTTCTTCCTGGAGAGAGTGGTCAGGCCCTGGAATGGGCTGCCCAGGGTGGTGGTTGAGTCCCCATCCCTGGATGCGTTTAAAAGTCGCTTAGATGTGGTGTCAGGGGATCTGGTTTAGGTGTGACCTTGTGGAGTAGGGTTGCTGGTTGGACTGGATGATCCCAAGGGTCTTTTCCAATCTAAATGGTTCTGTGATTCTATAGTTTAATTGCTAGGAAATGGAAATGTTTGCCATCTCAACCCTCGTGTTAATTCAGCAGTTTTTAAAGCCCCACTACCGCAGATGAGTTTTGACTTTTTATGTGTTGCTTTTTCTATCCATTTTGCTTGTCACTTCTTCAGCCGATGTGTGCAACAGCAGTTCTGCTTCCCAGGGGGACAGTCTGTGTCAGGATTTTCCTGTTGTCACACAAAACATACCCTAACACAGAAAGATGAGTCACAGTGGGGTGTAGAAACTTCAGTGCAGTGAGTGAACAAGCACTGGTAATCAGAAGCCTCCCAGAAGTGCTGAGGAACCTTCTCACTGATTGGGGGACACTTTTTGCCCGGTCCAGCCATGGAGCAGGTTGCCCGGAGATGTTCAGGCACCATTCCTGGAGGATTTCAAGCCCTGTTGCCTGGGTGAAGGCCTGAACAGCCTGCTCTGGTGTCACAGCTGGCCATGCAAGAGATTGAGCTAGATCCGTTCCAATCTCATTGTTCTTTATAGTGTGACTGGGAACCAGTAGGGTGTTTTGATTCGTAGCGGGCAGGTTTGAGTTCTTGCTGACAATACTGGCTGTTCGGTAGCCAAAATGCTGCAGTTTCCAAGCCTTCCTTCTGATCTTGTCATTCCTGCAGTGAGAAATCGCTTGCACAAAGAGGAGGTGGACCTGGGGACATGTGGGAACACAACCTTAGGAGAAATGGGAAGGTTTATGGGAACTGTTTGTATTTTAATTATCACTTCCTGGCTTTGTGGGGCCTTAACAATTAATTCAGTTCTTGTCTTTAGCAAACGGAGCCGCTAGAGGGGAGGGTTGTAGTGAGCAGCTGTTGAAGCACTGCAGTATAGAGCACAGTGCGTGAGAATGCAATTATACCTCCTTGTCAATAGCAGAAGCTTTTAAAATTCAGTGATGTTGATGTCAGCAGTAACTTTGCCGTCACCAACCTTGTTGACCAGAAATGGCTCTGAATGTTTTCATCTCGCTGTAACTGTTCAACTTGTTGTAAAACAACAAACGGCCAACTTCACTCCCAACAAACTCTGTCTTGTGAGTGCTTTCCCTGGCTCTGGGAATTAGAAAAGTACAAAGGAAATGGTGCTGACAGTTAAGAGGGCTTCTGAAAAATAAATTTAAAACATTTCTGTCTTATTAGAATCCTTCAGGTTCCAGCTGCCTATTCTCCTATTGACCCAGACGCACCACCAATAGTATCTACTTACTTCATGAAGAAGATCGATCTCCATTATGTGCTTGTGGAGAATGACAAAGTAAATGTAAGTGGTCGGGCTTCTACAAAAAGCATTAAAGGGTGACTAGAAAGGTGTAGCTGTTCAGATGATCTTCTAGTTTTAAGAAGTTGAGATTGGGGTAGTTTTGTTTCATCACCTCAAGAGATTGTCTTTCTCATTCAGAGAAGAACACCTTTAAAATCAGCAGCACTTTCTCTTCCTCTTCAGAGAAAAAGCTTTCCTGTTCCAGTGTTGTCCAGGCAGGTTTGTTTGGCACTGGCACTACAAGTTGAATAGATGAGACTGGACCATCTGGTTATCATTCAGAGTTCCTTATTGTTGTTGGAGTTGTTTTGAGTATTTTCCCTTTCCTTATTTGCTCAGATAACTGTGTACTTTGCATCGATAAGGTCTGTGTTCAGGCTGTTTATGTGTTTAATACATAGTGCATATATCTGTTTACTACATAACAATGCTTGGGCTTCAAAGTAATTGTTATCCTCTAAAAGCAGAGACGTGAAAACTCACGTTTGTATGAAGTGCTGTTTCTTACGTGGTTGCACGCAGTGGACCAGTAACACTGCACCCCTGGTTCTGCAGTTTAAACTGCTGCTTTGCTCTTACAGAAGTTCCAGAGGTCACATGCCGGCTGGTTTTACAACAATTCTTCCTCAATAGAACACGTTGGTTTAACTCTCTTCCAAATGAGCTCCAGCAGCGCTGATTTGAATTCAGAAGCAGAGAGTGTGAAAAGGAGACACGAAATTCTGAAGCCTACAGACGATTCCTCGCAGTCAGGATCCACCCTTTCCCCAGATCAAAACAAAGGGGAAAGACCAGAAGGAGGAAACATGGGCGCTGGCCAGGAAGCCTCTTTAGCCTATGTCTTGCATACATCAGGAACTACAGGGGTCCCCAAAATAGTCAGAGTGCCTCATAGATGCATCGTGCCAAACATCCAACACCTGAAGTAAGTGAGCTTTCCAGCTGGCCTTGTAAATGGTTTTCTGCCCCATCCCTGGCAGTGTTGAAGGCCGGGTTGGCTGGGGCCCTGAGTAATCTGCTCAAGTGAAGGTGTTCCTGCCTCTGCAAGGGGGTTGGAACTGGATGATCTTTAAGGTCCCTTCCAACCCCGGCCATTCTGTGATTATAAATTCAACATTTTTCCGATACTTCAGAGGGAGTGTGCATTTTGGTTTTGCTAGGACTGCTTCATTGCTTCCTCCTTCCCAGGTTTATTTGTGTTTGTTTCTAGGCAGTAGGATAGAACATTCTGTTTCCCTGTGATTTTTAATGTCTGAGTGGTATTTTGTCTGCTGTTCTGAGGGGTGTACTTCAAATGACATGCTGCTGCTGTAAGGGTGTTCTGGCTTGCAGCCTAAAGAACGAGCTAAAGTGAGTTATTTGTTTGCAGTTGTATTTACAGTGTTCCATAGTTTTTAAGAGTTATTTTTCAGGCTACCTATATCTCCTTCTGCTTCATTTAGTGCTTTAAAAAACTGATTGGTTATGGACCATCTTTTTGTTTAAGTGAGTACCCAGTGTGTGTCAGATCTTGTAATTCATAACTTTCTCACTTCAGATCCCTATTTGAGATCACACAGGAGGATGTGCTGTTCCTGGCTTCTCCTCTAACGTTTGACCCGTCGGTGGTTGAGTTGTTTGTCGCTCTCACAAGCGGAGCCTCTGTTCTTATAGTGCCCAATGCTGTTAAAATGATGCCCGTGGAGCTGTCTGCTGCCCTGTTTCACCATCACCGTGTGACAGTGCTGCAGGTAGGTGACATCTAAGATAAAGAGCTTCGGTATCTTGTTTACCACCATTGCTTTTTCATCGGTCTAGATGCTCATGGGAGTAGGGCAGAGTGTTCTTCCTTGAAAGAGCAGCTCCTGCTGCCCTTTTTGCTGTGGTGTGGTAGCTGTTTAGAGAATTACAGCATTGCAGGATTACTGAGGCTAGAAAGGACCTCTCAGATCATTGAGTTTGGCCTATGACACCGTTTGATCGAGGCCTTAAAACATGCTGTGACAGAAAACAATGACCCGAAGATAAGCCCAGTATTAATCTTAAGAAAGCATTAATTCCTAGGAATCACTTAAATTCTTGTGTTAATCAGGCAGTTAGTTCAAAGAATCTGGTAATGGAGTAACCTGCAGTAGACATTTTTAGCTCTTTTTCATGGGCTTGATCTTAACAGTCTTTTAACAACTCTGGAGTTCTAATTATAGACCTGCTAAAAATACAACCGCTAAGCCAGGGCTCATTACAGGGTGCCGTAGCGAGAGCAAGAGAATCACTGATTCCACAGCACACTCAGTGTTTTCAGGCCACCTGTTTGTGAGGCTTCATGCACCACTTACCTCTTGGAACAGATAGAGAATCTCTTGCATGATCTTGGGTTTAATCATTTTAAAGTGAATGTTTTGGAAAGTTTACTTGGATTAATGAGCGCCCAGCGTGGCAGAGTAAGGCTAGTTCTTGCCTTGTCGTGTAACGAGGTGTTCTGAGTATAGGAAATCAGTCAGGGAGTGGGGGAAAGGGTTGCTGGAAATGGATCTCGCTTGTAACTGACTTTGAACAAAGCTAGCGTGGTCTGGTTGGTCTGTTCATTGGAGTAAATCAACCCTGAAGCCTGGCTTTGTCATTAATAGTGCAGTTCTGAAGTGCCTGTACTCACAGAAGTGCTGCGATTTCATTTCCTTCGGGAGGAATTGAGGTTGTAGGATATAGATTTCAGATGAGTGGAGATTTAGCTGAAGATTCCACAGCAGAAGAGACCCACTGGTCACAAATGATTTGTACGTTTGTTCTCTGCTCTTGTTTTTGTTCATGGTGATTGCTGTAAATGGCTATAAAGTTGTGTAGAGTCTCTTGTCTCCTGCAAGCTTCTTGATCAATTCAGCTCACTTCCTTTTAAAAGAAAGTCTCCAAGATACTAATCTCTGTTAGCAAGGTCTGTTTTTGAGACCTGTTTTTTACAAGCACGTTGAGCGTTTATAGGGGAAGGTGAGAAGCAGTGAAGGAAGGTGTTTGAGATGTCTTTGTAAGGTGAGTTTGACTTTGTGATGTGTTTTCTTTTTACCATTGTGTTAATCAGTGAAGGAATGGCTTCTCAGATGAATTAATGACAGAAATGCTCTCCTTATGTCTTAACTCGGCCACAGTACCCCCTGCAGCTACAGACTGGGGGATGAGAGCTGGAGAGCAGCCTGGCAGAGAGGGACCTGGCAGTACTGGTTGGCAGCCGGCTGAACAGGAGCCAGCAGGGTGCCCAGGTGGCCCAGATGGCAAATTGCATCCTGGCTTGGATCAGCAATAGTGCAGCCAGGACTAGGGACGTAATTCTCCCCCTGTACTGGGCACTGGGGAGGCCTCCCCTCAAGTACTGGGGGCAGTTCTGGGCCCATCACTTCAAGAAAGAGATTGAGGGGCTGGAGCAGGTCCAGAGGAGCAATGAGGCTGGGGAAGGGACTGGAGGGAAAGTCTGATGAAGAGAAGCTGAGGTTGCTGGGAGTGTTTAGCCTGGAGAAGAGGAGACTCAGGGGGGACCTCCTCCCTGAAGGGAGGTTGTAGTCGGATGGGGTTCGGGCTTTTCTCCATGGCAGCCAGTGCCAGGATGAGAGGGCAGGGCCTGAAGCCGCCTGGGGAGGGTTAGGTTGGATGCCGGGAAGCCCTTCCTCCCAGAAAGGGTGATCAGACCCTGGAATGGGCTGCCCAGGGCAGTGGTGGAGTCTACATCCTTGGAGGTGTTGAAGGCCAGCCTGGCTGTGGCCCTTAGTGCCCTGGTCTGGCTAGACCTGTTAGGTGATGGGCTGGATGAGCTCAGAAGGCTTTTCTAGCCTCAATAATTCTGTGAGTGTGTGATTCTGTGAGTCTTGCAATTGGAAGGAATTCAAGCTGGTGTCTCCCAAAATACCAGCTCATACCTTGTGTTCCTAGGGATTACTGGATAAATCAGAAATACTGTGTCAATGACTTTGGCTGTGAGAAGACACTCAACAGTTAAACCAACAGCCTTACCTTACACCAGCTTGGAGTTTTAGTTGGCAGTGACGAAATAAACAAAATGCTGGCTGGCGAAGAGAAGTCAGCCTTATGAAACTTCTAAAGGAAAGAAGAAAATGAATATTAATATTTATGCTGTGGTTTGCATGCATCAGAGAGACAAGCTCAGCAGATTTCAGGAAAGGAAATCATTTCTACCAAGAATTAACAGAGGAAGTCTTGAGTCTTACAATATATGCTCAGCCAAGTGCTGGCAGGAGACAGCCCTGACAGGACGGGGATTTTCCCCTCTTCATTTTAGCATGGATTAAGGCTGGTAAGGTTTCTGCAAAGAGAAACTCTCTGAGGGCCCAAGTTAGAACTCAGCAGCGCTGGCCCACAATCATTTCTAGAAACAGCAAGTTCAGGAACAGGGAAGAAAACGTGTCAAACCTGCCTCAGCACAGTGTCTTCCACACAAAAAGGGAAAACATGCAGCAAAGCCTCATCCGGAACTTCCCATATGGGGACATGCTAAAAACGTCATGAGATAATGTCAGAGATCATAATCTGAGTTCCCATAATCGGTAATATTCCACACCCATGACTGAAGTGAGTCTACCACTTCCCTTAAAAGCTCTACCCTGTCTTTTGCAGGTGATGAGCTGTGTAGCAACTCCCCCACCCACTGGAGCAGCCCAGAGGTGCCTCCTCTCCTTTTTCCAGAAAATAATTTATCTCCGAAATGCTCTGTTGTTCCATGCAGCCCTGGGGATTTTAGTGTTCAGATAGAGGCTTATTGATGCCACTAAACTCAGCTCTGGCAGCCAAGAGCAATTTACAGAGAGGATATGCCTGAGCATGAGAGACTCCAGCACTTGGTCATTTCTAGAAGGAACCTTCCCAAAGATGCCAAGCCCTAGACACAACCAGCCCTGTAACAGAAAGGTGCTGCCAGGGCATAGCAGGGCTCATAATAACCTCTTGGTGCCCTACAGCCTGAAACCAAAGTGAGCACAGCTGGGCAGCAGCAGTCAATAGTCCTGGTGCCTTAGGAATTGGCCTAGAGATGAAAGGAAATATTCCAGAACAATAATTTCTTGAATGTTTGGTATCTGTGTCCTTTTAGCCAGGACTGCTGGCTAATGTTATTGCATCCACTGAAACATACCCAGATTGAAACAAACTTCAGGAGGGGAAAGCCCAGAGCTGATCTGCACAGGGAAGAGCCAGGTGCTGAAGCCTAAGCAGACAGAATCACTGAATCATTTTATTTGGAAGAAACCTTTAGGGCCACTTAAATGCTTGGAGGGCTGAAGTACCTCTCCTGTGAGGACAAGCTGTGATAATTGGGGTTGTTCAGCCCAGAGAAGTGAAGACTCTGGGGAGACCTTATTGCAACGTCAGTACTTAAAGGGAGTTGACAAGAAAAATAGGGACAGGCATTTTAGCAGAGCGTGTTGTGACAGGACAAGGGGTAATGGCTTCAAACTAATAGACGATGCATTTAGATGCATTTTACACTGAGGGTGGTGAAACCTTGGCCCAGGTTGCCCAGGGAGGTGGGTGGAGGCCCCATCCCTGGAGCCATCCCAGATCAGGCTGGAGGAGGCTCTGGACAACCTGCACGAGTTGCAGATGTCTCTGCTCACCGCAGTGGGGTTGGACTAGATGACATTTAAAGGTTTCTTCCAACCCAAACCCTTCAGTGAAATTCTAAGGTGGACAAATCCAACTGCCCCGCAGCACTGCGAGGTCCCCACAGTCCCTCACCTCACATCCCCTCGGCTTTTCATCCCTCTAGGCATGGGAACTCTCCCACTGCCCTGGGCAGCCTGGACAACCCTTTCAGGGAAGAAATTGCCCCTCACGACCAGCCCAACCCTCCCCTGCAGCAACTCGGAACCGTTTCCTGAAACCCTCCCCGTGCTCGGGGAGAAGGGCTGTGTGTCACCGCCCGAGGGGCGGGAAGCCGCGTTACCGGGTCCTCCGGCCGCTGGGGGCGCTGTGGAGGCGGTGGGGGGTGATGGGGGCGGACCTACCGTCCGGCGCTGCGGCCGGGCCATGGCGGCGCAGTTCCGCAGCTACGTGTGGGACCCAGCGCTGATCGTGGCGCAGATGGTGCTGCTGCAGGCGGGGTATTACAGCTCGCTCGGGCTCTGGCTCGCCCTCCTCGGCACCCTGGGCACCACCGGGCCCTCCCTTCACCAGGTCTTCAGCGACGACGTGAGTGTAAGGGCCCGTCCGGGAGCAGCCAGAGCCCGCTGGCGGGCAGTGGGAAGGGGGCAGGGCCTGGCTCGAGGGGTCCATGGTGGGGGGCAGAACCCGCGCCCCGTGTGGGCATTGCCCCGTGTTAGGGACAGGCCCCGCCGTGGGCAGCACCCCGGTGGTGGAGCGGACAGGTCCCAGCCCAGGGCGCTGCACCTCAATATAAGGACAGACCCGCTGGCTGTGGGGGTGTCCCCAGTATTGGCAGTAGACCCCTCCCTTTGATAGGGGATACCCCCAGCGTGGTGCCAGATTCCTCACATTGAGTAATGGGTACCGCCAGTGTCTGTATTTGTACTCCCAATATCAAGACAACTCCCTCATATAAGTAACCCCAGACTTACACACTCCGTGCTCTGTTTATACCTCCCAACTCAGGCACAGACTTATCCCTTTTCTGTAGGTACCCTCATACAGACCTCCTAGGGCTGCCCCAACTGCTCAGGCTCTTAGAGATCACATCTGTGCAGAGCTGTGCCTGTGCAGCTGGGCTGTGGGAGGGGTTTGTGGGCTGTGATTTGTGCTGTGGTTTCCTACTAATAGTCCTGTGTAGATTTTAGGCTTCTCGACCCCACCGGGGAGGCTCTCCATGATGGCTTTCATCCTCAATGCACTCACCTGGTAAGTCATCAGCTAGCTGGAGCATTTGTTCTTTCTTAACGTTAAACTTCAAGAGAGTTCAGCATGACATGCTGCCTCTCTCTGAATGTCTCCTGAAAGCCCTGGGACTGGTTGAGCATGTCTTCTGAGGGCATTTGGGAACTGCTTACTTGTGAGTTGCCAGAGCCTGGATAAGTCCTTGCACTTTACTGCCTTAGTTTCCCAGCCAGGGATGAGATTTGCTTCTGTGTGATGTTTTACCTAAAGTTAGAATTCATGGATCTCAGCAAGCACTGGTCTATAAACAAGAGTTTATTTTGCCTCTGTCATTGGACAAAGATAATTAAAAAAAATCCCTGTGGGAGATAGTTTTAAAATTCCTGTCTGGCTTTTTGCACTAAAAGCTTATTTCCGTGTCATTATGTAATTAAAAAGCTGATTGCACGTAATTCTTGCTGCAGTGACTGGGAGTGGCCTAGCCTGAAAATAGTTAGACGTTTTAAAACAGCTAAATAATCAACTGCTTGCTCTTGTTTGTCTCCTTTTCCATCGGCAGCTTGTTTATCTGTGTCTGTATTTTGCAGTGCTCTGGGCTTGCTCTACTTCATACGCCGAGGAAAACAGTGCCTGGATTTCACAGTCACTGTTCACTTCTTCCATCTCTTGGGTTGCTGGATTTATAATTCACGTTTTCCGTCAACTCTGACGTGGTGGCTGGTGCACATTGTGTGCACTGCACTGATGGCTGCCATCGGGGAGTACCTCTGCATGAGGATAGAACTCAGAGAAATCCCCCTCAATTCTGCCCCCAAATCCAACGTATAGACTCTGCCTCTGGCAACAACATGCTGCAATATGGCATTTTCTCCAGCACAAGTGCATCCAATGCCGGGGAATCATCACTGAAAAAGCACAGCAGGACTGTTCAGACTTCTTTTATTGGGACCTCGGTGACTGCATGAGTGCGAACATCTCCTCTGGCATCAGCTGGCCCTGGGGAAGGAGCAGAGGTTTATTTTGTTAATGCAAAGCATTTAATAGGAATGTATGGTGAGTGTACTCTTGGACTTTTCACTCATGAGACTGCTAAGAGCCAGGCGGCAGAACTGTGGTGCATGAAGAGTATCTGGAATTTAACAGATGTGGGAGTTCCCTGTGTGGGGAGTGCAGTGGATGGCCCTTCTTGAGGGAGTTGGCACAGTGAGCAGTGGGACTGGGAGCTGCTGCTTCTGAGCTGTTTGGGCTTTTGTTGGGGAAAAAAGCCCAGGAAGTGACTGATGGAGAGAAAGAAAATAGTTGTACTTACCTGAATCACCAGCTGAGACACTAAATAACCTGCAGTGTTAGATGGGTTTGTTTGCTGTTCCCATGTTTAATACATTGAGATGTCACACAGCAGTTTGCTGAAGAAATCTTTTGTAATAATAAAAGTGCTACGTTGCTGTGAGCATGTTATGGTTCTCCTGGGAAACCGAGCACTTCAGAAAACACCAGGAGTGTCTGTGTTATGGCAACAGAAGGGAATGGCCAGAGAACGTGTGGTGGTAAGATGCCTGGAATCTAGGGCACATAAAATTTCTGACAATATCTCATACCTCAGTTCTGCAATGAAGGCAGTGAGTGATGTCTCAGGAAGTCAGCCACCACTTTAGGAGGAGAGTCATCAGTCCAGGGTCTCTGTGTGCTCAGCCTGAGGCTGGAGCTGTCCCAGAGAAGTGCTGCAAAGGTGTCCTGGAGTCACTGCTGCTCTTCCCACTGGTTCTGTCTGTTGTAAGACTCCAGAAATCTGTCAGCAGATCTGGTCTGGTAAAGTTGATGGTTGAGTGACTGCTGTTTGTTTCTCAAAGTAGCAGGGTGTCTATTTAGACACTTCAAAAATCCATCACCTCACATCAGGCAGGACCATACCTTACTGCCAAGGGGTCAGAGCTTGCGGTTCTGCCAGGTCCCACAGCCCAGCCAAGTGGACCCAGAGCCTTCTTGGTTTCTGCTAAGTGATGACCAGTTCACATCAGCCCAAATGAGGACAAAGCCATCTCTAAAGACAAATTTCCTCCTGTGAGTGTAACTCCACTTACTGTCACTATGAGTGTGCTGAGGCCCTGCAACAAGTTGACCGGGGAGGTTGGATGGGGCTCTGGGCAGCCTAGTCTGGTGAGAGCTTGTAATGCTTTAGTTGTTGGAGTGGTTGTAATTGGAGAGTTTTCTGCACATAAGTTTGGAGTTTGGCTTTAAAAAGTTGTAAAGTGGCTGCCCCCCCACTCCCCTTCCCTCTTACTGATATGTGGTGGGGGGAGTGAATTTGAGCTAATTAAAACGTCTTGAGGCCTTCCTTTCTAAGTTGTTCATCACCTGCATATCATAAGGGGATTTGTCAAACCCTCCCTTTGTGTCTGATACTTTGGATAGGAGCACTTGGTTGAAATATGGTGGGGATCTCTCACCCATTGTATTGGTGGCAGTGAGGTGTGTGGGGCTCCATCTGAGGACCTGTGCAATGCTATGCCACTGCTTTGGCGACTACAGAGGTGTTGCCACCCATAAGCAGGGTGTTCTTTCCAACCTAAACCAGTCTGTGATTCTATGATTTCTGTTACTTTCTGTAAGTTATTTGCTTATTCAGCTTGTTGCAAAGCAGTGGGATGATCTGAGATGCAAGAGCTACTAAATGTTCTGGAGCTGCTCTTTTGACAATTGTACTGGGGGAAGATGTATTTCAATTCATACTCTGACACTATGGATGAAGGTGGGATAACACCCTGATACTTTGAAACACATGTCAGATATACCACAGAGGAGCACTGCCACTTAGAATTGTTTACATAGAACTTTTTATATTCTGAGATTTTGCCAGGACCTCTTCCTGAGGTTTCAGAGCTGCAGCAGCAGAGAGAAGAGTTTACACAAAGTTTTTATTCTGGGCAGGAGCCAATGCTTGCTGGAGGGGCCACTCAGAGGTCATTTCCTAAGGCTTCTTCTGAAGCTCTGCTGTGCAGACAGCATGATAGTTCATCCCTTCTCAAAATCTGCTTGTTTGTAAGGATGCCTGACTTTCTTCCAGTCACCTTCAGCACAGATGTAAACTGGTCTTCCAGTAGGTGCCAGTATATCCTTCAGGAGGACCGGAGGGGCTCAGGGCTCACAGCTGAAGGCAGACTCTGCCCCAAGGCTGACAAATACTGCCTTGGTGTCAGTTGGTATTTTAAGACTTTCAGGGTCATTTTGTCCTCTCCTGCTTTTTATTGCTATTATTCCCGATCCTGCCCGGGGAAACTTTGCAGGTTTAATTGAAGGCTCAACATCACAGCACAGTGTGAACTCAGGGGTGGTCCTAAGGCTGATAGGAGCTGGAAAACTAGTTACAGCAAATATGAGAGAGCAGAGGGAAAGCCACATTCATCCTGCTTCTTAGAGAAAAGGCAGCTGATTGCAGAGCTGCTGCGAGGTGCTGATTGTTCCCTTGCAAGAACAGCGATGAAAACCCTGAACAATTACCTCTTTCTTTCTGAACGCGTCCTATACACTGTAACAGCTTCAGTAGCCTCCCTTGGAGGTACAGCTTTGTCTCGGGAGACACTCAGAGTGCACCCAGGGAAAGAATCCTTGACAAATGTAGATTTAACTCTCAGTCTGCAGGATGCTCATCGAGCTGCACCACACTAACTTGAAGTGTGCTGCAGGACTAGAAGTTCTTTCTGGAAGTCTGCTGACTTTGCCTTTGAGACCTGAATTTGAACATTATTTTTCTCTTTTTTAAAGGAGATCTGTAATTGTCCTAGTCATGGGGGAGGTTCTGCTAGAAATAAAACCCCTAGTGAGGAGTGAACCTCTGAAACTCATCACTCCCATACTGTGAGACCTAACTCACTCACACACTTTCAGTCAGCTTGAAGAGCAGTTGTGGCTTTAAAAATACTCTGTTGCTTCATAAGAGAATGGTGGCAGATGTTCTATGTTTCATACTAAATCTTTGGGGTTTATATGCAATAGAGTTTAGAGTTTTGCTTCCAGGACAGGTGTGTTTCAATACCTGCTCTTAGAGACAGCAGAGGTGTCACTTAGCCCTTTTTAGCCACAGTTTTGCCAGAAGACTTCTTGGACATCTCTGCTGAGATGTTTACATTCTTCTTCCCCAAAGCTGTTCAAAAGCTTAAAATTCTAACAGAGAGGAAAATGCCCAATCCATAGAGAAGCTATGGGATGTGGGATTTAGGAGGACTGTGCTTATTTGGTTTGAGGATTGTGCATATTTGTTCTCCTACAGGCATTAAACACCTTTTCCAAACCAAAAGCAGGTACTGCATTTGGATCCAAAGAGTCTCCATCCTTTACTGGATGCAAGAGGATGAGGAAAAGGCTGAGGTACTTAATGCCTTCTTTGCTTCAGTCTTTACTAGTCAGTCTGGCTGTCCTCATGATATTCAGTTCCCTGAACTGGAAGATAGGGATGGAGACCAGATTAATCTCCTCATAATCCAGGAAGTGG
>JAOXOE010000848.1:1394371-1430515 GCA_028565055.1 Phoeniculus purpureus | reverse complement strand
CCCATCCCATCCCATCCCATCCCATCTCTGCCAGGAACTCACGGAACAGGGACAGTATTTCTCCTCCTTATTTTCATTTCTCCCCTCTGTTCCCCCTTTAGTTTCCTTTTTCCTTCTCTTTTCCCCCTTTAGTTTCCTTTCTGTCCTCTTATTTTATTTTTTTTAATTTTTTTTATACCTTTTTATTTTCTTATCATAAATGCAGAACATCCTGGAAGAAGGTTCAGTATCCATTTGGGTGCAGAGCACTGAGTTCAGGAACTATGCAGGTAGTAACTGCACCGTGAGTCTAGTGACTGCACTAGAGAGCCGCAGAGCATCAGGCTGAGCTTCCAGAGCTTCCGGCAAGGAGGTTAATATGTGTGCCCCACCTGTAGCAGTGGAGATGAGTGGAGACTCACAGAAGGGTTTTGGTTGGAAGGGAACGTTCAATGCTCATCCCATCCAAGCCCCCTGTCGTGCACAGGGACATCTTCAGCTAGAGCATGCTGCTCAGAGCCCCAGGGTCCAGCCTGACCTGGAAAAGTTCCAGGGATGAAACTTCTATCACCTCTCTGGGCACCTTGGCCCAGTGTCTCACCCTCCTCAGCATAAAAAATATCTTCCTTATATCTAGTCAAAATCTCCCTTCTTAGCTTCTTAGGCACCCTGGAATAGACCTACCCAACCTTCCACTTCTTCTCAATCTACCACCAATCTCATGGTGGTAGGAACCACCATCAGTGCTTGGCAGGATTGTGTTTTAGTGCTTTAACAGCACTTTCTCTCCTCCTTGCACTAACGTCAACATTACATGAGGAGCAGAGAAATGGGGCTACAGCAGATCACCCCCATTACATGAATTTTCTGTCAGAGGAATCAATGCTCTATCATCAAACCTGGGCATTTTGAGGGTGTTGGTGCTGCTGGGGCTCAGGGCAGCTGGGAACATGGCCAGTGTGACCACCCTGACTGGCCCCCAGTTCCCTTCCCCCGCAGAGCTCCCCGCCTGAGGGCTTTCATGCCTCCTGGTCTGGGTCGCTGTTTGCCGTTGGTGTGGTTGATAAATCCTCCAAGCCCAGAAAAGACTGAATTTCACTGGTGTGTGCTGCGAGGGAAATATAGGATTTATAAATACCCATGCATACACAAGGGCTTGTGGGTTGGGCTGGGCTGGATTAAAGGAGGTATTGAAAAACAAGGGAAGCCAGAAACTGCAGGCTTCTCATTTCTGTGATTTCTAATGGCTTTTCCGTTTGCATAAACATTGCATTGACTCCATACCCCAGAGCACTGCAGGCATTTTCTCGCCTGCTCTGCACAAAATATAACCCAGACCTCTAAAATGGATATTTTTTATTAGGATGTTTGGTTTCCCCAAGCTGAGGGAAGAACAATTGCCCTCTGTGGCAGCAATTCCCCAGCAAGCTGCAGGGACGAGGCAAACAGCAGCTCCTTTTGAGGGGGAAGGCGGCAAATTAAATCTCTGCACTGGAATCCAGTGTTACCTGCACTTGAGGACACTGTTACCGTGAGATAAAGTTCTTGTTTAATGATCTGATTTGAAGACCCAGTCTCTAAACAATGCTGCTAGGATCATATTTTGGATCCCTTCCTCTGCAGATGGAACTGGTGAAGTTGGTGGTCTGTAAAGCAGCAGTGCAGAAGGCAGTTTGCTGCTCCCAATGCCCATGAAGTGCTTTTTCTGCTCCTGAGGTACCTGAGGGTGCACACACAGGGTGTTGTGAGAATTCACAATGAAAGGACCTTTAAAGGTCATCTAGTCCATCATCAACTAGATCAGGTTGCTCAGAGCCTGGTCCAACCTGACCTGGAATGTTTCCCAGGATGGGGCATCCGTCACCTCTCTGGGCAACTTGTGCCAGTGTCTCATCACCCTTGCTGTAAAACATTTCTTCCTAATATCTGGTCTAAATCTCCCTCTTTTAGTTTAAAACCATCACCCTGGTCCTTTTGCAACAGGTCCTCATAAAAAGATTGTCTCCATCTCTTATAGACCCCCTTTAAGTACTGAAAGACCTCAACGAGGTTTCCCCAGAGCCTTCTTTTCCCCAGGCTGAACAACCAGTTCTCCCAGCCTGGCCTCACAGCAGAGGGGTTCCAGCCCTCTGATCATTTTTGTGGCCTCCTCTGGACCAGCTCCATCAGGTCCCAGTTCTTCCCAGCTCTGGGCTGAGGGCTCCAGAGCTGGATCCAGCACTGCAGGTGAGGTCTCACCAGAGCGGAGCAGAGGGCCAGAAACACATCCCTTGACCTGCTGGCCACCAATGGTCCATGTGCAAGTCTCCTGTGAAAAGCACACAAGGCACTCGATTCCTCGTGCAAGAGGGCACAGCAACAAGGCCAAGGTTTGCAAATACCTCCCAGTGCCCTGGGTTTTTCTCACCCCCAGAACCAGGACAGAACTAGCCCAGAGATTCAGCTCAAAGTGCACTCCCCCCTATCCTGAGGCTCATCCTGACCTAAAGCAGGGAAAACCCTCGGGGTGAGTGATGCCAGGCTGAGCAGGGAGGGGGAAAGGCTTACAAAAACCAGAGTAGGAGAAAGATGAGGGCTCTCCCCTCGCTCCCCCCACCCCGCTTCCACATAATGGTGAACTGTGTGCAAGAGCTCGAGGGTCCCAGCTGAGACCTCAGGCTCTGAAAAGGAGGCTTTTAGCCAGGGCCCGTGTGCTGCTGCTAACGCGACATTGAACCAACACTGCCCTACAAGCAAAGCGTTTCAATAATTTAATATAATAAATGTCAGAAGGAGTGAATAATCCCCTGTAACACCGAGAAAGGCTGTAGGTGCCAAAAGGAGCTGAGTGGGTAGACTGAGCTGTTCAGCAATAGCCCTTTGACTCTCTGAAGGTAAATTCAAAGCAGATGATGGCTACTTGGTGGTGGCCCTGGTGGGCAGAATGGCAGGCACTGTTCAGAACAGCATCATCCAAACAATTCAGCCCCAACATTTGGAAGGCACTGACTGCAGAGAAAGGACAAAGGGAAGAAAGATAAGTTTCTAGGCAGCTGTTCTTCCAGCTAGATATCCAGTCTGCAGAGCCAGGTCTGTTTACCTGCCTCTGCCACACACGTTCTCACCAGAAGCAGCAAACAGCATGTGGATAATTATTCCAGAAGGCTCGTTAACAAACCCTGGGCAGTAGTCCCTGTGCCTCTGGTGTTATGTACGGATGGCAGGGAGCAGAGAGAGCTGCACAAGCCTGACCCTGCCCTATGTTGGTGCCACAGCAGGTTGCTGCAGGCCATGATGTCAGCATGTCCATAGGGATTGGCAATTTGCTCCTGAGCACTCCCAGTCACTGCCTGGCTGTGGTACCTGACTGTTCCATAGATCACCAGTGGGTTACTGGGAAAGGTTCCTCCAGCAGCTTCATCCCAGCAGCTCCAAAGGTATGGATTCTTGCCAGGCAGACTCCAGGCCATATGGATGGGCGCTGGGGAGCATCAGAGTGCTGGGAGGTGACACTGAGGAAGATGGAGTGTGTGTGTCCCTGCAGCTGAGACATGAGCACAAAGCTACACTCCTCATTTTGCTCTGAATACCGAGTGATGAGACTCACCAGGAAAAAATTCACAGCCCAGCCTGGTTCTCTCCTGCTCTGTGCCCATTGTCTTGGACAGACTGAGGGTGAGAAGCTGCTGAAAGGAGCCAGCAAGGGCAAGCGCTCATTTTTCACAGCATTGCATGGCCAGTGGAGAGCCCTTTCCACAATCCAGTCCCAGATTTATCCTGGTCACAACCAGGAGTTGTGTAAAAAAAACAAAAGCCAAACCCCAAATGTTGTAGAGAGATTCCCAAACAGTGCCTTTAGATGAAGGGGAAAGCAGCAAAGGCAGATCAAAGCTGAACTCACACCAGTGCTTGGCAGCAGAGCAGGTAGACAGCTGCAGATTGCCATGAGGGAAAAAAGATTAAATAACTTTCTTATGGGCTCTCAGTGTCCAAGCAAAGATAGAAGCCATTCAGTAGGTGGAAAGGCTGGCGTGGAGCTTTCAGCAAGACTGAGCACTGGGGCTGCCACTGAGAAAGGAGCTGGGCTGCAGCACATGCTCTGCAGTCGGGAATCGGCTTGCCACGGCCATAAAACATTCATTTTCCCAGACATGGAGCAGCAGTTAATGCTGTGGGTGGCACTGGCACAGGTTATAAATCTGATCTGGGCTGAGCTCTGCTGATTTATGCTTGCTGGTGATCCATCCAGGTTAAGAACTGAGAGTGGAGAGGGCAGAGGGTCACATCACCCATCTCAGAACTGAAGACCTGTAAAGTGCAGAGCATCAGGTCTGTGGGAATACCCAGGGGAGAGGCTGCCTGAAGGTTTGCTTGTGTGGGAGACACATTTGTCTTCCAGGCACAAACAGGAGACCATTGGCTTCATCCACACAGGAAAGCTGGAGTTGAATGGATGGAATCACAGAATCACAGAAGTTGAAGATAGACAGAAGTTGAAGGCTAATTCTAACATGGTTCCTCAGCTCAGCACAGGGAAGAAGTGAGCTCAGGCTTAAGTGAAGGCTTCTTCATAACCAGTCAGGTTCTATGTAGGAGCAATCTGTTGCCTAAACATGGGCAGATGTCCTAGGGAGGGATCTCCCCCCTAGGCAGTACCCTTCCCTCTCCTCTGATGTTACTCAGGGGCTTGAGTTGCTCTCAGTGGGGGAGGAGATGGTGTTGTTCATATGGGCAGTCTCACATCCTCTGAAAGCAAGTCAGCACCATGGAAGGTCTCCCCAGTAGACAGCCCACACCTCTACTCATCCCCCAGCTCTTGTCCCATGTGAGAGAGCAGGGCACCTCAGGCTTGGAACCACCTCATCTCTCTCCACTCACATTAACACCCAACCTGCTAAGTTAACAGAGCTAAATGCATGATAACTCCTTCTAATTAATAGAGCAGAAATAATCAGCAAAACCACCCGCTTCTTAGATCTCAGAGAAAAATGCAGCTATTTTCACCCAAGCACCCTTGCAGAAGCCAAGAAGCAGCTCCCCAGCTGCACTCATGGCTCAGCTGAATTGCTTCAGACTCACAAAAAGCCACAGAGCAACCAACACATCAAGTGGGAAAACAAATTAATGATCGATTAGAGCATCATGTGGGACTGGAACACTTAGCAATGCACATTTCAGGGTTATAAACACAGTCCCTTGTGTGTGTTTGATCCAGAACTGATGGAGCAGCTCCTCAGTTATCCAAACTTTGATTTTTTTTCAATGCAAACCCTGGTGTTGCAGCTGCTGAGATGCCCCAGTGCTTTGTTACGGGAAAGGCTGGGCATGGAGTGAGCTCCAGACTCCCAGCTTCCTGTAGGCCTGATCGGGTAAAGGAAGGAGCCTAGTTCTCGTGTTATGGCACTGGGGCAACGCTGTCTTGTAGATCCAACCTGTACCAAACCAACCTGCTCCGGGATGGCGTGCGGAGGTACCTGCAGCTGCCCACAGACCAGACGGTGCTGATCCTGCACGCCAAAGTCGCACAGAAGTCCTATGGCAATGAGAAAAGGTAAGATATACTCATAGTAAGGATGGACAAGGCTCTGGACAACCTGATCCAGATGAATACGTCCCTGCTCCCTGCAGGGAGACTAGATGACCTTTGGAGATCCCTCCCAACTGGGACTCTCTGCTTCTATGAGCTTGCTCCAGCTTCTCCAGTAGCCATTTCCCAGCCTGGCTATCTAAAGCTCAGCTGCAGCCTTGCCCTGTTTCTCTGATCCACTCATGACTCTTTGCAGCTAAACCCATCATTTAGTTCTCATGAACACAAGGAGGATGTTTACCTCGATCTGCATCTATCCCAGTCAGACACTCCTAGTGGTTAGGTACCTCCCATGAAGAGCTGGAGTGCAGGAAGATGGAGTAAAAGGAGATATTTTGTTCAAATCTTACCCCCTGAAGAACAAAATGACAAGGACAAAGAGGAGGTTAATGTTTAAGGTGCTCTGGAACTCTCTCGTGTTCAAATCTGAACAGCTGCAGCAGAGACTGAGGCGTTTCCATCCATACTCAGGGTCTCCACAAAGATGGTATTTTTGAAAATCCCTCTCACACTACAAAACCACCTTGGGGTTCTGGCTTGAATTCCCCAAATAGTTGCTCTGGGGTACTGATGTCAGGCTGTGGCACTTAATCCCCCATTAATTCTGCTGATAGCTGATATAAATATTCCTCAGTTATTACTCAGTGTGGAATAGCCATGAGGTGACAGGGTCTGCCTCTAAGGCATAACCTGCCCAGAGCCCTGTGAGCCCAGGAACCAGCTCTAGGGTGTGGCTGACCCTGCAAAATCCTCCTGCCAGGGGCTGCTGCCCACAGGTGAAGGGTTTCTTCAGGGATGGGGTCTCTTTTGGGAAGAGTTTCTTTTGGGAAAAGCCCTTGTATCACTGAGCCTTTGGGATGCCTCTGTGCCCTGCTCTGGACCCCATGCAAGACAAGGTTCTGGGGGAACCTGGTAGCAACCTTCCAGTACCCGAAGGGGGCTGCAAAGGCTGCAGAAGGACTGTTTACAAATGCCTAGAGTGATAGGATGAGGGACAATGGCTTCACAGATTGAAATGGGCTGTTAGGAAGAAGTTCTTTAGCAGGAGGGGGGTTGAACACTAGAAAAGGTTGCCCAGGGAGCCAGTTGAGGCCCCATTCCTGGAGATATTCAAGGGGAGGCTGGACAAGGTTCTGGGCAACCTGATCTAGCTGAGGGTGTTCCTGGTCCTTGCAAGGGGCTGGATGACCTTTGGAAGTCCCTTCCAGCCCTGGCCAATCTATGATTTTATGATGCTATGAGTGTAAAAATCAGATGCCAGGTGAGGAGAGTGAGAGAAACCTGTTCATAGCTCCCAGGTGAAGTTGGGAAGGTGGTGGTGCCATTTTTCTCGATGGTGGGGGTCAGGGGCCCGTGCAGTGGGTGACTTGTTTGAACAAACCCACAGCCAGGATTTTAGGGCTCTGAAATATCCAACCTTTTGCACTGTTTTCTCTGCTAGCACCTTTCCCAGTACCAATAGGGGATGAATCTGCACTATTCACACGAGTGCAAGGACAGTGGAAACCCAAATAAAACACAGGAAAATGGGTTTCTAAAGCCTGGCTACAGATGTGTTTGTGTTGGAAGCTGGCTGTGAATGCAGACCCTGTTTCCAACCCACTCAAAATCCCTCATGGTGGGCAGCAGAGGCAGCTGGCCCAGCTCCACCCCAGCTCAGGGCAGGGATGCCAAGGAGCCCTGTCCTGCCCTCCTGGGGCCATACTGGGGCCAGTGGGTTCATGGCCACCACATCACTGTCAGATGTGGCACCTCCCAGCAAAGCCTGGAGCTGCAGCTGGAGGCAGCGAGTCTGAGACAGCTGCTTCAGCAGAGCCCAGTTTGTAGAATCATCATCATCACCATCATTGAATGGTTTGGATTAGGAAAGTCCTTAAAGATCACCCAGTCTCAACTCCCTGCCATGGGCAGCAACGACTCTCACCAGCCCTGGTTGCCCAGAGCCCCATCCAACCTGGCCTTGGACACTGCCACGGATTGGGCAGCCACAACCAACCTGTTCCAGCCCTGCCCCTCACTGTGGCACCACTTACCCCCCAGAGTGTGGGGCTGGTCCTGATGCCAGACACCCCTGTAAGGCTCTCAGCACAGCCATCCCATCACCTCCAAACCCCTTTTCTGGACACCAAAGTGCAGTGAGAATTTGACCTCTTTCTCTGCAGGTTTTTCTGCCCTCCACCTTGTGTTTACCTGAGCGGGCCAGGATGGAAGTTAAAACAGGAGCAGATTAAAGGTGAGTGCTGAGTGACATCCCTGGACCTCTCCTCCCTCCCTTCTCAAGCCATGGAGAGCTACCCTCTGCCTCTGCACAGGGCAGAGTGACCTAGTTTGTTTTGTCTTTGCTTTCCCCAACTCCTCTCTGCCTCTCAAGGCTGAGTCCTCTGGGTCCAGACCCAGGGAGGGCTGGAGCCTGGGCCACCACTGCACCAGGAGGAGCCCAGCCCACACATGTACATGTGCAGGAGCTGGAGGGATCTTCTCCCATCTCTTCCAGCCAGGGACCTGGTGGTGTGCGGGTACATGGGACTGGACAGCATGGGCAGCAGCCTGATGGAGACACAGAAGCTCAGCTTTGAGGAGCAGCCAGACGCAAAGGTAAAACCCACAGCTCCCTCAGGCTTTGGAGAACCCACTCATCCAAGTGCTGGGCTGTCCCAGGCATCACCTCACACTCAGAGATGTCACATAATTCTCTTCCTTCGGATGTTGAGGTCCTTCATTCCAAAATATCACTCCTGTTCCTCCTCTGTCACCCTGCTGTGGCACTTTCAGTAGCCTGAGCAATTGGGCAGGCTCCCCTGGCCTCACTCTGTCTTTCTTCAACACCATTTTCTCAGGTCCACAGCCCTGCTGTGGGTTAGATGCTGAAATTCTCTGTTCCCTCAGCCCCGGCACCTTCTCCCGATAGGCAGTGCAGCTGCTCATCACACAACAAAAACCTAGTCTTCCATTTGCAGACAAACAGCTGATCAACCCAAGTTCAGGAGCTTCACCAGAGCTCCAACATCTTTTGATAAGGGGAAAAAAAAGTAAGAAAAAGCTTTATCTGGAGTCCCCGGAGCCACAGGATCTGAGCTGGGCCAGAAAGCTCACAGAGAGCCTTTGTCTGTAGCACTAGGGCACAGCGTATCAGCCAGGACAGCAGAGACACCATAAACCAGGGCAATTGCTCATGTTCTGTGGGATAAATCACACGTGAACAGTCATTTCCATGAGGAATTCTCTGCTCCCAGTATAAATAAAGCCTCTGCTGATCCCCCGTTCTTCATCCCACCTGTAATAACATCTCTGGCCGGTTCCCCTATTAAATGAACCTGGGGTGATGTGAAAGGGCACTATTATGTCCTTGTGGGGTGGTGAGGAGGGTGAGGTGGGTGAGGAAGGCTGGTGGGGCTGGGCTGGAGCTGCTGGCAGCCCCTGTCTGCTCCCAGCAGGGTTTCAGCTGTGCCAAGGCTCTCTACATCTCAGACGCAGACAAGCGCAAGCACTTTCGCCTGGTCCTGAAGCTCTTCTTCAGCAACGGGCAGGAGATTGGCACCTTCCACAGCAAACTCATCAAGGTCATCTCCAAGCCCTCGCAGAAGAAGCAGTCGCTGAAAAACACAGACCGTGCGTATGGGCGAGAAACAAGAGTGGGCATCCTTGAAAGAGGGGACAATCATAGAATCACAGAATGCTTTGGCTTGGAAGGGACCTCAGAGATCACCTAGTTCCAACCGCCTGCCATGGGCAACAACACCTTTCACCAGACCAGGTTGCCCAGAGCCCCATCCAACTTGGCCTTGGACACTTCAGGGATGGAGCAGCCACAGCCTCCCTGGGCAACCTGTTCCAGGGCCTCAGCACCCTCACAGAGGGGAATTTCTTCCCAAGGTTCAATGTAAATCTTCCCTCTTTTAGCCTGAAGCCATTTCCCCTATCACTACAAACTCTTGTAAAACAAAAGCCCCTCCCCAGCTTTCTCATAGGGGCCCCTTCGGATACTGAAAGCTGCTCTAAGGTCCCCCCGCAGCCTTCTTTTCTCCAGGCTGAACAGCCTCAACTCTCTCAGCCTGTCCCCACAGAAGAGAGGTTCCAGCTTTCTGATTGTCCCAGTGGCCTCCTCTGGAACTATCCAACATTTACCTGTCTTTCCCATGTTGGGGGCTCCAGAGCTGGACATAGCACTCCAATGTACCTGAACAGAGTGAGGTCTCTTTCCTGAAAGGTTCACTCACCACAGGGTGCAGTGCCCTCATGCCAACAAGGTCACCACTCCACGGGCTTCTCTGTCCAGAAGTCCAGCTGGGCTCTTGCTGACATGCAGAGGAAAGCAGCTGCAGGGGCTGCTAGCTCCTACTTGGCTGGTTGCTCCAGTAGCCAAGACTTGTCCTCCTTTGGCTGGACACAGTTACTGGGGACCTAGCAAGCACTCACACAACCATCTCTCCCTACAGTCTGCATCTCCTCGGGCTCCAAAGTCTCCCTCTTCAACCGGCTGCGCTCACAGACCATCAGCACCCGCTACCTCTCTGTGGAGGGAGGGACTTTCATCGCCAGTGCCAGGCAGTGGGCAGCCTTCACTCTTCACCTGGGTAAGGAGCTTCACGGGGCCACTGTTGCCTGCCTGCTTCCGGCACTGGCCCTTCTCTCCTGTAGAGCCAGTTCTTGGGTGTCAAAGCAGTGATAATTATTCAGAGGATGTGGGAACCTGGCTCAGAAATCTTCTCTGCCTGCTGTTCCTGCTTGGTCTCTGGAGCTGACAGCTATTCCTCACTGGTTTTGAGAGCTGGCATCATGCCCTGAGGGCACATGGGCTGTGACTGGGGCAGCAAGAGCTGTATTGGTCTGGAGGTTCGCAAATCTAAGCAAGTAACTTGCCTGGAAAAGGTCAGAGCCCAGCAGCATCCCCAGCCATGCTGCCTCAGCCAATGTCCCTGGTGATGTGCTGCACCCCAGCTGGGCTCTCCAAGAGAGCTGTGGTCTCTCCAAGCAGCGAGTACCTGCAGTGCAGAGGCAGCAGTTAGAAAGTGCTGGGAGCATGGCCAGGCCTGTGTACAACAAGGTGGCCCAGGTTAACCTGCTCCCTGGCTGCTCAGAGCGGTGACTCTGCCTCTCTCCTTCCCGGTAAGCCGATGAGCGCTGCATGCGGACTGAGTTCCCACTGCAGGAAGGGTACATCCGCTACGGCTCCGTGGTCCAGCTCATCTGCACAGCCACCGGCATCACCCTGCCTCCTCTGGTAACCTCCATCCCTGCCTCCTCTGGTGACCCTCATCCCTGCCACTCCTCATGAGCCTCCACCCCTGCCTCTCCTAGTAAGCCTTCATCCTTGCCTCCCCTGGTAATCTCCATCCCTACCTCCCCCAGTGATCTCCACCCCTGCCTCCCCTGGTAGAGGCATCTCTCAGGTGCTGGGCACACCGACCCGGGCACTCCGTGCTCCTGGAGGATGGTGCCACCCTGGGATGCGCTGCCCCCCGCAGATCATCCGGAAGGTGACGAAGCAGTACGCCATGCTGGACGTGGATGAACCCATCTCCCAGCTCCACAAATGTGCCTTCCAGTTCCAGGGCAGCGACCGCATGTACCTGTGTCTCTCCACTGAGAAGGTGATCCAGTTCCAGGTACAGCAGCACAAGGAGGGGGTGAAGAACCCCTGGTTGCTCCCTGTCCTCTCTCCAAGCTCCTCCATGTTGGTGCTGGCCGGGAGCCTTGTCACTGGGAGGGGTCTTTCAGGGAAAGGGATTTACATCCCAGTGAAGGTCAGAACCGTTGCAAAGTCACCTGCCTCCAGCTCACCTGCCTCAATGGGGATATCACCATTCAAGTCTTTGCAAAAGCTGACTGCTTCCCAGCCAGCAAAGAAGTTGCTTGCTGGAGCATTAGGGGCAGAAGCCTGCTGTCCTGTCCCTGCTCCCCACCATGGTGAGTTTGGAGCTGTGACACCCTCCACAGGCATCTCCCTGCCCAAAGGAGGCCAACCGGGAGCTGCTGAACGATGGTTCCTGCTGGACCATCATCGGCACCGAGATGGTGGAATACACCTTCAGCGAGAGCCTGGCCTGTGTGTGCGAGCCCGTCAGCCCTGTCCCACTCATTGCTGCCCTGCAGGTAGGCAGTCACTGGCCATGGGCTACCTCCACCACACTGTCATCTGCCTCCATCATGGCTCTTGCTCCTGAGCCCTGGCTCCTCTTCTGGGCATCTCCTACTTTCAGCATGCCACGAGAGTGGCCGGGTCGGGACTGCTGCAGCAGGGATGGGATGCAGACAGAGCATCCCGTGGGAGGAGCAGCAAGGCTCATGCCAGCCTGTAACATGCAGCCGTGTGCTCTGCCTGTCACAGCTCACCGGTGGGGGGGACGTGGCCATGCTGGAGGTGCAGGGGGAGTATTTCCACGCACACCTCAAGGTCTGGTTCGGAGATGTGGAAGCAGAAACAATGTTCAGGTAACGTGGCTGAGGGGGTGGGTGAGCAGCTCTAGGGGGCACATGACTTCCAACCTTGGGAACAGGGACACTTGCACTGCCCATCCTGCAGGACCAATCTGAGCATCACGAGGAGAGTCTGCTGGCTGGTGCCTGCTGCCTGCCTTGGCTGCAGTCTGGGAATAGCAGTGGGTGGTGGACAAGAGGGATCTCAGGGGGCTCTAAATGACTAGGCAACCCTGGCAGGGAGGAACAAAACATGGGGGAGGAGAAGGGAAACTGGCTGGAGGCTTCACACTGAGCTCAGGCACTCCTGCATGGGACCCTCCTCAGTTAATGTATGTTTTCCTCTCCCGCTCTGTTCCCAGGAGCCCCAAGTCCCTCATGTGTGTTGTCCCTGATGTCTCTGCCTTCGGCAGTGACTGGAGGTGGCTGCGATACCCCATCACGGTCCCACTCCTGCTAATCAGGGATGATGGCCTCATCTACTCCAGCTCGTTCACATTTACCTACACCCCAGAGCAGAGCTTCATCCCGGGGCAGCAAGTCCTCTCGGATGTTCCTCAGGACTCGGACAAACTACTTGACAGCATCCATCAGGAGTTCACCAGGACCAACTTCCACCTCTTCATGCAGAGCTAGCAAGCTGGTGGGCAGAAACTCGGCTGCCCCCCCTGGGGAAGGGGAGCAGCCCCAAACCCTGCTGGGTTCTCCATCCAGGGCTTGGGGTGGCCCTGCCACAGTGTCTCCCACCCAGGTACAGAATGCCCAACACTACTGTGATTTGCTGACTCATCTTTTCCTTGTGGCAGCACCTCATCCTGCTGAGATCTCACAGGAGAGCATCAATAAATGAGGCTTGAAGGACCCTTGATTCATCCAAATGCTCCTCTGCTGGCCTTCATGATTTACCCCTCGTGCTGGCACAGAGCACCGCAGCGTCATGATGTTCCCAGTCCATTCCAAGGCTGTGGATGATGCAGGAATGTGACCTTAGCTGTCCCTGATGCTCACCAGCAATCCCTGCAGCTCTCCCATGCTCTTTGGTAACAAGGAGCTGATTTCCATCAGCCAAATGCCCAGCACCAGATGTTTTGGGGTTTTGATAGAAGGCCCAAATGGGGTTGTTTCCAAAAGGAAAAGAGAAAAAGAGAGAAACAAGCTTCAGTGTGACAGTCAGCCCCTTCCGTTGCTTCACACCCTCACAGGCCCCTCTAGGTACACAGAAATCCCAATGTGGTGCCGGTAGGAAGCTGCTGGTCTGAAGATGCCATCAAAGACTGGTGGGTTCCTTGGAGCCAGAGCTGAGCTAGCAGCTTTATTTAGTCTTTAGATCTCCACAGCATCAAAAGCCCTGTGGTGTTCCTTGAGTCCTGCTGGTTTGGCAGTCCCCAGCTGGACAACTGCCAAACCCATGGAGGGGTTCAGCCCTCGCTGAACTCAGAAGATTGTGTAGCCCCACGCTTGCAGCACCCCAGGAGCACATGGGGCACCCCTGGCTCATGGCCCAGCTCAGCTCTGTGTGTGCTGGGTGCCCCAGAACCTTCGGGGTTCCAGCACAGAGTGACAGCCCCAGGGTGCAGCTGCTGCACCATTGCAGCTCCAGGTGCTGAACTGGAGGCTGTGGGAGCCAAATGGCCTCACAACGACAAGATGATGCCCAGCGTCTTGGCCTCTGCCCTCCACACCTCGTGCACGGTCCTAGCTCCCACGGCTTGAGTCCTCGGGGTCCTAACCTGGGGCTCCCAGAGGGCAGCACCTCCCTAAACTCAACCAGGAGGTGAGGTTCCTTCTTCCCCACAACAGGAACCTCAGAGAAGGTGAAAAGGAGTTGGCAGGCAATGCTGTGAGCATCTGCAGCTGAACCTGCTGGACAAAAACATTCTTGGGGAGAATATTCAGCACCCTGCCAACAGCCCAGGGCTGGAGGACAGAGGAACAGTCACCATGTGAAGATCTAGGGAGGCTTTCTAAAGGAAGGGAGTCCCTGGAGCAGGAGGCACGTCCAGGTGGGCTCACTAGGTGTTTGGAGCAGGAACCCCTGCTCCTGTCCCTGGGAAAGGCTTGAGCATCTTACCTAGCTGCTGGGGCCACACCAAAGATGCAAGAAAATCCTTTACTCAAACTGAACCTGATCCCTCCTGGCTCCCAAAAAAATACATCCTTTCCCACCTCCTGGGGAAAGAGCTAGAGAGCAGCAAAAGGATGGGACCAAGACTTCGGGTTTCTGCCCACATCCCATGCAGGAGTGTCTGGAGCCCACGGGCTCCTCAGCCCACCAGGAGGCAGGGCATTGCTCCCAGTTTATGAATAGAAAGCACGCACAGTTATATTTAGCAGCAGCCTGGTGCTGAAGGGCAGGAAGAGCCCAGCTCGTTGACTTCACGGGCTCAGAACAAGCCAGCCTTGTGTTCCCAGCACAGTGCTCTGCTGGAGAGGCCAGGAAAGTGCAGAACCGCTCACTCTTGAAGCCTGATGGATTAAGCAAACTGCCACAGCGATCTCAGCTGAATGGGGAAAGCAGAGAGGCAGTGGTAGGCTGCACAGACCTCAAGGGGTTCCTGCTTTCCCTTGCCTGCATCTCATCCTCTTTGCACAGCAGCTCCTACACATGGACCAGACTTGCTCTGCAGCTTCTAGAGGAGACGCTGGCCTGCTGCAGGGAGCACTTGCTCTGTGTCCCGGCACAGGGGCTGATAATGCTGGCAGAGGTGTTTATTTGCAGAATCCCTGATGGACACACACGTCTTGCCCAGGCACCAGCTCTCTAGCTGTGTGATCTCGCTTGCTCAGGAGTCAGCAGCACCTGTCTGCACTGGAATCTCCAGTAACTCAGGATGTGATGGAGAAACATACTCTGATTCTCTTGCTGGCTCCAATGAGCTGGAGCCTCCTTATGTGCTTTCCCCACCCTAACGGCAGCCAGAACATGAGGGTAAAATGAAGCCTGAGAAAACCTTCACATCCTTCCAAGATCTGAGGATTCAGGAAAAGTGTTGGATGCTTTACGGATGCTCAGGAAAACTCACTTTCTGCTTGCATGAGCATCCCCAGGTGATGGTGAGGCTCAGAGGGAACAGGGATCCCCTGCTTGCCTGGGACTGCCCAGAGCCCCATCACAACAAGGAGTCCTTCCAGATCCAAAACATCGAGAAGAGAATAAAAATCCTGGCTTCTCCTCCCTGAGACAATATCCCAGTGGTGCACGAAGTCTGACGTTGGTCTGTTTCCCTCTAAGCAGTGTCTTGGCTGTTTGCAAGTAGAGCTACTGCCATCTAGTGCCCCAGCTACCAGTGACTGCCCTAGCCACCAGCACCCCAGCTACCAGTGTCCCAGTGACTGCCCCAACCACTGGTGCCCCAGTCACCAGTGCCTGCCCCGGCCACCTAACTGAGAGGGTTTAGGTTTCAAACAGCCTGTTTCCCTCTCACTGCACAGGGAGTTTGCTGAGGTGGGAGTAAAGTTGTTTTTGGGGAGCGAGGTCCCATTACCCCAAGCACCCCTCCAAGGACAATCTAGACTGGTGACTGATGGCCCTGCTTGTTGTAGGGGTAATGAACTAGATGATCTTTTGAGGTCACTTCCAAACCAGTACTTTCTATGACTCCCTAGCCCAGTGCTCCCCTACATACGGAGCCGTGGGTTTGAGCAGAGGCCAGCAAACCTGTGCTGACTGTGTCCTTTTGCTGACGGAGCTATAAATAACTCAGCTGGGCAATGGGATGCAAAACTACACCAAGGCCAAAATAAGCCGAGCTGGTTGCTGAGGAATTGCAATTACCTGCTCCAGAGGCTCCAAGAGCATTGGGAATTGCCCAGGCATGAGACCCCACTAGCCAGACTTTGAAAGAAAATAACCCCGAATAACGTTAAGGCAGAGCAAGCTGGAACCAGAGCCACCTATCACTGGTGACACCAGGAACGGGGTATGATTAGCCACTGTCCCAAGAAGGGCTGTTCAGTGGCAGAGAATGCCACACTGCTGTGCCCACAGCTCTAGGCACCCGGCCCTGGCCAGGCAGCCAGAAAGTCTGTGGAAAGTTGGGTTTCCTTTTTCTGGTTTCTTAAAACAACAACAAGAAGCTGAAAACAAGCTCAGCTCCTGGTGAGCTCCAGTGTCCCTGCAGCCCAGGGACAGACCGAGTTGAGCGCCAGCACCATCCCACTGGGGTGCAGGGCTGGACCATCGCCCTGGGGCTGCAGCAGGGTCTCCATGGCTAGATTTATGGTAGGGGTCAGCACTTGACTCAGGCCCCCAGAGCTGGTCCTATGCTGCAGCAATGCCCGGGGAGCAGGATGGAGGAGCTGGCAGTCTATGTTGATGCTGCTCTCCAAAGAAACACACAGCTCCTTCTCTCAGGGCTCACTGGGTAGGGACAGGGATTTTTAAACTCCTAAAACCAACAGCTGGGTTCAGAAAACACAGACCCGATTGCTAATGCACTGCTGCTGTCGTAACCCAATCCACTTGGGGATCAGCGCCAAGACAGAACCCACTGGATGTAGCTCCCTCCCCAGGAACCCAGTGAGTCCTTGTTGTCTGTGGAGCTGCCTGCCAAGGACCTGAGCAGCACCCATGGGTGCTCATCTGCAGCCCCAGGGCTGTTGGGCTCAGAGCTACCCCATGGCGGCTTTGCTCACGGATCCTAGAGAGTGGACAGTGCCATGCAGTGCTGTGCAAGGGCTGTGCTGGCAGCCCAGCTGCAGCCTTGTGCCCCCTCTCCTGTTAAATCCAGCCTCTGCCTTGGCTGAAGCCCCAAACTCCCTACTGGTGCCCCTCACCTCTGTGTCAGGCCTGGCCAGGACAGCTCTAGCTGGTCACTGCAGACTCTGGGATGTCAGAATGGGCACCAGGCTCTGCAAGGACAGCGGCTGGAAGGAGCAGCAGCAGCAGCAGCCACCTTCCCTGCACAGGGATGCCCAGTGTGGGCACCACCTGCCAGACCCATGTGAGGCTGATGACACTGCCTGGGGTGGACTGACCATCCCAACCCCACAAGGAGGGGCTGCCAGGAGCTGGGAGTGAAAGGAGCAACCTCCACCAATGCCCCCTCCTCGGAGAGCCCCAAACCAGCACCCACCACGGTCCCTCACGCATGTGGGCAGAAGAAAAGGCACTTTGTTAAATCCACTCCCATACAGGGAATTAAGCCCCGAGAGCAGGATTGGTGCTGAGCATCAGGGTGAGACCTGCTCTTTGCTCTCTGCTTTGGGGTGCACAATCAAGTAAGGGGCTCCGGGATGTTTGTCCCCACTGTCTTTGCAGGTGTGCAGGGTCTCCATCCCCTCACACCCCATGAGATCCAACACGTGTGTGTGTGCAGCAGCCTCTCAGGGCTGTGCTGGGGGGACTGGGCAGGTTTGAAGGGCTCTTTGTTCCCCCTGTAATTATACCCAAGCAGGGGAATAGGAACATGCTGAAAACCCCTTACTGGACCTTTCTGACAGGAGCCGGGGCACTCAGAAGCACAGTGGCCCCATTGTTCCCTCCTGGGCGCCCAGGGCATCTGGCACAGCTCCTGCTCCCCCCACTTCCCCAAAATAACCAGCCCAGCATAAAAAATGGGTCTTTTCCCTCCACAATGTCAATATTGGGCAAAATACCCTGAGCCTCCCCTTGCCGAGGGCCAGCAGCAGGGGCAGTGCCCATAGCCCACCAGGAGCATCCGCAGTAACTTCAGTCCATCCAGCCTCAAGTCCATCCCTGCTCATGCCAAACCCCATCAACATTTGGGGACACCCAGTCCCTGTCCTGTCCCATGCTCCATCTATTGGTATGCTCAGCAGCAAAGGGCTTGTGACTGCAGCAAACTGGTTTCCAACAATTAACTGGTTGGTGTTGGTGCCACTGCTCAGTGGGGCAGTGGCAGGAGCTTCTCATGCTGGTCACAGGAAAAAGGGGCAGCCCCAAGCTCTGACTCTGCTCTCAAGGAGACCTGTACAAAGTAGCCCCAGCCATCACCTGATAGCCCTAAGAAGGGCCAGAGGTTTGGGCTCCCTTTGCCAAGGATGGACTTGCAAAACAAACCTGCAAAAAGCCCAGCAGCTTTGGGTGCTTTAGTGGCTGGTTACTGCCCAGGCACTACCCAAGCTGAGGCCAGGCAGGGACAGGCTGCTGGCAGCACCCACACACATGTCTGCCTTAGCCTCAAAGGCAGAGGGACCAGTGAGGGGCCACCAGTCCTGGAGGAGCATCCCATCCCTGCATCCACATGGAGATGGGCCCACAGGGCTCAGCACGCCTGGCCCAGGGATCCCCGGGAGCTCAGGCTCCACACCTGCACAGCCTGGCAGGTCTGGGCTTCTTGATGGCTCTGGGAACAGGGCTCCCAGAGTTGTGAATGCAGCAGGACAAGCAGTGTGGGGCTGGGGGAGCCACTGGGCTGCCAGCACCCTCCATCTGCATGGCCTGGCAGGACCCCTATACTGGGTGGGGGACTCCTCCATGAAGCCAGCTGGCACCCCATTCCCTTTCCAAATAGGGCAGCCCTGTTCACTCCGTGCCCAGCAGGGCTGGGCCTGGATTTTTGGCTGAGATTTGTGGGGTCACACCAGACATACAGGAGCTGCTCCCCTGGAGTTTTGTTCTCATCACTGAGCTCTACCTCAGGTCACTGCATCAACTTTTGCTATAGAGACCCCACATTGTTTAGTCTAATAAGTCTATTCCCAGTACAAACACACATCACAGCTTTGCCCACCCCCACTGTTCCCAAGCCATCAAGTTTTAGGAGGGCAGGAGAAATCCCTGTCCCTTCCATGTGGGAACAGGGCATCTGTCTCTGTGCCTGCTCTGCTGGGGAAGGGCCCATTCCTGGGGGACTGATGGGCTGGGGGGCTGCAGCATGAGGCACAGCATGGCCTGATCAGATACAGGACAAAGCAGATCCTTACACTGAGGGGCCATGGCTGCTGTTGGGGAAGTGTTCCCAGTCTTGCTCACCCACGAGCACTCAGAGGTGAAGTGGGCACAGGGTCAGGGAGCTCCCAGGACACAGCCCCAAGCTCCTGGAACACACAGCTCACATGCATGTAGTGCCAGCCAGGTCAGCACCTCAGTCTGAGTCCTTCACTGGGGTCATCTACATCCCAGGTTCACGCTGAGCACCCACCCTGCCCAGCCAAGCAGCTGCTGTGAGTGACAGCCTGGGCCTTTTGCAGGAAATCCCATTTCCCTGGGGGTCCCAGATGCTGTTCAGAACCCAGGGGACCTCTGTGAAGCCACACAGAAGTCTGGCTGCACAGAAAACCAACTGGGCTGATGCCTTGGTGACACCCCAGATCCTCCCCACGATGCACAAACCTGCACTGGGAGCACCCTGGGGGTCTGAGGGTGCATTTGCTGGTGGCACCCCCGGTAAGAACCTGCTTCTGTCCCTCCCCATCCCTGGCAGGATCGGGTCCCTCCGCTGTGTTCAGGCTCTTCCTGTGCACTGGAGAGGAAAAATGAGAGAAAATAAGGAAAAGTAGGAGGAAAAGGGGAGAAAAAGGAAGGTAGGAAGAAAAAAAGGGAGAGAGGAATGGGGTGAAAAGGGGTAGAGGGAAAAAAAGAATAAATCAGGAGGGGGAAAGGGAGGGGAAATGGAGTGGAGGGGAAAATAGACGGGATTCCTTTATGGGAATGGGGGGAAATAAGTGGGGGGGGGAATAAAAGGGATGCAGAGGGAATAAATGAACCCCAGGCAGACCCCCCGGCGCGGGGACGTCTCCTTGCACTGCCCACACTCCGGTGTCCGAGCAGCCCGTCACGAGTGGGGACAGACCCAGACCCTCCTAAACCCCCTCCCCGCATCTTCCGCGCTGGGAGCCGCGGCGGGGGCTCCCCGGGAGGGGGCGGCAGAGCCCCGGGAGCGGAGCGGGACTGGCGATGGAGGGGTGTCCCTGCCCTTCTGACCAACTGGGAGCCCACTGATCCCCACTGGTGTTCTCCAGCCCCAGTGAGTCGGAGAAGGCTGAACTGGTGCCTCCCATACCATGATCGGTCCGTGGTCGGCCTCGGAAGGGTGGGGGCCACAGACTGGTTTGGGTCGGAAGGGACCTCAGAGATCATCCAGTGCCAACCTCTCACCAGACCAGGTTGCCCAGAGCCCCATCCAACCTGGCCTTGGACACTTCCAGGGATGGAACAGCCAGAGCCTTCCTGGGCAACCTGTTCCAGTGCCTTAGCACGCTCATGGTGAGGAACTTCTTCCGCAGATCTCATCTCAATCTCCCCCTCTTTTAGCTTGAACCCAATCCCCTTGTCCTATCACCAGAGTCCTTGGTAAAAAGTCCTGCTCCAGCTTTCCTATAGCCCCCTTCAGGTACTGGAAGGCTGCTATAAGGTCTCCCCAGAGCCTAGCTGAACAGCCCCAGCTCCCTCAGCCTGTCCCTATAGCAGAGGGGCTCCAGCCCTCTGATCATCCCTGTGGTCTCCTCTGGGCCTGCTCCGACAGCTTTATGTCCTTCTTGTGTTGGGGGCTCCATAATTGGACACAGGACTCCAGATGGGATTTCAGGAGACCAGAGTAGAGGCATAGGATCCACTTTTAATTTTGATGCAGCCCAGACCCAGTTGGCCTTCTGGGATGCTCTGTTGGGAAACACTGGCTGCAGGAATTGCCCCTTCCCAGCCTCCAAGGTGTCAGCAGGCAGCATGGCTGTCCTGTCTGGAAGTGGGTGCCCTGTGCTCCTCCAAAGGGTTAGGGGTGATGGGGACAGGCACCACTGTCACAAACATCTCTATGACCCAATTTGGGCCCCAGTGTGGTACCGCACCCACCCCAGTGCACAGCTCACCCTGCAAAACAAGGGACCTAAACATCTATGAACTCTGGCTCAAAATCCTTCCTGAAAGCCATAAAGTAAAGAGAACCAGCAAAGTCACTTCATTTCTAGTTCCTCCAGTCACTCCCCCAGTGCCTCCCTACCAGGTTGCATTTGGGAAGGGCAGAGCTGCCCAAAGCCACTCAAGCACATCAGTACCTGGGAGGGTTCCAGCTATTTTCAAGCCAGGCAAACCATGTCCTCAGAGGTTTGGTTTTAAAACCAGAGCACTGCTAAGAAGAAAAACAACCATCTGTGATCTGTGGGGTCAGAGCTAGAGACCAGGAATTCCTGAGGTGTTGGTGCAAGGTGTATGTCAGCTACCAGTGGGTACAGGCAGACTGGCCAGGGAGGATGGAAAGGCAGATGGAGTTAAAGAGGCAAAAATCCATCCCAGGAAGAAAGAAAGAAAAAAGAAGGCAAATCCATCACAGGAAATAAAAAAAGAGAGAGAAATCCATCGCAGGAACCACAGCTCCGCAAGGACAGGCAGCCAGCCAGCCTCATGCTTCGGGGATATGCCCATCAAGATTGCTTTGCGCAAACAAGGTGCTTGTCTGCCGAGGGTGGTTTTGGAAAGAACACAGGATTCTGGCAACTAAGAGATGAAGCCCAGGAGTGAAAGAAAAAAAAACAAACCCAAGACAATTTACGTTGTTCTCAGAGCACTTCCAAGAACCTGTCAAAGCCACGTGAGAAACAAGAACATGGAGATCACAGGCGTCACCAATTTGCTGACAAACAGCAGCTCTCATGGAGCAAAGGGCAGCCCTGGGAGCACGTGGCTCTGCTTTACTTGGTATTAGGAGCTGATTCTCAGAAAGCCTTCCAGAGCACAACACAGAGACAGGCCAGAACTCAAGCAGCACGTCAAGCGTTTGCTACTCCCTCACTCCCCACTGAGGGAGCCTTTACTGGTTCTAATGTGTTTCCCCCATCCCCACTAATCCCAACCACCTGGAACAGAGGTTCTCCACCAGGGAGAAGGGAATTAGGTTTTCTTGTGGACGATAATCCAGTTAAACACAGTACTTCTTATGGGGCTCCAGCACTTTTCCCAGTGAGCAGCCCTGCTCTCAACACAGTATACCATCTCCCATGTGCCCAGGGACAGAGATGGGTCCCAACCCTTGAAAGCACTAAGCTGTCAGAACAGAAGTAGCAGCTTTATCTTAAGAGATGCTTTAGCCCCAAACAGCATGAAGTCACCTGTGGATCTGCTTCTGGAACAGCAGATCCTGGGGAAGCTGAAAGAGCTCTGCATACACTTGAAGGCCCACAACAGTTAAACAACGTTGGCTTAACACATGTCTGAAGCCTGAGCGCATTGCTGTCCTGGTTTGTAGACACAGGAACACACTGCTGTCATCAGGGGACATGCACAAACCTACCTTTACCTCCCTCTGTCCCATCTGGCTACAAAGTGATGACCCTCTCAAAGCATCATCGCAAAACTCATCACCAGACCAGGGTTGGCTTCACCTCACTGTGCCATGCTGCCTCTGCTTCACTTGCCTGGAGGAGCTCCAGAAACCTAGTGACACTGGTCCTACAGGAGTCACTTATGGGTCAGAGCTGGAGACAGACTGGGAGCAGCTGACAAAGCCCCTTTGAGCTGCAGGCCACTGCCAAGCCAGATCCCAGCTGCCTCAGTAAACCAAGAAGTTACACAAACATGAGCTCCCTGTTATCCAGCTCCCAAAAGTAATTTCTGATCAGAAAGGGCCCCAAAAGCCAATTTTAGAAAGTATCAGTTTATTTGAGAAAAATAAAGCAGTAACAGTGGAAAATCCCCAAGAGCAATTACACAAGAGAACCTACATATCTGAAGCAGCAGACACAGCTTGTGCCTCCGTGGCAGTGCTGTCCATAGGCAGTAACATCCTCTTCTCCTTTGCTGGCTGCAGGGACCACTGTTCAGTTTTCCAAGCACCCAGAGCCTGCAGTTCCAAATACACTTGTACTGGGACCAACTGCATGAGTCAATGTGGAGGAGGACCCATGGGAAAAGTCTTCTCACACTAATGTCTCAATACTCTGCATTCCCACTCCTCCTGCCCAGCTCTGAGAAGCAGCTGCCACCGGCTCAAGCTGACTTTTGTTCTATTGCCTGTGTGAACTTGGCCTCAAGCCTGTAGTACAGTCACAGTAAGGAGCCTTCAGGAGTTGGGAGATTTCTAAACAGCCTTTGCAACTGCTGGGTTTTGTGGTGCCCTACCCAGTTACACAGTTTGGGGACCCACACTCACATTTCTGTACCAAATCTCAAACCCTACCAACCCAAATTGCTAAAGGAGGACAGGACTTGCACAAAGCAGTTCTTTAACATCTTCCCAAAGCAGAGGTTCAGACACACATCACCTTTTGCCAGGTGAACTGGTCTAACTGTCTCAGTAGGGGTATGAGGTCTGTACATGACACATGGCAGAAGGCTCAGCCAGCCCTCACAAAAGCTCAGTGCTCCCAGCCAGGAGATGCCATCAAGGCAGCCACCTGTGAGACAGGTGCTGAGCACAGTGCTGTGAGAAACTGCAGCACAGCCAGTCCCTGAAACCAGGGGTTTTCTCCACACTGTGAGCTTCCCCATGTTGACTTCAGAGAGCAACCTCAGAGAGGGATCTCTGCTCCAGCCCCAAACATCTCTCAGAGCAGCCTCTTCCCAGGCACAGCCCAGGACACAGGTAAACAGCCTCAGCACTTAGGCTATTCCCAGCTGTCTTCCCCAGCACAAGCTCCCTTGTGCTCTGGGCAAACAGCAGAACAAAAAAATTATCAGCCTTACTTGTGTGCAAGAGGCTTGAAGAATTAGCTCTAGCCTTTTCACTGTGTATAATATATAGCTCTACAGGACTGATTATACTACAGTCTAAAAAAAACCTCATCTTTTCCCTACTTCAATCACATTATGCACCCAATTTTGCATATAGCTTAATCCTACGAGTTATTGTCTTGAGTTTATAATTAAAATTCACAGAATAAAGCTTAAATAGTTTTCACAGAGACTCATTATATTAGTGCTTTACATAAAAAGGATGAAAGTTACCAAATGAGAAGAGCAGCCATTTCAGAAACTATAAATAATCCTATTATTAAAAGAAACACCAAGTTCTAGAAGAGTTATAAGAAAACCATAAATATATTTACCCTCCACAGTAGCTGCTATAGTACTAGAAGAAACCTGGAACACTGTAGCTAACTCTGCTTCAGTTCAGAATATGAATCAAAACATCTCTACAGAAATGCCCAGCCAAAGGAAACACAAAGGGATTGAAAAAATAAATCTGAGGAAATTAAAAAAAGTAGACATTTTTATTATTATTATTTCAAAACAATTTCTACAAACTTTATATAAACAGTCACCTATTTCCTTTAAAATTTTTGTTATAAAAAATCCTACAAGCAATCCTTAATAAAAAAAATAAAGAGTAAGAGACTGAAGGCAAGGAAAGGGTGTTGTCATGGCCAAACAAAACTGGCTGTCCAGATTTCACAACTAATGACCCTTGCCTGAGGCCAACAGGAAAAGACAGGAGTCTCTTGGGGGAAACATTCCTGTAGGACCTTACAGCATTCAGAGACTTTTGAGCCCTTATGGGCTTTTTTCCTCTCCCTGATAAGGCAACATTATCTGTAGTGTAAGAGATTCATAAATAGTTCTCCACAAGAACATTTCACATCAACAGCCGCCTGCAAGACATCTCCTAAGCAAAGTTTGCATTAAAAAGAAAAGCCATCTTCTCTAGAAGCAGCCAGTCTGAACTCAGCAAACACATGGTGTCTGCTTCCATACAGTCTGCTTTGTGTTTACACACCTTCCATAAAACCAAGCAGAAAATTGGCATCTTTATTCTTCTTTTTACACTAACTTTATAGAAATAAAAATGAAAATACACTGAGGTTCATTTTTCAGACTCTTTGTATTTCTTTGGGCCCTGGTTAGCTGAGTGGGATGGGAAGGGTCATGTAGGAAGTTTGTGTTTTCTCAAAGTCACTTTGAAATTCAATCAAAAAAGAGTATTTGTTCAGCACATCTCATCTGAGGGCACAGTGTTTGCAGACAGTCTTGTTGGTTGCCCCTTGATGGGCACAAGGTGCTGCTGAGCTTTAAGCATAGAACTCATTTGTAGGGGCTTTCTTGTAGATAGGTTTCTTCCCAAGGTCGTAACTGCCTTCATCCTTTTTCTTCATGCGATAGACTAGGAGGAGGATTAGGAATACAGCAAACAGGAGGCCCACTGCACCACCTGCAATGAGAGCTGGGGAGGAGAAAAGAGCATGGAGTAAGTCTAAACTCCTGGACAGTTCCACCAGCTACATCTCAAAAGCTCCATCAAAAGCCCCAGCCTCCAGAATTGCCTTCAGAGTCAGCGCAGTCCCCTGTGACTGTCACCCTATGTGCTGGCATTTTCACCAACAGATGTAATTGAAAAAGAAACTTCCAAACCAACCACAGAATGACCACATTAACATAAGCTGGTTAATCCTTCAGTTCGGTGACAGAAATAGGTTCTGACATAAAGGACATCTTCCCCATATGGAGACAAAATAAAAAGAACCCAGGAAAGCCCCACCACAAGCAGCATCAGCTCCAGGGAAGCGGTATTGTTCTGGTTTGAATGTTTTAACCACCTGTGTGAGCCTACTCTGGGGTCTCTATTTCAATTAAATGACAACACATCACCACCAATCCCTTACCCCCCCCCCCCCAAAAAAAAAAAACACCACCGCACACCAGTGACCTAAACAGTCAAAGAACCAGCAAGATTTTCTATCCTCACACCAAAGGTGTCCAGATCTCCTCACTGCACTAAAGCAGCTTCTTCCTTAGGTGGCTTCGCAATTGATTCTTGCAGTCTCTCCTGAGTTGGAGGACAGCTGTAGATCAGCAAGACATGCCAAGGTTTGTACTTGGACTCTCATGCCAAAGCTGGATGAAGCGTGTCTTGAGTCAGGTCTGTCCCGTGTGTGGGAGGGATGCCAGTCACTTGGTTTTGATCTAGACAGAGGTACTTAAATCCCCAACAGCTTATTGGGGAAATCCCTTCAAAAGGGCTGTTTGGTTTCTGGCAAGGCTCTGACAAGGCAGGACTTGGGCAGAGGTGAGAAGGACATTTGTATTTTATATAAAAAAATCTATGATGTCACTGATTTACAGCTAGGTGTCTTTTTTTGAGGGACTCATGTGGAACTCTAGCTGCCAGTCAGCTGGCAGGAACAAGCCCATGCTGTTTACCCCATGGGGTTAAGCAGTAGGTTCTCCTGCTGTTCAAGGACTAGAAGGTTGAAGTGACCTTGCTACAGCAGTCAGAGGAGACTCTTCTCACATAAACAGAACAGAAACAGTGTTGACTGACCACATTAATGATTTTTCATGACAAGATGGAATATTACCTGTTAGGACTTCTGTTCTTTCAAAGATGCTGCTGTTGGCTGTGCTTGCCATGGAGATCTTGTTGGACAGGTTCTCTTCAGCAAGTACAGCTTTGTCTGGAATTATTTCATTGTCCACCATTGTGTTTTTCTCACCTTCTATCTTTCTGTTAGTATCTCCAGGGATATAGTTGTCAGATATCTACAGAACATAGACAAACCACACCCGTCAGTAAGCAGCACCTAACCTACCCACAATGGAAAGTCAGAGGGTGTGCAGCAAAAGGGAAGTTTGCTCAGTGTTTTATGAGTACACTGTTCCTGCTCATGCAGGTAGATTCATCGTGATGCCATGTCCTGCAGGGGGAAGGGTATTCAGAAAGCTTTACAGACAGACCAGAGTGGCTACGTGTCACTTGAAACACAGAGGCAACACCTACCAGAGGAGTATCCATGGTGGTCAGATATACGGAGTCTTCAGAGTCTGAGTAGTCTGCAGGGGGGGAAAAAAGCAGTAGTTAATATACAAGGGGACACTAAGTTTTCCTCTCATTATATATTTTTCCAGAATTTGGATACTTCTCACAAGACTGGCAGCTGCAGACAAACCTGGACTATCTGCTACCTACAGTCCCATATGCAAGTGCTTTCACAATGTAATGGCTTTGATTGCACTATACCCTGAAATGTGATCTTAAACCCAACACCTCTTATATGTGAGAGATCTTTGGCTGGATCCACTGATCACTGTTGTAGATCACGAGGAGTTGCCTCCAAAGCAGGTCTGCTATAGCTTGCTAAACTCCTGCCAATGGAGGGCAATGCTCTCACCACCCAACTCTAAAGGATAGTTTGCCAAAGCTCTAGTTCCCAGATCTGCCCAAACATGTCAGGCACAGATTTCAGCACCTGTTTTCCTTTTAAGAGAAAAAAAGTCTTCACAAAAAAGGGACATGGAACCAAAAAAACTGGTTTGGACATGGAGCTTCACATGTTACCATGTTCACTTGACCATCAGTTAGTCTTCTACCTCATCTGGCCTGAGCTGAGATACTGATTTTAAGCTTTTTAGCACTGCCACAAAAACAGGTATTTTCTAGGTTTCTCAGAAGTTCTTGGGAATTCAGCAGTAATGCTATCCAGCCAGTACAATGGCTATTCACTTGCAGGAAGACAAGCTTGGCTGGACTCCATCTACTCTTCAAGTGATTCAGCATCATGATATAACTTGCACTTCTCATTTGTGAGTGACTACGATTCACCCAGCTTCCTCATCTGATGCCATGGTTCCCTCTGGAGCTCTGGCTGTGCACTTAGCCCATCACTCCCTGGCCAGTGCTAGAGAATATTCCCATGTCAGCTGAGGGCAATCCATTTCTCCCCTTCTCCACTTACCTCCAGAGCCAGATGTCTCATCTATATCTAACTCATCAGAAGTTAAGTGAGGCCTGAACTCGCCAATGTCTTCATCATCCGGCAAGTCTCCAGAGGCAGGGTAGTCAAGCCATTGGGCATCCATGGTCTCGGTTTCTCGCACCTGTGAACAGTGGTGGAGGAGCACTAAGTATCACCCAACTTCTCAGAAGCATTCTGCAGAAGGTTAGACGTTCAGAGCTGCTGCTCAGCACATCATTTTCAAAAGAAGATTAAATGCTGAACTTCGTCTCCACCAAAACCATTGTCTTCAGCCTGACAACAGCTGAATTCCCCTAGAATTTCTCAGAATAGAAGTGAGAGCCAGCCTGGGAGGGGAATTTCCTGAAGGCTACATATTTAGGAGATTCATTTGAACCCACAGTGTAAAAACAACAGGCTCTTAAGTCAGGGGTTTGTAGCACAAGCATTTGGAAAAGCAATACCTTCACCTTGTGATAAGTGGGGGTTCAGAAGGATGTGATATTCCCAGAGAAAAAGCCTGGCATCTATAGGTCAGGTTTTTGTACAACTGCTGCTTCTATGGAGAACAAACCTATTCCATCACCCAAGGGTTAAAAACTGGTCTGTCCTTTCAGCTGAACTGCAGAACAAGACAGTGTGATGTCCAAGAGCACTTTCCATCTATAATGACTTGCCTGAAGGCAGAGCTTCCCTTGTTTCACCTCGTAAAAAGGAACACAGACAAGGCTGTAAAATGAAGTTTGGGATCCTATGGCCCAGGATGTTACAGCCTCACAGAAAATCAGCTGTTTGGCCACAATGGCCTTTTACACACTAGGACTCATCTGCACTTGAACTTTCAAGGAGCCACAAGCCCAAACCACCAGCCCTCAACAAGGTTATGCTATTTCCCCAGGAACTATTTCTCCTCCCCCCACAGCCCTGGAGCCAGCCCTGCTAAGGGTACCACAAGGTATGAGCTCTGCATTGCTCAACACCAGCCCACAGGTTCCAGCAGCTCCAGATGCTTCTACAACTATGAAGTCCCATTGCCATAGTGGGGATCTCAACCATGTCTTTTCTTGGAAAAGAACAGTGCAGATGGATGGGTCCCATAGCTCAGGGCTAAGCCATCACTTTGTCATGCAGTTCCCACTCAGAGACTGGAAATCCTTTTCTGAAGGCTCACCTACCTAGTAGAGCATTTTTACCCCTTTACTCTGCAGTCCTGCACATCCAAGTGCTCTTCTCAATATACAGGTTTAACACAAGCCAGAACTGTTAAGGAACAGTTAGAGCTGGGTGGCACCACCCACACCCTGGCACTTGCTGCTTCAAAACAGCAGCCAGACCCTGAGGGGCTAGGATCAGCTTTCCTGCTCACTTGGCCAGCCAGGCATGGTGACACCAGCTGAGGAATGGCATCCACTACCAACCTCACAAGTAAAAGGTGAGCAGCCACCAGCCCTGTGTCAGCTTCCTCTGCCCACAGCACCAGCCCAGACTTTCCTGCCCATTAGCAATACTGGTTTTGCCACAAACAAGGCCTTTGTGGTCAGGACAAGCTGGTTTTCCTTTTGCATAAGGCACAGTGGCTACTAGATACGCTGTTGTGTTTTTCATCAGCTTATTGAGGTATCTTTGGTTTCCCCAACCACTCTTGTGGAAGGGACCCAAACGAGCAGCCTGCAGGGCATGAAGTGCTGAGGCCAGTCTTCTTCCTAGACCCCCATCCCCACTCTGCCCCAGCCTGGCACAAGGAGATGGGAGCTGGAGCTGGGGAAGAAGGCCAGCTGCGAAGAAATCCCCTCCCAACCTGGAACCAGGCATTCCTAAAGTTACGAATGATCGCTCGCTTCAAGGCAAATTCATTTCAAGATACATGAAAGCCAGCCAAGGCCAGACCTGCAGTGGAAATGGGTGCCAGCAGGCAGTGGCCATTTCCAGGGCAGATTGTGGCCATTCCATGAAGGGGCAGGAAGAGCACAGTTCCGGTCTGCCCAAGCTGGAGCACTGGCCTGGGCAGCACGGCTGCTGCAGGTCAGTGTGCTGGCAGGAGCACCAGGCTGAGCCACACCTATGTGCCAGCTCACACAGCACCATGAGTCACAGCCAGCTAATGTCCAAACGAGGGTGGCTCTAGAAAACCCGCAGTTAGGCCACCTTGAGTGGCTGGACATCACACTGGCCTTATCAGATCAGGCCAGCCATGGGCAAAGCGTGGCAGGCAGCCACCACGATTAGCAGGTACTGTGGAACCTACCAGGTCTGGCTATCAGCAAACCTTATTTAAATCAGGACAGTGTTTACAAGCCAGAGGACATAAGGAAATGACTGACTCACAAGCGTAAATGAGATTATATGGGAGAGTTCCCTCAACTCAACTCTTCATCATCCTCTTGAGCAAGGACAAGGAAGTTCCTGGAAGCCAGGAGAGGTTCTCAGACTTCACCGAGAAACTTTCATTGGGGTACTGAGCCTGATTCTACAGACTCATCAGCCCGGCAAGTCCAGGGGGCTGCTGGGCACTTTCATACCCACTCTCTGGGTCTTCAGACATTGTCTCCTGGGAGCTGAGGAAGAGTTAACAGCAGAATGCTGCAGCTCACAGGGCAGGTCTGGAGCGGGCACATTCCTCACATACACACCTGTGAAAGGGCACATAGGCACTTCAGAGACTTAAAAACAAGGGCTGTAGGTTTTCCAAATGCTACAGAAAAAACTCCCTGGACTATGGTTGGAAAAGTGCATTGTTTTCCTAAAGGATTCAGTCCTCCCTCCAGCTCTGCTACCAGGTGAGGAGACACCACAGAGCAAGTGCCCACACTCCTTTGTCTGCAGCCAAGAGGAAAAAGCTGGGAGACAGCTGCAGGACAGGATGACAGTCTTCCCTTGCCAAGTTGTCTCTGGCCACATTCAGCTTAGCACCTTCTGCAACTGCCAGCTGGAGAAGGGCACCAGCACTGCTCAGAGTCTGCTTTCTACCACCTGTTATCCCAGCACTGGAGCCAGGCCAGAGACTTGCTGGGAGGACTGGACTGGGAGACTGTAGAGCCCCACCTCAACCCAGCAGCTGAAGTCGAGCCCTACTATTAATATGCTCCTCTCTCTGAGGGTTCTGCTCAGAAATCAACCTTTGCTGCATGAGTCTAGTTCCAGGATTTCTTCCTCATGTTAAGTAGCTTTATCCTCAGTAAGTACTGAGGGAGATTAACAAATGTGCTGGGGAGCAGCAGCTTTTCCTGCCTGCCAGTGGCAAAAAAAATACCAGTTCATTCCCTGCCAGATGACCAGTACACCAGGCACGTGAACTATGAGCGTCATTCCTGGAAAAGCCGGGCACAGAACTCTCATGTTTGAGCCTGAGACTGGCTGTACTACTGGATGAAGCCAGATGCTGTTTGCTCACTTCAGGTACAGGAATTGCAGCCCTGGTACTGTAGGCAGGGGCTGGTAGCCCTGCTGTGATCCATCTCTAGCCCACCCCACACTATTTAGTGCTCCTGGAGCCACCACTTACAGCCCCAGCACACCACCAGCCTCTTCTCAAAGCAAGACATCTTTATTGAGACAACAAGCAAAGTTTCTGCCCAATGCATGAATTTCCCCAGCCGCTGGCTAATTCTGGGAAATACCAAACTCCAGCAGCTTGCCTGCCCCAACCCACATGTCCTCACCACAGCCTTTTCAAACCCTTTCAAAAAACCCAAATGATGTTTTGGGGTGGAAACAAAGTTTTCCAGACATGGAACTGGCTTTCAGAGCTGACCCTTGTCTCTGATCAAACAGAGTCCATTGAAAGCTTCTTTGAAGAGCCGGAGCCAGCAAAGGGACTCAAGACCTGCAGAAATTTGGGAATCCCAGGGGGTTCTTTCCTAAGTGTATAACTTACTTTGGTGTGGAGATCCAGTGCCTTCTGCATCTCCATCCCCAGCTCTGTGTACACAAGGGTAGGAGTAAACAGGAGCAAGGTGAAAGTCAACCTTCCCCAGACAAAAGCACATGGAGCTGGGCCAGCCAGGGAGGTGGCAGCAGAAGGGGCAGAGGTGCAGACCTGTTAACTCATTGCAGTCTGTAGGGACAGGTGTGAGCTGCTCCTGGGACTCCAAACTGCTCTGTGTAAGGGGACATCCTGCACTGCCAGGGACAGATGCCACCACACCCCACCACATCATACATCTGTATCAGCTTCACAAAAAAAGGGCTCCTGGATGACATAACCAGCTGCCCACATGGCCCAGCCTGGTTCTCCAGTGATCACTCAGCTCACAAAGGTGCTGTCCTGCACCTAGACCCAAAAGCACAAAATCCAATGGGGCCTTTCCAGTGCAAAGACAAAGCCCTAGACAGGGTATTTCCAGTTCACTTCTACTGAGCTGTGGATGTAGCATACAAACCAGAAAGGTTTTAAAGCTCATGCAAAGGAGCAGGGGCTAGAAGCTGAGCTGGCCTCCTAAAAAGCCAGAAAGCAGAGAGTGCTGGAAACAGGGTGGCACAGATCAGTGTGAGTCAGCCAACCCAAACTGACCTCTAAGGGCAGGAGGTGTGCAGAGAGGTAACAGGCAAAGACAGCTCTGCCTCCCTATCTTCATAAGCATTGGAATAAAGTTATTAGAAGCGACATGAGCTTCCAGCAGATGCAGCTCCTGCTAAGCTAGTAAGGGAAGGGTCTATAGCTCCTCCAAAACCTTTTACTCCCAAACCTCCCTTAAAGTTCCAGATTTGTACAGAGAGAAAAAAGAAAAAATGAAAGTCACCTCTGTCCTGAGAGCAAAGCAAAGCAAATTATGTTGATGCAGGTCACACCTAAACTCTTTCAATGCATCAGCTGAGGTAGAAAAAACCCCAGGCATAAATGGAGTCATTTGGGCAACTCCCTGTGCCTCTGCTCAGAGGGTACCATTTTACTTCTCGTTCTGGTCAGTCTGTCCCACATAACTCACAGAACACACAGCTCATGCTGGCCTCTGCACCAAGGGATAGAAGCTAAACAGCTCCCAGCAAGGCACATGGATCTATTTAGCTGCATGACAGACTTACCCTGAGGCTTCCAGACGCAGCTAAATACCACTGTGCCTCTGCTCAACACTGTTCAAGCAGTCTTAGAACAGAATCACCTGCACAGCAGCTTTGAGCACAGCCAGCCTTGCCCATCTCCCACAGCCTGCTCTAGAGCTGTACTCCCACCAGTGAGCCATCTCCAGTGTAAATCTTCATCTCCTCCACAGACTAAGGGGAGAAAAGCAGGCACCAGTACAAAGCTGGGTTTGCAGGCGGGTCCTGACTGGCAGCAGGGAACAGCAGTGCATGTCCAGTATCTCCAGTATCCCAGACTGGTTATTGCAGGCCACCTCTTTGTGCCTCTTACCAAAGAGGGGAAAAAAACCCAGTACTGTGCTCAGTAACAGGCAAGGAAGCATTTTGCTTAATCACAGGCTGATGGACTTTTTGACTGGTAAAAGTGCTGCTTGTTCAAGATGACTTCAGAGAAGCATCCCCAGTGCCTGTGCAACCAGGTATCCATCTCCCTGCTGCCACAGACCCAGTCCTGTATGCTTACACTCCACAGCCCATGTGCTATGTGCAGACAGGCACAGCACTGTCCATCCAGCCTCAGCCAGGGTCACTGCCCCAGTTGTCCCAGCTCCCCGTGTGAGGCCTTAAGCTGTGTCACTACAAGCAGCTCTCCTGGAGCTCATGTGGCAGCAAAAGCATAATCCCCATGACAATGACATGGTAATCCGGAGCTCTGGAGAGCCTCCCCTGCAGCAGGGATGAATCCTTCAGTGCTCTGCTTGCTCCAAATAGGCTTCCATGCACTTAAAGTCAAACCTCAATTACCTGTGAACTCATACATGATTCCTTACACACAACCCGCTCTCTTCACATCACATGTATGTGGCCTTTCAGGCCAAGCTGTAGAAGCAAGCAGGAGGACAGATTACAGAGGAATGAAATCTTGTTTAACTGCTCTTGCCTGATTATCAACCAAAAGCAAAGCCCTAAAAATTGAGTCCTTTGCCAGACAGGCACACACTGGGATCTATTCACTGCCACAGTGGCAAGATAGCTGCTCTAGAGACTCAATGCCCAGCTCAGTACCCACAGAGCTGAGCAAGGAGACGGTGACTGCTTTGCCATCCAGCAGAGGGGATAAAGCTCAGCCAGGCAGCTGCGAATGGCTGCCTATCAGCCCTTCCTCCTGAAGCAAATAAAAGTTCAGAGGAAACTACAGGAGGGGAAGCCAGAAACCATCAAGGAGGAAAACAACTATAGAGACATTTCACACCCCTGAACAGCTGGCTGGGGCATGGGCAGCAGTACACACCTAGTTCATAAAGAGATTAGTTTTATGGTATTTACAATCTTGATCATAAGCATTTCATACACTTCACTGCCCAGGGCTCAGTTGAGATGATTAAACCTATCCAATATAAAAAAGGAATTCAGTTTTTCCAGCTAGCAATACACTCCGTGTTGCCCTACTCCATACCAGAGGGCTCCTACTGCATCCTTGTCTGTAGAGGGGGAAAAAAGCTAAAAGGTCCCAGCAAAGCAGTTTTTTCCAATCAAGGACGATTTCTCATGCTGATCCTTCAGGCTTGGAATATTTCACAAATCAGATTCTCCCCCTCACAGTAGGGAGAGGCCTGCCCTCACTGCCCTTTCCTAGAATACAGTTATATCCCCCTATTTCCCCAGACACACACCCAAGCAGAATTTCCACTTGGCAAGAAATATGTGACATGTATTTTTGGGATCTTTGTGTTCCCTCATGCCAGAGCATTAGCAAAATTAAGCCAGGCAGACACCCAACTTCAAAGGGTGCCTTTCCTTGCTGCCTCACCACACAGCTAATCTCAGCTTGTTTGTACAGTCAAGATTCCCAATGCTGCACCCTACACATGCTTCCACTCCCACAACCCATTCTAATCTAATCACAAGTAGTAGCCCAAAGATTTAGGCTTAGCCCAGGTGGTTGAGCCCTGCCAGCAAAGTTACGCTATTTAAAGTTTTGTTCTGCTGGCAAAGCTACCAGTAAACAAACGGCGGCAGAGAAAATTGAAAGCACTGGAGACAGCACAGCACCACTATTCCACTTACAGGCTCTAGCCCTGTAAGCAGGTACACAAGCATTCCAAACAGCAGGGATCTTCCCAGTTAGCTACAGTAATGGAGACTGGGGTGTCAGTGCATGGGTTTGTTAAGAGACATTCCCAACTTGTGCAGAGGTTGCTTTGGCTTGGGCACTGCAAGCAGCAGATCCAGCCTGTGCTGCTGGGGATACTGCAGCTGTACTTTGGGAACCCTGTCACTCCCAGGTGCATTTTCCTCTGAGAACTCTGGACTCAAAGCAAGGATTTCTCCCTTCTCTGAGCAGAGGGTGAGAAGCTGGCAGCAGTTTTCCAGCTCTCCCTGACCACATCTCTGCATCCACGCTGTCATAGCCAGGAGCAAAGGGACGCGGCTATTGTTTTGGTCACTCCTTCCTTGGCTCTGCAAAGCCTGCACTCAGCTGGACTTGCAAGTTGTTTAGTAACTAACACGAAGGACCAGCTCCTCATACTCAGCCCTCAGGAAATTTGGAATTAGCTCCAAGAACAGCCCGCACATAAACAGTCTCCTGCAAGATCCTGGCTCCAGAGTCTGCTCCACTGCACACTGTGGATTTGCAATAAATATTTATCTCTCTGGGGAACAGAGTATTCCAAGAAAAAGCTCCTGACATCAGTAAAGCCTATATTTCTGTTTAGGGGAGAGTAAAGCTTGTTTATAAAGGGGGACACTAGCCTACAAAAATTTCTACTGCCCTGGCCAGGATCACCTCTCACATAGGGGTTTCTAATTGGTGTGTAGATCACTTCAAGTCCAAGCCAGGCACTTTTGCATTCAGATTTCACATTCGTTAATGTACACTCACATTTACTTTTATTGCTATAATTTGACTGTAATGGCAGCTAAAGAGCAGGAGGCAAGGCTAAACCTCACAGCAAGATCAACAGGGTAAGGCTTTGTGTTCAAGTCTGAGACACTTTTTTTCCCTTCAGCAGCTATGGCAGAGCAACAAACACAGAAATCCTTGCCAGGGCAGGCTTTGCTATTCCTGACAGAACAGTTTGCTTAAGCAAGGGGAAACCTTGTTTTCACTTGAGATTACACTGGGGTAACAGCGCTGTGGGTCTCCAGCCTCCTGCCCACCCCAAGGAGTGTCTCCTCCAAGGAGATTTTAATTAGCTGCTTTGATTTTTCAATTATCCCACTAAGTTGTCTAACAGCCTCTTGACATTTTATATACAGAGTCTCAGCCTCAAAGGATTTAAGGACAAAGCTGACAAGAGTGTGTATTTCCACCAAAAAGGGCTTTTGCAGGAAGAGTAGTTTTGAAGTCAGCCAGCCCATAGAATCATAGAATCATAAGGGATTGGAAGGGACTCCAAAAGATCATCTACTCCAATCCCCCTGCCACAGCAGGATCACTTAACTGGAGAAGTTATACAAGCAGGTGGAAGGGACCACCTGACCATCCAGTTCCAACCTCCCCACCATGGGCAGGGACACCCCACCCTAGATAAGGCTGGCCAGAGCCTCACCCAGCCTGGCCTTAAACACCTCCAGGGATGGGGCCCCAACCACCT
>JAOXOE010000848.1:1374449-1394271 GCA_028565055.1 Phoeniculus purpureus | reverse complement strand
AGCTCAGGGCTGGGGCTGCCCTTGCTCCCCCGCCCTGGGGTGGCCGAGAGCGGGGCGGGGTGGTGGTGGCGGTGTCCCAGCCCAGCGCCCCCACCCCGAGCACTGGTGTCTGGTGCCATCTAGCGAAAATCCCCTGCCGAGCCGCGGTGCCGCTCGCAGGGCCGATCCCGCAGCCTGGCCCGGAGATGCTTTTCCCGAACAGCCCAGCCGGGCCGATGCTGCGCAGCTGCCGCAGCTCCTCCCGCCCGCCGCCAGCGATGCTCTGATGCCCCCGGGGCCGCCCCACCTGGCCTCTCCAGCTCCTCTTTGCCTCCTGTTTGCCAGAATCACGCTGAGGCCGGCTGAGGTTTAATGGTGTCCTCAGGGTGGGCTGTTACCTGCTCTCATCAAGTCTGTGATTAAACAGCAATTGCTTCCCCTTTCTCCCACCCCGCTTTTCATTTTCCCCCCTTAATTTTCCCTGCAGTTGCTGCGTTTTTCCTCAGGGAGCTGCATGCAAAACAGGGAAGTCCCCGCTCCCAGTGTATCCCCCCACACAGTGACACAGAGCTGGCAGGAGGGCCATGGGGCTGTGACACAGAGTCATAGAATAATTTGGGTTGGAAAAGACTTTCAAGATCATCAAGTCCAACCACGAACCCTACTCTACCGAGATCATCTCTAAAACAGATCTCTCAGCACCACATCTAAACAGTCTTTAAACCCCTCCAGGGATGTGACTCAACCCCCTCCCTGGGCAGCCTGTTCCAAGCCCTGACTGCTCTTTCTGTGAAAGATTTTTCCTAATGTCCAGCCTAACCCTCCCCTGGAGCAGCTTAAGGCTGCTCCCTCTAGTTCTGTCACTAATGACCTGTGAGAAGAGACCAGCATCCCCCTCTCAACAGTGTCCCTGTAGGTAGTTGTGGATGGAGCAGAGAGATGTGCAGAGCTCATCAGCAGGGCTGAGTTTGCTGGCCCAGCAAAGAGATAAAATGAGGCTACCAGTGGCCCAACCCATGCCAGCTGGGGCAGGAGTCCTGCTCACCAGCCATAGAACCCCCTCACTGAGCTGGGGAACCACTGCTTTCCATTGCATGCGGAAAAATCTACTCCTCACCTTGCAAAGTGAGTACCTGAGCACTTCCCAGCTCCTCTCCCCAGCAAGTCCCAGCAAGCCCCACAATCCAGCCCAGGACCTGCTCTCAGCCTCCTGCTCCTTGGCTCTACATCCCAGCCACAAACACGCAAAACCATGTCACTTCCCAGTGCCAACCCCCGGGACATGAGAACCGTGGAGCAAACTGTTGCCAGAACTGGGACCAGCAGGATATGTCCTCCCCCCCAACTCTCTCTAAAAGGGCCCTAATTACCGCCCCAGAATATTTATAGCAGTGGAAACACTAAGAGCAAAGTGGCCAAGGTGGGTGCATGGGCCACTAGCAGTGTCCCCAGGAAGAAGGAGCTGTGTTGAAGCAGTGTGAGCACAGGGCTGTGACCCTCCTCCTCCCACCGTGCTCAGCCCTGTGAGCCCCCAGGCACATGGATGCCCCCTCCTCTGCACCAACTGCTAATGCAGAAGCCACAGCGCAGCTCTGCTTTGCTCTCACCTCCTGGTGGGCTGCGACCAGCCCAAAACAAGAGAGGGAAGTGTTATACAAACCTTCGGGGTGTTTATTGTCAGGATAGACATGTCTGTATATAACAGAAGTGTTTAAAATAGCACTACCCTGCTCTCAACACGAAATAGATAAATACACACTCATGGATATTTAGAGAAGGAATTATTACCGTTTAGCTAGGTGATAAAAAATGCAAACAATACCATGACTGATTCCCAAACATTCTGCCATCACAGGGATGAAGGCATCTTCTGGTTCCTGCCGCTCATCTTTCCCTAATGGGCACCCCCCAGGGGCCAGCGAGGCAGCCCTTGTCCCTGGGCACTGCCACCCATCCCAGCTCTCTAGCCCCAGTACTGAGGTGGCAGAGGCTCTCGAGGTGAGATCACAGTAGCTTTTCTCTCTTGCAAAGCAACTGACTTTGTGCTGGGGGCCGGGGGGGCTGCTTCACCCCCATTACTCTTGGAAAATGCTGGGTGTCACATATACTTGCCCAAAGTGCAGTCTGCCCACACAGCTGTCCCACCTCATCCCACACCAGAACGAGGCAAACGCAGCAGCTGACCCCTTTTGCGTCGCAGCAGGGCTTTTGCTCGAGTTTTTTTTGGTGGCTTTTAAAGTATTTGGTTTTTTTAAACACACTCTGCATCCACCTGGGGATTTACGGATACAAGGACAAATGCTGATGCTTTACAATATCCTAGCGATAACAGTGCCACGGAGCTACCACACATCCCCGCACCCCATCCCAGTGCCGCAGACTCCGCCGCAGGGGTCACTTCTTGTGGGCAACCTGCTTCTCCAAGTCTTCAAGCCTGGCAGTCATCTGAGCGAGTGCACATGTTAAGGAAACACCACGAGCTGCGTGGGCTGGTGGGCAAATGGCCTTTTCCCCTTACAACACCCTAACTTTTTCCCTACTTCCATTTATCCATCCCTCCCATCTCCGTGTGTGGTCTGTCCCCAGGCTGTTCCACACCCCAGCAGGCCCAGGATATGGTGGTGTTTTTACCCCAAAGGATATTTTTCTCGGTCAGGCTCTGCAGGATGGCCATGGTGTTGGTCTGGAACTGCACCAGTGCCTCACACTCACAGGGGCTGCGGATCTCTGTCACCCCTTTGCCTTCCTCTGTGGCCACACAGGTTTGGGTGCTGTCAGGGCCACATCCCCATAGCACCAGGTCCTCTTCCTCAAAACCACCCACCAACACCAGACCTGAGCCTTGGGGCTCTTCTGTTTCCTCTTTTTTCCAGCCTGGCTCCAGGCTGCAGCTCTGTGAGCGAGCTCAGTATCAGGCCTCCCACCCTGCCAGGCATCCTGCAGGCTGCCATGCACTCAGCCTGCTGAGGACATCCAGTGCTTCACTTTGCCTTCAGACTGGGGTACCAGGGGGCATGCTGACCCCATAGATGTAGCTCTGTAGGGGTCCCAAGGGTGCTGGGAAGCCCCAGCCTGCCTTGGGACAAGAAGAACCCCACAGTAACCCAACATGGTCCTCCTGCAGCCAGCACCAGCAGAACAGCAGGTCTGGATGAGGAGACAGCACACCCCCATTGCTGGGACACCATCCCTCAAAGCAGGGTGAGACCTCAGACCAGAGTGGATGCTCAACATGCCATCCCCAGCTCTACTTCCTCTTCCAACTCCCTTCCTGAGACCCACCTCCACACCCACCTTAACCCAGTGAGATCCAGAGACACCCTGGGCACAAGACATGGAGAGACCCACAAACCACCCCTGCATGGGGGGAAGGGGGTCTCTCCAGCTCAGGACTGAGCCCTCAGCATGGCCAGGGACGAGGACACCCACCTGGGCAGATGTTCAGCTTGAAATTCTCCACAAGGTGGGTCATGGTGGTGAAATCTGCTGAGTAGGAGAAGTGCTGCTCCACAGGCTCCGAGGCAATTGCCCTCAGCTCCTCTTCCACAGCTTTGCCCACACCCACGGCAAACATGACAATCCCTGTGCAGCACGGATGGACCTGAGTACTGTGCAGGCTATCCCACATCCAGCAGCCCCAAGCCCACAGGAAGCAAAGCCAAGGATGCAGGATTTCCTCCAGAGTTCACAAATACCCAGTAGGAATTTGGGAAGGACAGGAAGGGGCACAGTATCATCCCCATGGTGCCAGCTGCTGCGACCATTGCAGAGCTTGCCTGACCCCACATCCCGAGGCTGGCTGCTGCAGCATCCCACCTGGCAAATCCCCCAGAGGAACCACCCTGGGATGCCCAGAGCTCTGCAATTTAGGGTTCCCCAGCCCCTGGCACCTGACTCCTTTGCTCTCCTGGCCCATTCAGAGATGTCATCCTGGGAGCGTCCGTCTGTGAAGACCAGCCCAATTCTGGGGATGTTGTGGGACAGAGGCCTGGCCCCCTCCAGCTCAGAGAAGCTGTGCTCCACCATGTGCTTGAGGGCCAGGCCCGTCATGGTGCCTTTCTCCATGTACTCCACCTCCATCACTGCCTTCTTGATCTCATCTGCGCTGGTGTACTTGTTGAGTGGGAACTCTGTGCGGACACGGCTGGAGTACTGCACCAGTCCCACTCGTGTACCGTGGGGGGACACATCCAGCAGGTCCACGATGCGGTTCACAAACTGCTTCACCAGCTCAAAGTTCTGGGGCCGAACACTCTTGGAGCCATCAATCACCATCACTAGGTCAACGTGCCCAGCCTCGCACTCTGTAGGCACAAGGGGGAAGGGGAGAAGGGCCATCATCGGAGTGAAGATGCCCAGTGCTGAGGCAGGGCTGCAAGGCTTCAGGACACCGCATAAACCCCTCGGATCTGTAGACTCCACAGGGTGAGGCTGGAAATCTTTCCCCAAAAACCCCTACTGACACTTCAGCACCCCCAAAAGAGTCTCCCTTTTCCTGAAAATGTCCTCAGGAACCTGCTGTTGCATATTCTGGGCCACATCTCGGAGGACATGAGCCCACATCCATCCCCACAGCTCCACCAGCCCAGCCATCTTTCCATCCTCCCCCAGCCCAGCTCAGATAAAATCGTACACAGCCCCCAAGCTGGGTCTCAGCTCATGCCAGGAGCACAGAGCCTATGTGAGGAGGACGCTCAGAGCCATGTGCTGGTACTGACTGCTGCAGGCTCTGCCATCAGCCTGGAGCTGCTGGCCCTCGGGGCACACGCAGTGGTAGGAGCCCTCGCTGCTGATGCACTTGAACTCGCAGCCGTGATCTACTCCATTGCAGAGGTCAGTGGCTGGAAGAAAAACCGAGGGCACAAGGTTTATCTCTATCCAGATGGGGAGGTCCAGGAGCAGCCCTTCCCCTGGAGATACCCTGAAGGCATCAGCCCATGCCATGATGCCATGCAGGGCCAGACGTACCCCTGCAGGACTTGCCGTCGGGCTGCAGTGTGAAGCCACCATGGCAGTGGCACTGGTGCCCATGGGGGATGCTCACGCACTCATGCTGGCAGCTGTGGTTTCCAAAGCTGCAGTAATCAATCACTGGTGAGAGAAGGAGAGGAGTGGGCAAAAAGGGAATGAGATAGAGAGCAAGAAGCCACTGAAGAAGGGACAGGAAAGCAGAGGGACACTCACTAGAGCAGCTCCTCTTGTCCTGGTTGAGGTAGTACCCAGGGTAGCAGTGGCACGAGTACGACCCACGAGCACTGACACACTGGTGCTGACAGCCATGTCTCCCGTCTGCACAGGCATCAATGACTGCAGGGAATGGGACACCCATCACCCTCCTGCCTCAGCCTCCCCAGGGCAGCCAAGCAGGGGCTGCTCCAGGGCTTCACAACAGCTACCAGTACCATGAGACAAGAAGGAAGTCCTGGGGTGGTGGCTACAACAGAGCTTTGCACTCAGCATGCAGAGCAAAGCCACTGTGCACATGGGCTGGGACATGAATCTTCTGTCACCCACTGCCCCCTCAGCTGGTGAGCCCCAAGTGTCCCATTCCAGAGGGCTGACTAGGACCTGGCCCTGCTGAGCAGCAGTGTCCCATAGCATGAGGGGCAATGGTTTCACATTAGAGAAGGGCAGATTGAAATGGGCTCTTAGGAAGAAGTTCTTCAGCAGGAGTGGGGGTTGAACACTGGAACAGGTTGCCCGGGGAAGTAACTGAGGCCCCAATCCTAGAGATATTCAAGGGAGGGCTGGACAAGGTTCTGGGCAACCTGATCTAGTTGAGGATGTCCCTGCTCCCTGCTGGGGGTTTGGAGGGGTTGACCTTTGGAGGCCATTCTATGGTTCTAGGACCAGAACCCACCAGTGTCCCATCCCAGAGAAGTGACCAGTATCTAGCAGTGCTGAGCACCACCCACAGCCATTACAGACCCGGGGAGGCTGCATGCTCAGTGAACAGAGCACTCAGCATCCTGCTGGCCTCGCTGGGTCCTCTGCTGCTTCACCTTCCCTCCATGAGCCCTGCAACTACAAGCCTTCTGTGACAGTGAGGGTGAACAAAAGGGTTTTTACAGGAGCAGCTCTTTCCGTCGGCATTGAGCCTGTAGCCTGGGTTGCATTCACAGTGGAAGGAGCCGGGGGTGCTGATGCAGCTGTGCTGGCAGCCGTGCTGCTGCTCCACACACAGGTCCACCCCTGCAAGACACAATAGGCACCAGAGCTGTCCATGGGTACACAGAAGGCATGGGGAGCCCAGCTCCAGCACAGGCCCATGTAGCCAAAGCTGCTGGGACAACCCACACAGACCCAGCCCTTCCAACCCCAGTGCTCACCCACTTTTTTCCAGCACACAGACACTGTGCTGGGCAGGTTTCTGAAGCAGCTCAGCTTTCTGAGCTAGCCAAGAACTAAATCAACACTAAATATTAATTGATATAATTGATAGCTTGAGCTCAGTAAGCAAAAGCTTGAGCTCAGCTGGAACACGCTGGAGGATGCAGATCTGCAGGGCTAGCTGGGACAAAAGTGGGTGACAGGCAGGGCAAAAGCTTCAGGCACAGGAGGACACCAGGGTCCTGAGGTGCGACATCAGTCCTGGATCCCCACCTCAGCACTAACACAGCCCCGTGGGCACTTGCTGCTGGCAAGGAAATGCTCCCTGGAAAATGCTGGATCTGCCTTCTGCCCTCCAACAGATGCTGAAACATGTCAGTAGGGTCTTTGCAAAGCCTGGCAGCGCATGGGAGGAGACATACAGGTACCAGCCTGCGAGCTCCTGACCCCTGCCAGCACAGCCATGCTGTGAACCAACCCCCAGCCCGCCCAGACTGGTCTGATGCTCCAGAGCAGCAGCACGTGGCTAAGGTTCTATTAAACACAAACGCAGCTGATGCAGTGCCCATATCTGCTTAGGAGACTCTGCCAGAGCCACCCAGAATGTGTATAGGGCTGTGGGATGTGTCACCCAGCCCTGCCGTCTGTGGGGAAACCAGCTCATATTCCCTGCTCCTTAACATTCCCATCACCGGCGCTGCCACATCCTGCTTGGAGAAGGGCTACCAGGTGAAGGGACTGCTTGCAGTGTTTCCTCATCCCACCTCAGTACAAGAAAGATGGGCAAGAAGAAAGGCTACCTGTCCCAGTACTCCACCAGGGAGGTTTCTTCCCTGTCCCAGCTGCTCCCAGCAAGGACAGTCACCTCAAACACCCCTCTGGGGGTCATCCCTTATCCTGGATGTGGAGCAGGCACTATGGCCATCCTTTGCCACCCCACAACTCCGGCTCTCACTCACTGCAGAGCTTGTCCTGGAACTGTTTCCCAAACTGCTGGATGAGCTCAAAGGACTCCACCAGGAACACGTGCTCCTCCAGGGGTGTTGAAGCCATGGCCCGCAGTGAGTTCATGTCCGCCCGCTGGATGCCCACGGCGTAGATCTCTATGCCAGAGTTGCGAGCCTGGGTGGCCACCTCAGTGACGCGGTCCTGGGGCCGCCCATCCGTCACGATGATGGCAATGCGGGGGATCTTCTTGTGCAGGGGGCGCGCTCCCTCCTGCGTGGTGAAGGCCACGTTCATGACGTACTGGATGGCCAGCCCCGTCATGGTTCCCTGGGCCAGCGGGACGATGCTGTTGATGGCCCTCTCCATGTCTGCACGCGTGAAGAATGTCTTGAGGGAGAAGATGTTCTGCACCTGGCTGGAGTACTGGATCACTCCCACCCGCGTGGCGTTGGGACCCACGTCTAGGCTGCCGATGATGTCCATCATGAACTGCCGCATGATTTCGAACTCGAAGGGGCGCACGCTGCGCGAGCTGTCGATTACAAACACGATGTCCAGGGGGCCTGTCCTGCACTTCACGCCTGGAAGGGGAGAAAAGGATGGTTCAGAGACAGTCCTATCAAGTGGCTGAAGGGGCACCCAGTGAGGTATGGAAAGGGAAGGTCTGGGAAGCCCCCACAGTCCAGCACCTTCCCACTGCCACATAAACCCATGGAGGGTGCTGGCAGAGCGGGAGCAGGGGTGGCAGGCTGGGAAGACATGCCGTGGCCATGGGGCTGTGGGAAAAGGGACATGTCCTCTCTTCCCCAGCACTGTCCCTGCTGCCGGGCACAGCTCCTGCTCCTTGCATTGCCACAGCCCACAGCCCCTGGGGCTGCAGGAACTCCTCTGTCAGTATCTGACAAGTTTCAGGCAGCAGCATCTTCACCTCTGCAGCAAACCAGAACACTGAAGTGTAACTGAGTTCAGAGCCTCACGCTGACCTCTGCACGCTGCAGTGCCTGCCTCAGCCCTCTGCCCAGGCGGGCTCTTGCTGCTGCACTGCCTGGCACCACAAGGCTGCTCTGAGTGATTCTCTGCTCTTCCTCAGCTCCAGCCTCTCTGCAGTTTTACTGCATTTTGCTGGTTTCTGTCTAAACCAAAAGCTTCCTCCATTGTGGGGGTTTTACAAGGGCAGAGGAGGAGGCAGCGAAAAGGAGAGCTCAGGGCAGGCACACAGCAGGGATGGAGCCAAACAGTCTCTCTGGGACATGTGGGTGCTACTTCCAGAGCAAACCAGGGAATGGTTAGCAAGGGAAATGCCAAGGAACATATTTTACTTGGCTTGTGTGAACCCAGGCTTGGAGAACTTGGCCCTAATGGTAAGCAAACATTTTGAGTCCCCTTGGGATGATGCCCAGACCTGGGCTGCCATCTCAGCTGCTCCAAAGGTCTCCAAGACATTCCTATCTCCTTTCTCTGCTTGGTGGCTTCAGTGTTTTAAAGCTGGAACTGGTTTAGCTCCCTCTGCCCTGGGAGAAGATAAGCTGATGCTTCTGGGTTGACTTTGCCTAGTAAACCAGGGAGAGGGGTGGTCCTCAAGCCTGTGCCTCCTGGAGAGGCCAGAGCCTGTGGGCAGGAGGGTGGCAAGCCCTGAGCTGGGCTGAGCCAACACTTAGGATGTGCCTGAAGCAAGTGAAGTGGCACCAGACCCACCACACTGGGCCAGGCTCAGGCTCCTGGTCCCTTGGGTAGTGCTGGGAAGTTGGGGTCTTCCACTTGGGGTAATCCTCCACCCTTGGGGTGATGCCTCCAAAGGAGAAGTCTCATGTTCCCCCACCTTGAGCAGCCAGCTGAGGGCTTCACTGCCTTCACACAACTCGTCTCTCTCCTCTGGGCAATCCCAACCTTCCACGGCTCACCTGCAGCTTTGTGTCTGGCTTCCAGTGCTGTCAGGAGAAGCAGGAGGAGGGCAACAGGCAGGAGCTTCATCATGGCTCTGTGAGACCACACGGCTGTGGAGCTGGGAGGGACTTGCTGTGGGGAGAAGACACTGTGTGATTGCTGCTGAGCCATGGGGTCACACTTGCCTGGAGTGGCTGTCCCTAGACTGTCTCCAAATGCCTGGCCAGCAGCAGTTTTGACAGACCCATTCCCAAACTTCTCTGACCCCACGTGGGCTGTTTCCTAGCCGAGCACCGGCAGTCTCAGCACCGCTGAATTTCCTTACCGCAGCAGCCATCTGCCAAAGGGTCTGGTTTTCTGCCTTGGGTGGAGCTGGCCACCACACAAACCTCATTTTCACTTGCAAACCAGGAGGGTGGGGTGTTCAGCCAAAGGCTCTCTCACTGCTGGTGTGCCTGCTCTCCACAGCCAGCCTGGGAGCAGGAAAGCTGCACCCAGGGACGTGCAGCACCGACTCCCAGTCACCGCTTCTGCAGTGAAGAGACACCCCCAGAGGCAACACACCATGGGCAAAACCTGCCCAGGAGGCTCTCAAAGCCCTTGGCACAGACTGGTTTTCCATGCAGCATCTCAAGGTTTTTTTGTGTGTTTGAGGTGCGATCGCAGTGGGAAAAGGTGTTTAGAGCAGCTACTCAAACCCTCGTCTCAGAGTCACAGAATTATTGAGGCTGGAAAAGCCCTCTGAGCTCATTCAGCCCAGCCCATCACCTAACATCACCCCATCAGCCAGACCAGAGAACTAAGGGCCACAGCCAATCTGTCCTTCAACACCTCCAGGGATGGAGACTCCACCGCTGCCCTGGGCAGCCCTCATCAGTTGTCTCCCTCAATGACCACCTTGGTGCTGCCCTGCTTGCCCCTGCCTGGCTCCTGCAGGGACTCAGGTTTATTTGGTTTGTTTTTATTCCAGCTCTAGTTGGAAGCACAAGGTGCTGGGGAGGAAAATGCCAGAGCTAAAGCGGCTTCCCCCAGGAGACGTGCAGCCCCGCGAGCAGCCACAGGCACAGGGAAGGTGCTTTACAAAAATAAATCTCACGGAAATTCATTTTATCAGCAGTTATCAGCCCATATTTATTTACCCTGGGAGGTCTCAGTTGTAATTCATCACTAGGGCTGCTATTAATTGCTCAGTAGTTCTGTGCAGCCCTGAACCGCACGTAGGTGATAGCAGGGACACTGATAATGGCTTTCGCAGCTGCATCTGAAAATTGTGCCCCGACTCGATGTTCACACCTGAAAACCCACACTGACAAACCAGGGGGACAGGAAAGAGCTAACAGAGGAAATGGAGGTCAGAACACCAGTGGCAAAGCCAGAGACTCCGCAGGACACAGGTGCTCTGCAGCAGCATGGGGAGCTCCTGCAGAGCCCTTCGCTGGGGGCAGAAGGGAGACTGCAGCCCTGCAAGTGTTAGCTGAGAAGTCATGGGGCCAGTGTGAGCATCACTGTGTGGCCAGGAGCACCTGGGTACCTGAGTCCTCTCCTGAAGAACAAACAGCCCCTCCTGTCCCAGCTTTGCTTCCCCATTTATTTAGCAGATTCTTTTTACAGAGACACATTTTCTCCTGGAGAAAGCCCTCCCTAACCCCTGAGTATCTGAGGGAGAGCTGTGCCACCCATAAGGTTTCTGCAGCTCTCTGCTTCCCAGCCCCTCCACAATGGCAGGCTGGCACCCAGCTTGTGCCTCACAGCATCTGGAGAGCTCTAGAGCCAGCCCAGAGAGAGGAATGAGCTCCTGGGCCAGGAACCAAGGAGCAGAAAACCAGTTCACGACTGATCTATTTTTAACAGCATCTCAGCTTTGGATGAAGTCCTGGCACTCCCTATGGCTGGAGAGGCTGATGCTGCCCGGACAGGGCAGGGCAGGGGGGGCTCAGCCATGTGCCCAGCACCAGTGCTGGCAGCAGGGACAGGCTGGAACAATGCCCTGTCCCTAGCTCAATCCAATGCCCAGCTCTGCCCCAGCAGAAAGGCTGACAGGAGAGATATCCCCAGTATCTTCCCCTCCATCCTGTGCTGGGCCACTTCCTTGCTACTTGTCTCCCTGCCCCAGGGCTGGAAGCACTGGGGCTGACTCACAGCCCCATGGAGAGGTTTCCCCCCACCCTGAGGGCTCCCACACGCCTGTGAGTCCCCTGTTAGCACACAGGAGTGAGAGTGAGCTGTGTGGGAAGCAAGCGGCTGGCAGGCAGGTGCTGTGGGGGGAAGGCAAACACAGCACCAGAGACCTTGAGATAATGCTGAGCTATAAAGGGAAAAGGGTCCCAGTGGGGCTAACGCTGACAGTGGGGCTGGCTCAGCCCAACTCCACAGCAGCCCAGCAGAGAGAGACACCAGGACCATCTGATCTTCCTGAGTAACGCAAGAAGAAGTCCAGCCAGCACTTGTCCCTGCTGGAGGAGATGCTCGGCGCACGGCACAGAGAGACTGAGCAAGGGAAGAGCCACGTGTAATGGTAGAAGGGTCAGCAATGACCCCAGCCTCCTCTTGACTCCTCCCAGAATCTCAGCAGACACAAGGACACCATGGAGATGAATCCCCAGAGGCAAGCAGGTAAGGCAGCACACCTTCCCCAGGCACCTTCCCTGGGCACCTCCACTAGCAGGGTTCTCCCATCCATCCCTGCTCCACCACTTGTCCATCTGCTCTCCCTGCCAAATGCCGACTCTCGGGAAAAACAGCCGCTTTGGGTTTCAGCGTGGCCTCCTTGGCAACTCCCTCCTGGCTACAGGTTAACAGAACTGCCCTGAATATTCCCCGTGTGGTACATCCTCCCCCAGGCCAGCCCAAAGGACCAGGGCAGGGCAGGGGCAGGGGGACAAGAAACCCATCCCTGGGGAAAAGAAACACAGCCCTGCCCTCCTTGTTGTTACAGAGGTGGGGGCTTTATTGGAACTGTAGAGGGGATGAAGGAGACAGAGAAAGAAAGGGCTGAGGGCTCAGGAGGTGACCACAGCTCAGGAAATGCCCCAGCTGCAGTGTCATGAGGAGGACAGGAGATTCTGGGCCATGGCTGTGGAGCCAGGTCTCAGGTACAAGCACATGCAAGACTTCAGACATCTGGCCACATCAGCTTTTAGCTGAGACTTCTGTTTACAGCAAGAAGCACAGGGCTGCAGCCACCTGCCTGGGCTTGGCAGACCTCTGGCACATTGTGGGAGCAGCAGCAGCAGCTCTGCCATGGCTGCAAACCCCATGAGAAGCCAGGACAAGGGACCACCATGTGTTACTAGGAGTTTGGTGCAGCTGGGAGCCTCTGAGCGAGCACACTGTTACCTAACACAAGCAAAGCTGGAGGACTGTCCCATGGAGTGTGCCCATGTGCAGGAGAAGGCACATGCAGTGTGCCTGGGCAGGCATGGCAGGGGTGTATAGCACTGGTGCCAGCTGTGCTACCAGCTAAGAGCATGTATTTGCGTGCTGGAAACCTTGGCCGACGGTGGAGTAGCCCTAGACATGATGTTCCTAAGACTCACCCACCTTGCCTACATCTCTGTGTACCCAGTCTTGTTCTGCAGGGCTTTGCTCTGCAGACGCCCAGCCAGACAGCTTTGGCAGGCCATATCTCAGCTGCCACATCACTGTTCTTTGAGGAAAGTGTCATAAAAAAACTCTAAAAATACACTCAGGGGCCTGGATGCAGAATAAAACTCCCCAAAATGCACTCAGGAGCCTGGACACGGACTCCTCCTTGTGCTCAGGATGCCAAAGTCCTGCCAGGACAACAGCAGAAAGACAGCGAGAGCTGGCCTCAGGCTGGAGGATGGGGAGGCAAGTTTCGATGCTCCCAGCAAGTCGTCATGAAGGTCCATGCCCAGGAGGAAGGCTGCCCCAACAGCACATGTGGCAGTGAGAGAAGAACCGAAGCGTATCTTGCCTCAGGCACAGGGGACAATCAAGTCATCAGAGCTGCCTGAAGACATGTGGACAGCTTCTATGAACATGGAGGCACCTCTTGATGTCAGATATTGCTGTGAAAACCCTGACGGACCACTGGTGCCGTGTCCGTAGATTTGCAAGACCTTCAAGCCATGTGAGTGGATGAGACCTGAGATAGCCCTGGAGATGGATCCTCTGGCTCCTGAAAGGCTGGCCAGGCTTGGTTTCTCTCAACAAAATCCACAATCTCAAGGTGTTCGCTGCCTCAGCGATGCCTCTGCTGCCTGGGAGCACTGAATCCACCCTCAGGACCATTTCACAGGCAGTATTGACCTTACGCTCAATTCCAGCATCTCAAGGGTCATCCTCCACTGGAAGACAATGAGGCAGTTTACAGAACCTGGAGGAGTCAGGGAGCTCAAGGACATCGAGACCAGGGAAATGGTAGCAATTTGCAGTCTCAAATGTTTCTTTCCCCCCCATTTTGAGGACTGGTGTGTCCTCAGCTTTTCCTAAACACACGTGTGGGAGAACAGGAGCAGACTCTTTCCAGGACACTGCCGTACTTTGGTTACAACCTTACTGCAGCTCTACTGGGCCAGGTGCCACCTGGAAGGACACACTGTTTGAAAAAAAAGGCTGTATTTCTCACACAGCACATCATGGCTCCAAACCCAACAGGAGAGAATCAGCAGGACTGCTCTAATAGGAAAACCTTGTGGGATGCAGGAGGGACTTCATGATCTACCTCCTTGCTCCCCTCAAAATCCAGTTCCTCATTTTCTGGGACCCACTGCTGCACAGGCAGGGAAGGCAGAAGGAAGTTGGGTTTCTTGTTCAGGTCCCTTTGCAGGGTTAGTGACAGATATCTTTGTCTCAGAGCTCATGGACTTAACACCATAGAATCATAGGATGTTTTAGGCTGGAAACAAGATTAAAGATCACCCAGTCCCAATACCCTGCCATGGGCAGCAACACCTCTCACCAGAGGAGGTTGCCCAGAGCCCCATCCAACCTGCCCTTGGACACTTCCAGGGTTGGGGCATCCACAACCTCCCTGGGCAACCTGTTTTAGGGTCTCAGCACCCTCATGGTGAAGAACTTCTTCCTAAGATCCGCTTTAAATCTCCCCTCTTTCAGCTTCAGGGCATTGCCCCTTGTCCTATCAGTACAGGCCCTTTTATAAAGCCCTTCTTTAGGACCATACAAGCCCTGACAAGTTAACGCTACCAGATGCCGTCTGAAGTCCCCTTGGAGGTAAATCCCGGGTATAGTGCTGGACAGAACAGCTCCCTTTGGATGTTGCCCATGACATCACATGGGGTCTCTCTCTGCCACCACCCTATCCCTCAAAGACCTCCCAGTGCTCTGCAGCTGGAAAGGCTCAGCCCTGGAGCTCACTGTACCTGGGCCTTGGTGGCAGCAGCTGGCAGGAACAAATCCCTTATTGACTTGTAATTCCAACATTCACAATGGCCTTGTGAAGATCTGGCTGAGAGGAACACATGGTCAGCCAACACACCTTGTTCAACTAATCCCGTCAAGAGATGGCTCCTCTTTCAGGACTGCTGGTGACACTCCTGTCCATCCCACCCAAAACCGTAGGCTGCATGACAGGCAAACTCCCTGCTCCTAACTGGAGCAAAACTGGGCAATCTTGGAATACTTTGAGACAGATGACGAGTGCTCGATGGAGAAAGATCCACCTTTCTGAGTCCCTTTTAAAATCAAAAGCTCCTCTCCAAACAGGCCCTTGGAGGACAGTGAGTTGGGCCAAGACACTTCAGCTTTGGAAGGAAGGAGGGCTGGGCCATCCAGAAGCTGAGGCAGCAATCCACTGCCCAAGTTCTCATTCCAGGAGGAAGGTGTTAGAGACCATTTTTTTCCCCAGAAATATGTGTGTTGAACCACAGAGGAAAAACAAATGACGTAGAGCCACTCCTGGGCTGGTACCGAGTTGGTCAGCTGGGCTCTTCATGGATCAGGAACTCCTGATCCAGCCAGTATCTCTATGGAATGAGACTGATAGATACTAGCAGGACATCTGTGTCCTGAATCTGCTGGGACCAATATCCCCAGCTGACCTCCAACAAGCTTACACGGCACAGACAACCACAGCGAGTGCCTGCTATTCCAGCCCCACAATCACAGACTCGTTCCCTGACCTCCTTCTCTAAATCTTTGTATCGTATTTCTTGCTCTGGAGATGTGACTCAATGTGTTGGCATAAGGAAAAACGCCAGGAGAATATTCTTACACCTCTCCCCTTTATCCTACCCATCCTGCTATGTGTTTAATTGAAATAGCAGAAAGCGAGAAGCATCTGGCAGCTGCAGAAAAGCATGCGGAGACATTGTGTCGCTCCTCAAGACAGGAAAGCAGTTCTGTCTAGATGCTTTCAGAAAGAGGAACCATGACAGTAGCATGGAAACTGCTCCTGCCTGACTTCATAGAATCACCCAGGCTGCAAGGGACCTTCAAAGGTCATCTAGTTCAACCCCTCTGCAGAGAGCAGGGACACCCTCACCTAGATCAGGTTGCTCAGAGCCTTATCCAGCCTCACTTTGAAGATCTCCAGGGATGGCATTCCAGCTGCCTCCCTGGGCAACCTGTTGCAGTGTTCAACCACTCTTCTGCTAAAGAAATTCTTCCTGACATTCACAGCTGTCATGTCCCTTTGACAGCAGGAGAACTGCTGGTCTGGGACCACGATGCTGCCACCTCGTAGAAGATGTACCAGAGAACAACTTCCATCAGTGTGACAGAGGCCAGTAGCCCAACATGTGCCTGCATCGAGGAGCAGGTGCCATGGGGACCCTCATAGTTCAGCGTTCTCCTGCGGTTGCATTGTCCTCAGCACACACCAATACTGTTTGGAAACCTCTAGCAAGTCCTCCCAGAAGAGTCAAAGCAGAGCACCCCTGTGTGAGATTAGCCTTTTTGATTGTCCTGTGAGCAACAAGTTGAGATAATCTGATTCTGCTGCATTTGCCAAGTTCTTGCCAAAAGTGCCTACAAGCCCTTTGCTTCCAGGATGGAGCAGGGAACAGTCTGAATTTGCTTCATTGAGACTTTGAGGCCTTATATGGTTCTCCAGAACCTTGTAAGGAACCAGAGGAACCAGAGACCAGAAGAGGCAAAGCCACTTGCTCAAGGCTGTAGGAAGCCTGCAGCAGGGCCAGGACCTGAGCTGGCTCTCCCACCTGCACCCCAGAATGAGTGCACAGACCCAGCCAGGGCAAAAGAAGGGCATTTCAGAGGGAACTTCCAGACAGGGGCATTTGGGGAACCTGGCAATAGAGCAGCCACTTTCAGCCTGTAACCTGCCTCCACACTTTGGCATGAGAGGTTCACCACATGACAGGGAGAGTGAAAAGGAGGAACCGCAGTGGGGATACTGCCTGGCATTTGGGTGCAGACTGGAACATTTTGTGACACCTTTGTGCTGGCTGGTACTGTTGAAGCCAAAGGAAGATGCCGTGAGAAGAGGAGAAGAATGAGGAAGATGTCTAAGGTAACACTTTGGAGAAGCCACCCAAGTCCAGCTGCAAAAGTAGGGGCTGTGAGTACTTAAGGGCAGGGGTTTCCATCTTTTTCAGCTGATATTTTTCCAGCCAGGACACGGACTCTTGTACAGCAGGTTACCTCTGCTGTGAGCAGATCTGCTACTACAGATCCCTGCACAGACCATGGGCTCTACAGGTCAGCAGGCTACAACTCAGAATCTCCTGATTAACACACTGACCATCAATTAGGGAAGCAGCAGATGCAGCCCAGAGAAGGGAAGGCTGAAGTGTGGAAAGAAACCTCTCTGCAAGGGACCACAGCTGATCACTATAGATTACCCTGATGGGCATCAGAAGAACCAGGCTGGGGATGGAGTTGTGTTTGCAACCATGGGCCTGCCAGGCAAGAGGTTGTATGTTTGTGGGCAATGAAATTCAGGCAAAGGCAGAAAGTTGCTACAGATGAAAAACACCATGAAGGACAAGCTGTATGCCAACCAGCAAAGCTTCGCATGACATCCCGGGGCATTCCTCATGGAAACCTGTCATAGCTGTGCCTCAGCCTCTGGAGCCTCCTGCACACACACCTGTCCCCTCCCCTGCTTCAACAGAGCTGGTTTAAACCCATTTGCATCAGGACAGGAGAGGGAACAAAAGCCTTCTAAGTGCTAAAAATGATTGATACCCTTGGATGTACCCGCAGCACCTTGGTACCTAAAGGGTGCTATGGGTACATCCAAGGGTGACCCTCTCTAGCCAACGACCTATAACAGAAAACACCAACTGCAGGTGCCCACCCCCAGCTCTGCAGCAGAGCCTTGACAGCAGCAGCCTGAGCTCCCTTCCAGCCAAGGGAGCCCATGTGATCCATTTGCTACTGTTTGGGCCCAAAGTGGAGGAAACAGTTCCTGAGTTCTAATGACAAGTGGCAGGAGCTGCTCAGCCTTCCAGCACTGCTGGAGGAGATGTGTGTGACATCTGGCATGAGAGGTACTCACCGGTTCTGGGCAGGGAGCTGGGTTTTAGAAATTTCTTTGTAGGCACCACTCAATATTTGTTTTCTTTCCCCATGTTTTTTTTTTCTAAGTTCCATTTATTCCCTCCTGGCAGGGCTTGTCTGCCATTCTCATGTGCCTGTAGACATGACCTCTACGTATGTCCCTCTTCACGCTGCAGCCATATTCACGAAGCAGGGTTAGTAAATGGCATTTTCTGAGCAGAAGTCTTTACCAAGGACTGAACAAAGAGGCCCCTATTGGAAACCTTAAAGATGTTTAAACAAAGGCTTCTCTTGCAAACCTTTAACCCCCCTTACGCCAACCTCAAGGGAAACGGCACATTACAAGCAATCGGAGCACAAACATCTCCTGTGACCGCAGAGTGCTGACAACGGGCTGCCTTGTTGGCTCTGGGCAGCTCCGGAACCCACCTTGGATTAATTACAGACCGTTTCTTTAATTCTTCAAGGGGAAAAAAAAAAAGTTAACAGCCTCCACAAAAATCCACAGCAGTTCTTTCTAGTTGGATGCAACAAAACCCCTTCCGCTTCGACGGAAAAATGCTGGTTTACTACAAATACCCAGACCTCATCCGCTCTTTTTTGCACAGAAATCTGCATTTTGGGTGAGGCCAAGTTGCTCTGTATCCTATATCTGTATCAGGGCGGAGATCCAAGGGTACATTTCCTCACACACACACGCTTTCTGCCTCTGTCAAATGCCAATCTACTGAATCCCCACAGACAGTGCAAGAATCTGCTTGTGAAATGTGGTTGGTACTTGTTAGTGGGAACCCACATGCTCACTGCCTCTGATTCATCGCTCCTGTTCTTGGGGAAAAAAATTCCCTACTGTAGAGAGTCCCTACAGAAGGACCCCAGGGAGGACTCGGTAGTAACTTTAGAAATAATCTGGGTTGACTGAAGCAAAGATGCTACAGGTTTGATCAGAAGAGATGAAACTGAGTGCTTCCTCCCAGAGCTGGGGCTCTGCCTAGGCTCATCTCTTGGATCGCTTTCCATCCTCTAGTCCCAGTACACAGGTGGTGGCTGGGACACCGAGACAGAGTTGTTTCCCTGCTGGTCTCCTCACCAACAGCAGTGCCCACTCTGCAGCTTGGTGTCCCAGCTGGATCAGGCAGCTCTCTACCCCACAGCAGGGGCAGAGCTGGGTCAAACCCCAGAAGAGCACATAGCACCCCATCAGGTACCCCCTCACCTACTTGGGCTGGCTGCATGTTCACACAGATACGAAGAACACGGAACAATCTGATTTTCCAAACTCATTTTCCCACGTAATTGCTAGAACAAAAGTGCCTGAAGCTATTTTTTATTTCCCCCTGTTAAATGGTTGGAATTAGGAGCCCAAAGGTGGGTGATAGCTTGTGCAAACACAGCTATGAGCAGGCACAGACCCAATTTGCCAGTCGTGCAGAAACCAACTTGGAGCACACTCTCAGGTTGGGTTTTCTGCAGGATCTCAATTTCCTCTCGCTCAGAGCACCTCACCCGGGTCTCCCAGACCTCAGTATTCCCTGCTAAAACAGACTCTCGACAGTATAAGCAGGATCCTGGCCAGAGCTGGGCAGCAGGAGCGCGGGGCAGGGCAGTGCAGGTTGCAAGCTGCTCCATCGGCAGCACAGAATTCCCAGTCCTCGCTCAACCCCGACCCACCGTGGGGTACCAAGTCCTTAGAGACACCCCCTATCAATGTCCTCCCAGTCAGTGGGGGGCCACGCTGGCATCGGGTCAGGACAAGAACACGGAGGCTGGGAGCTCCAGGAGTAAAACCGCTGTCCAAGGCTCTGCTCTTCCCCCAGCTCCGGCTTCGCTTTTCTGCTCTTTTGGCCCCAACCCAAGAAAAGACCCCCCTGGGGGCTGCCTCACCCCACTCCACCCGCGGGGCAGGGCTCAGCCTCTCTTCTCCCCTCTCCTATCCTCTCCTCTCCCTCCCCAGGGGCGGTGGGGCCCGCGGAGCCCCCCACTCACCTGGCTCGGCCGCGGAGCCGCTCCCCGCCGCGGAGCTGGAGCAGGTAACGGCGGGCGCGGAGTGGTGCGTTACGCGGCGCGGGACTGGGCGCGGTGCGGAACGCGGTGCGGATCGAGGAGGGGAGCGGAGCGCAGCGGTAGGGGACTGGGTGCGGGTCGGGGCGCAGGGGCGCTGGGAGGCGACGGGGCCCCGAGCGGCATTTAACGGGGCGGAGGAGGGTGTGGAGGCTGGGGGGGGAGTTGGAGGGGT
>JAOXOE010000848.1:1306384-1371040 GCA_028565055.1 Phoeniculus purpureus | reverse complement strand
CTTTTCCCCTTTCCTCCCCTTTTCCCCTTTCCTCCCCTTTTCCCCTTTCTTTATTCTTTTTTCTTTCTCCTCCACCTTTTTAAACAGCATGTAAATATTAACATCATTTATAAGTTTATTTGTAAGTGTAAGCACTTACTCATTTCAACTTTAGCAAGAAGAACCTGCCTCTGCATCTCCACTTCTTGACCTCCTTGGAAATGGTGCTGTCTGGCACCACCAATATACTATATACATTATAGATTTTAATACATCCGTTTTCCTCTCTTCTCCCCTTCACACACCTTCCTCCATCCCTATTTCACTGGGACCAGTAGCAGTCTGCTGGTTAATTCTCCTTGGGAATGGTGACTCGCATGGCCACCATTGCATCTATTTTTATTTTCCCTTTTTTTTCTCCCATGGCTGTCCCTCCCCATTTTCAGGAGGCCTAGTACCGTTGTGCTGGTTAACACTTATCTCTGCAGGGAGGGCAGCGACTGCGTTTCACCACTTCCTGCCTCTGCTTCTGTACAGCATTTCCTTTGCTTCAGGAAACCCTTGTACACCCTCCACGCGCCAGCTGCCCTGCGACTTTGTGCACAAACAGATCAGCCAGGGATCCATCAGCACTTTCACACTCTGTTCCTATCAAAATTAGACTGATTTCATATCAAAATTAGCGAGTCTGTGGCCAGTGTCATTATCTTCGATGGCAGCAGTAGGCAGAAGTTTGCGGTCACAGCTGACCACACATATTTCATTTCTAATTTCTGCCTGCCCTGAGACCAGGCAGTTCTGAAATGACCAGATCAATAACTCTTTGTGTTGTGAAAACTCATTTGACTCAGTTTGGGAAGTTGGGGGGGGAGGGTTTTTTGAGGGTGTTTTGTTGTTGTTTCAGGTATTTTTGTAGTTGTGGAAATGAAAGAGCATTTGTTTGTGGGCTGCCTGGTACTGTTTGGCAGTGAAGTACCTTGGTTTCAGAACTTTGTTTTATATAATCCTTTGCTGTTTCAGGAGGTTTCTAAGGGAAACTGCTCTCCCATGTGGTAGAAGGGGACTGGAACAAATGTATTTGACCTTGTTGCTTCATGTACAGAGCCTCCCTCAAAGTTGTGCAGGGGGCAGAGCGAAGGATCACAGTACAGAGTGTGGCTTTGTTTGATTGTTTCCTCTAGGAAGTATTGTAGCTGACTCTTACTAGCAAAGCTTTTAATAGAGGGATGGACCAAGCCGCTTTAGGATCTTGAAGTTCAATTCTAGTTTCCTTTCCTTTTTTTTCTCCCCTGTTAGAGTTTTCCTAGAAAATGTCCAGTGCCACAGGGTCAGTATCTGAACTTCTGATATTGAAAATGTAGAAGTAAGGTCAATTCCTCCCTACAGATGTATTCCACACGTGCTCTGAGGCATCAGGGAGGATGCTGTTCCCTTCTGCATGGCCTTACTCTGTACTTTTGGACAAGTTACTTCAGCAGACATGATCAATAGCTGCAAGGCTCTGCAGCACTGTGTTTGGATTTGACCAGTGGCATAGAGATCCTGAAGTGTTTCCACCAAGAAGAACCTGATCAAATTCTGTCCTCTAATTACCAGTTGTCTTGCTGTTGGGTATTAATGTTCAGTTTCCTAGTCAGGTGAAATCGCTTCATAACCAGTTTACTTCATGCTAAGCCTTGTGTTTGTTTGGGCAATGAATTCTTCTGTTTCAGTAAAACCCCAAATGCCATGAATTGAAATATAATAGTTGTTCTGTTCTTACACATACAGGCAGCTGAAGAAGTTAGATGAAGACAGTCTAACCAAACAACCTGAAGAAGTGTTTGATGTGTTGGAGAAGCTCGGGGAAGGGTATGTGTTCCTTCTGGTGTGCTGTAAGGACTAATCTATATAATGGATGTGTGTTCAGTACTCTGATTTTCACTTTTGTCATGATCCTGTAACTGGTTAGTAACAGATAACAGAGTTTGTTTCCTAAGAATGCAGTATCTGAATCTAACTTGTTGCGCATAGCTTGGCAATAGGGAGTTAAAAAACTGTTGAAAAATGCCACTCTGGAGCTGATAAGGCTCTGTGAGAACCAGAGAGCTTTTGTAGTTCATCCTGGTGTCTCTTGCAGAAGATCCATGTGGTAGAAATGAGCTTCTATTATATCGTGCCTCTTGGTTAGGCAAAACCACCCAGGAACGCTCTGTATGTGACATTTCTGCCATCTTAAGCAGCTTGTTTGAAAGAACTGAGCTGTAAATCTACCAGGCTGCTGTGAGAAAAGAAGCTGGAAATAAGACAGATACCTGATGAGAACAAGAAAACCTCTGTGACCAGAGCTGCAGTTCTTACTGGTGCTTCTACTGCAGAGAGAGAGAGAGAGAGAAGGATGTTTGGATTTGGATAGAACGCCTTTGCAGAGCTATGGGCAATGTAATGGTGGTTGCTCTGCTCTGGTCCCTCCTTTAGTGCACCATCACTTGTTTGTGTTATTAGAGCATTTAAAAGCTGCTGGATTATTCTTCACATTAAAATACTTTTAGCAAGAGGAGAGTTTATTTTTTTCCTGATATCTGCATGTATAAAAAGCAGAACCCTAACAGTTGTTGTTTGTAAAATGTTGTTGTGTGTTTGCTGTTTGGTGGTTTTTTTTTTTTTCCCTAGGTCCTATGGCAGTGTGTTCAAAGCCATTCACAAAGAAACTGGTCAAGTTGTTGCAATTAAACAAGTTCCTGTGGAGTCTGACCTGCAGGAGATTATAAAGGAAATATCCATAATGCAGCAATGTGACAGGTAAGTGTTTGCTGCAGACCCCCTTGACAATACACACAGTGTTGTCTGTGATCTGGCACTGCTGCAGATAAAAGCCACCGTGTTGCCTTAAATGTCTTTTAAAAGGCTGGATTTGTTACGATCAAGTTACCCCGTATCAACTGAGTCATATTAACTGGCCATTTGGGTAGTGGTTATCCAGGCAGAGGTAAGACAACAAACTCTCAGCTTGCACAAGAGAGCACCCAGCTCAGTTGAATAACCAAGTGCTTGCTGCAGCACAGAGCCAGGTGGGTGAGCAGTCACTGTGCTTCTCCCCAGATGCTGTCGCTTGTTTAACAGTAGTAACTTGATTGTGTGCTACAACAGCAGTTGCTGTGCCCACAGGGGTGATAACTTCTAAACAAGCTTTGGGATGGACATTGGAAACTGTTGGAAGAAGGAGTTTTGGTTTTCTTAATGGGAACATGGATGAGAGCCACTAATGCATGGCTGCTCTTGCATGTGCATGATCTATGTGTTGTCATCTGCTTGGGTGGCCAGATTGTCCTTCCCAGCTATTTTCTGCTGTGCAGTACAAGTTCTAGTGCAGTATGAGCTGTCTGCTGATCTGAACAATGCCCAGAATAACCTGCTGGCAGCTCTATGAGCTGATGGTTGACTCTCTGGATTGTCTTTGCATGTTTCTTTGGGAAAAGATGTTCTGAGGTAGCTAGTGAAGAGCTCATGGGTGTGAAAAAGTGTGTCCTATGCTGAAAGTTTAAATTAAATATATTAAGGACCATTTTCTGTGCATTTTCTGTGTTGCCCATGTCAGAGGACAGGACAGTGGTTACTGTGATTTATTCTGTGACTGGGTGACCCGCCTAGTGGATGAGGGGAAGGCTGTGGATATGATCTACTAGTTGGTGTCCAGTGACCCCAGGGATCACTGCTGGGCCCAGTTCTATTCAACATCTTTACTGATGACCTGAGTGAGGGGATCAAATCAACCCTTAGTAAATTTACTGATGACACTAAATTGTGAGGGGACTAGCAATCTGTTGGAGGGTAGGAAGGTGCATAAAGATCTGGACAGGCTGGGTCAATGGGCAGAGGGGATGAGATTTAACAGGGCCAAGGGCAGGGTCCTACACTTTGGCCACAATAACCCCCTGCAGCTACAGTCTGGAGGACAAGTGGCTGGAGAGCAGCCTGGCAGAGAGGGACCTGGCAGTACTGGTTCACAACTGGTTGAACAGGAGCCAGGAGGGTGCCTAGGTGACCCAGATGGCCAATGGCATCCTGGCTTGTATCAACAATAGTGTGGCCAGCAGGACTAGGGACATAATTCTCTCTCTGTACTGGGCACTTGGGAGGCCTCCCCTTGAGCACAGGGGACAGTGCTGGACCCCTCACTTCAAGAAAGAGATGGAGGGGCTGGAGAAGGTCCAGAGGGGCAACAAGGCTGGGCAGGGACTGGAGGGAGAGGCAGAGGAAGCTGGGGTGTTTAGCCTGGAGGAGACTCAAGGGGGACCTTCTCCCTCTCTCCAACTCCCTGAAGGGAGGCTGGAGTCAGGTGGGGGTCGGGCTCTTCTCCCAGGCAGCTAGCGCCAGGATGAGAGGGCAGGGCCTGAAGCTGGCAGGGGAGGGTTAGGTTGGATGTTAGGAAGGCTTTCTTCCCAGAAAGTGTGATCAGACCCTGGAATTGACTGCCCAGAGCAGTGGTGGAGTCCCCATCCTTGAAGGTGTTGAAGGACAGCCTGGCTGTGGCCCTTAGTGTCCTGGTCTGGCCAATGTGGTGATGTCAGGTGATGGGCTGGATGATCTCAGAGGTCTTTTCCAGCCTCAATAATTCTGTGATTCTGTGATCCAGACACTATATTGGGTTGTTTGGTTTTGACTGTGAGAGACAGTCTTAGTTTGTACTGGATTTCCAAGATACATCCTGGGCTGAATAGTAGAATTCACATGGTAGGGGACAACATTCTTCTTAATGAACAAGACATCAGTTTTCCAGCAAACTTTGAACCATATTTAATTTTAATTAACTACTTCGGCAGTGCTTTGCAGCATCTTTACTAGGTACTGCTGTGGTCTGATTCTCATTCCCTCTCCTGCCTTTTTGCTTGCCACAGCACTGATGATCTTGTAATCTGGTTCAGGGGGCTAAACTGCATTGGGAGCTAATTGCTCCTTACTTCTGTTGGATTTTTTGTCATGTGGTTTAGCTCCCTGAAGTGACTCAGAGGAGGTCAAATGAGCACTGTTATGGGGAAGAGGCTGAGTAGGACTGTGGAAGCCCTGTGTAATGTCAGACACTTTTGGAATGGTTTTGATCAGGGTTTCAGTGGCACCTCAGCTCTGAATTTCTAAACCTTACTGAGGGACTCTGCAGTGGATTTTGCTCACAGAATGATGCTGGTTAGTGGTATCTGACCCTTTGTTTTCTTCTTTTTTTCACATTTCATAGTCCTCATGTGGTGAAATATTACGGCAGCTATTTTAAGAACACAGACCTGTGGATTGTCATGGAGTACTGCGGCGCTGGATCTGTGTCTGACATTATCCGATTACGAAATAAAACTGTACGTTCGTTCTTCTTTGAATGTGTGAATGGGAAATGCAGTTGTCCAGCAGCTCAAGGGAGCCAAGTAGTCTGGCCATAATTCTTGAGTTGTTCAGTGCCTGACATGACCATTTGTCATAACTTGAGATGCAGGTTCTTTGTTCCACTGAGACAGTTGGTTACTCTGATCAAGCTCTGGTTCAACAAGGTTAACAAGAGCAAGTACAAATGCTGCATCTGGGCAAGAACAACCCTGTAGATCAGCACAGGCTGAGGACTGACCTGCTGGAGACCAGCTCTGCGTAAAATGACGTAGGGGTGCTGGTGGAGTGCAGGCTGTTTATGAGCCAGCAATGTGCCCTTGTGGCCAAGTGGTCACCTGAGGTGCCTGAAAATGAGTGTGACCAGTGGATCGAGGAAGATTCTCCTTTCCCTCTGCTCTAGTGAGGCCATATCTGGAATCCTGTGTTCAGTTCTGGGCTCCCCAGTTCAAGAGATACAAGGAGCTACTGGAGATAGTCCAGTTCAGAGCTACTAAAACGATTAGTGAGCTGGAGCATCTGCCTTATGAGGAGAGGCTGAGGGAGCTGGAGCTGTTTAACCTGCAGAGGAGATAGGAGACCTCACAGATGCTTCTAAAGGGTGTCAGGATGACTGGACCAGGCTCTTCTTGGTGGTGCCCAACAACAGGACAAGGGGCAATGGACACCAGGAGGTTCAGTTTGAACATAAGGACAAACTTTTTCACTGTAGGGGTAACTGAGCACTGGATCAGGCTGCCCAGAGAGGTTACAGTTTCCTTCTCTGGAGATGTAAAAAACCTACCTAGACATGGTCTGTGGGATCTGCTCTAGAAGAACCTACTCTAGCAGGAGGTTGGATTAGATGATCTCCAGAGATTCCTTCCAACCTCCACCATTCTATGAACAACATATCTGAACAACAGATGCTGGTTCTCCTTACTTTGCTTATTGCAGGATGAGAATTAGGGGTTGTGAAGGGAGTTTGGTGTGTGAAATATGCTGTGTGTGTACCTGTGTGCTGGTTGTAATCTAATTCCACTACATAATGCTGTAAGCAGCTAACGAATTTCTCATTAGTGTGGCAACCCTTTAATGAAGGCAATTAAATGGCAATTAGGGAATCTAGGGAAAAGAGACTGAAACACAATAGTGTTGCACCTCAGCAGCTGATAGGTTGGCAGTAACTCTTCTCTTGTTTAGCTCACAGAAGAGGAAATTGCTACGATAGTGCAATCAACGCTGAAGGGACTGGAGTACCTGCATTTTATGAGGAAGATACACAGGGACATTAAAGCTGGAAATATACTGCTAAACACAGAGGGACATGCGAAACTGGCAGATTTTGGAGTGGCAGGACAACTTACAGTAAGTAAACCCAAGCTAGATGGGTATAGTTCAGTCTGTCTTTGTTAACCTGTGTGTGATGTGCTTGTGAGGACTTGGAGAAATTGTTCTCAACTGGTTATTGGCACCTTATGAACATAATGAGATGCTAAAGCAGCAACACAAGAGATCAGAGCTTCCTCAGTGGAAGCTGCTCTACCTAAGTGCTGGTTTGCAGTAGCATTTGCTGTTTTTTTCAGGATGTTTGTAACTTCTGTCATTGCATTTCAGTCCCTCTTTGCATCCTTTCATATCCCAATCTTGCTGAATCTAATGTGTGCATGCACGAGTGGAATCACAGAATGTTATGGGTTGGAAGGGACCTCGAAAGATCATCTAAGTCCAACCCCCACTGCCAGAGTAGGATAACCTTACAATAGAAGTAGAAGGTTCAGAGAATGTCTATGAGAATAATCAAAGGATTAGAACACCTGCTATATGAAGAAAGGCTGGGAGAACTGGGTTTGTTCAGCCTTGAGAAGAGAAGGCTTAGGAGGAACCTTATCCCCATGTCCCAGTACATAAAGTGTGTCTGCCTAGAAGATGGAGCCTCCCTTTTCATAAGGAGTCCCATAGAAAAGACAAGGGGTGATGGATGCAAGTTGCTACTGGGGGGATTCTGATAGGACTCCAGAGGAAAATTTTTCACCATGAGAGCAGTCGGACACTGGAATGGTCTTCCCAGGGAAGTGGTGAATTCCACAACTACAGACGGTTTTAAGGGTCAGCTTGATAAGATGCTGAACCAGCACACTTAAACAGCATTTCTTTAATTTCATGGATTAGACTTGATCTTTGGTGTTTCTTCCAACCAGGTCTGCTAGGATATTGTGATAATTTCAGTTGATAGTTTGTTTATTAATATGCTTGTGGCTAATTCATTGTCATTGGATCTTTATCTTGCTGCTCTACTCAGGACACCATGGCAAAGCGGAACACGGTTATAGGGACTCCATTTTGGATGGCTCCAGAAGTGATTCAAGAAATTGGTTATAATTGTGTTGCAGACATCTGGTCTCTGGGGATAACTGCGATAGAAATGGCTGAGGGCAAGCCACCATATGCGGATATCCATCCCATGAGGGTACGCGCTGACTGTGGCCTTTCAGAATGCATGGCTACATGGAAAGGTTTTGCTGTTATAGCTGACTGAATAACATACTAAACACGCTGTTGCTTTTAGAGTAAATTGTTTTCTGTCAGTTCTTTACCCTGTTGGTTAATGAAAAAACTGGGGAGGAAAATTTGCATGGGAAGGAAAATCACCAACTACTTCTGTTAAGACTGCTGCAGATTGCTGTGTTAGATGTTAAGAACCGTAATTTCCATTCTATTATCCAAAATGTTTTTAAAATGATATTTTTATGAAAGCACAAATTTTTAAGACTTAAAATTGGCAGTTTCACACCATTTGGGACTTATAATAGCTCAGACAGAAGTGTATCCACTTAGTGAGAAGAGTAATTGCTTTCTACTCCATCCCTCTGAGCAAATTTATGTTTAATATTGGCACAAACTCTTCAGAAGCAACAGACTTTATCTAGGGGTTTCAGTACCACTGTATGTTTGTATGTATTCATGTTGTATTGTTGGAAAGTTTTAAACTTTGAAAATATGAAATATTCTTCTGTTTTTCAGGCAATTTTCATGATTCCTACCAATCCACCTCCAACCTTCCGGAAACCAGAGCTCTGGTCAGACAATTTCACGGACTTTGTCAAACAATGTCTTGTCAAGAGCCCGGAGCAGCGTGCCACTGCAACACAGCTGCTGCAGGTCTGCCTTTTCTTACCAGAACGTAAGCTCTAGAGAAGGCAGTGCTGTATGACTGTTGAGATGGTGTTTCTTGCTGCTTGTGCTCACTCCAGATCCTTTTACTGTCTGGTTTAAAAAAAAAAAAAAAGCTTGTGTTCAGCTTTAAGCTCTTCTTCAAGAACCACTCTAATGGTTCCTGCTGCTGTTCTCTCTGAGTGGGCCCCTCACTTCAAGAAAGATCTTGAGATGCTAGAGGAGGTCCAGAGGAGCAGTAAGGCTGGGGAAGGGACTGAAGGGAGAGTCTGATGAGGAAAGGCTGAGGGAGCTGGAGGAGACTCAGAGGGGACATTCTTCCTCTCTCCAACTCTCTGAAGGGACGTTAGAGTCAGGTGGGGGTTGGGCTCTTCTCCCAGGCAACTAGCACCAGGACAAGAGGGCAGAGCCTGAACCTGCCAGGAGAAGGTTAGGTTGGATGTTAGAAAACCCTTCCTCATGGAAAGAGTGATCAGACCCTGGAATTGACTGCCGAGGCCAGTGGTGGAGTCCCCATTCCTGGAGGTGTTTAAGGACAGACTTGCTGTGGCCCTGGTCTGGCTGATGTGGTGATGGGCTGGATGAGCTCAGAGTTCTTTTCCAGCCTTTGTGATTCTGACTGGTTGGCTTTTGGAGTTGTTTTTTTTTTTTCTTGAAAATTCTCGCCAGCTACTCTTAAAAAAATGTGCTCCTTAAAACACTGAAAAGAGGAGGCTAAATAAAGATGATTGCTCAGGACAGTCCAGGCACTGTGTTGATCTGTGGAGCTGGTTCTCAACAACTGAGCTGCTAATGAAGTAAACAGAGTTGTGAGAGAACAGGCAGCTCAAGGCCTTGAAGCAGTAGTGCCATTGGACTACAATCTTGGTTGGAGGGTGGGAGATAGAGTTATAGAATTATCATGGCTGGAAAGGACCTCCAGGATCATCAACCTTCATCCCAACATCTCCCTAAGCACTAGAACATGGCCTCAGGTGCTCTAGCTACTCTTTTTTGTCTACTCGTGACTCCACCATCTCCCTGAGCACCCTGTTGCAGTGCCCAACCACTCTCTCAGTAAAAAACCTTTTCCTAAGATCCAGTTTAGACCTCTCTAGGTGCAACTTGAGGCCACTTATTCCTGTCCTATAGTTAGTAATTTGAGAGAAGAGACCAGTAAATATTGTGTTAAACCTGAATTTCTGGGAGTAGGTCATAGTGACAGTGTTGTACTGCTGTCTCTGTTGGGATGCAGTGCTTATTTGTTTTCAAAATACTCCTCAGCATCCGTTTGTTAAAAGTGCCAAAGGAGTGTCAATTCTGCGGGACCTGATTAATGAAGCGATGGATATCAAGCTGAAACGTCAAGAGGCACAGCAGCGTGAAATAGATCAAGATGATGAAGAAAATTCAGTGAGTATTTAATAGCAACAGTGTACAAAGTCCAAACTCTTCCTTCTTTCATAAGGCTTCACTCCCTCAGTTTTTAGTTTTGCAATATTCTGTCCAATTGCTCACCGATTTGACTTAATTCTTGAGTTTTCTACTTTGTCTCTTGGACCTGATTCTTGATTCCTACTCAGTCTTCTTATTTGAGGGGGGTAGCCAGCATGTGTGGCTTACTGGTTAGCATAGAGTGTAGCCAGAGATCTGTCTGAATGCATCTGGAAAGTAGTGTGTGCAAAAGATGACATGGTTTCCCAGCTGGGTAATGTTATTTCTGCAATAACAAGAATTTTTTGAGTGTAGATTCAGGGTGTAGGCTGCTCTCCCAGTATAATAACATCGTCTGTGCTACACTATGCTATAAGTATGCTGTGTTGTTTTACTATTGTTGTGCTTTAGAACCTCCCTTATAGAAACTTTCTGCTACACAAGAGCAACCGACAGAAGCCTGAGGTGAGGGCGTGATGAGTCTTGAGGGGATTGCTGTGAGTTTTAAGCTTGGGCTCCTTGTTGCAGCGGTTACAGCATGTTAATACAGAAAGCATGTGGAAATCTGTTTTTTGACCCTCTGCCTGCTTCTACCTGAATAAATGAAATGGGCAACTAAAGGCACCAATTGCCAGTCCTTCTTGGAGGTTAGACTTGAATAGCATGGGGCACAGCATCTGCTGAAGATGCTGCTCTTGTAGTTGTCTGGACAAGGACTGCTTGTTTATTCAGAGTGGAAGTAACTTTGCTGGTTGTGTTGTCCTGATGCTGACTCGGAGTATTGTTCCTACATTCTCCTCTTCGTTTCCAACTGGTCTGGAGTCACACTGGTGAGAAATGGTGTCTGCACAGTGGAGTAGAGTAGTCTCTGTTGTTATGTGTTTTCCCAAAGCTTATCTACTCCACGTCTGTTACCAGGAAGGCATTCCCAAGCGCTTCCCTAGTGCTGTGGAAATTTCTGCCGTAGTCCTTTGTTAAATGATGTGTAGCTAACAAATGTATCACTTCCTCTCACCCACTCATCTCCACAAAATTGCTTTTCCTCCATTAACATCTAACGTAGTTTTCTCCTCCTGTCACTATTGGTTTTGAGGTTGGAAAGTAAATTGTATAGACACCCTTGACAGAAGAGATTACATGCCTGGAACACCAGAGTGTGGAGGGAATGTTCTTCTGTCTTACAATGACATTGAGATGGAGTTCTACAGCTTAATGTGCAAGACATGTGTTTTCTTTCTAATACTAATACAGATTGATAAGCCCATGGTCACACATCCAGAGCTGTGAACTTCATCCTTACAACAAGCCATGGGCATCTCATCTGAAGTATAAACTGTAAACCTAGGAAGTCACTTCTGTTCTTGAAGCTGGATAGCTGATCCACATTGCCAAGAAACAGAATAGATTGTGGAAAATTAGAGCGAGCTCATTCTTGATGAAATCCTAGGCATTATATACACTTAGTGAAGCCCTCACCTCCCAATGAGCTGCCTACTCTGGCTGATGTAGCTGTCTGCCAGGAAGTTCTCCTACCACAATCTGTTTCAGGAGCTTATGTTTTCGTACAGAGCCAGTCTCTTGAGCCTTGACAACAATATCTCAGACTTCTATAATCTTATACCTGTTAGCAAATGGAAAGAGAAGAACTCAATCTGAAAATGACTAAACTTTGATAAGTCACTTGATCTCTTTTTAATTATTTGCAAGTTCAGTTCATTTTGCTTCAGTTCTTCTCAAGCTTACAGCAAGTAAAACCATCTACATGTTAAAGACCAGCTCCTAAAAAAAGGTGATTGTTTCTCTCCGCTGTGTCATTTGCATTCCACACTATGACCTGTTGCTGTCTAATGACTCCTCAGTGAATTGAACCATTTGAGACAGGGGTTTAGGTCAAAACTGGCAACATGACTAGAAACACTAGAGACTTGAGTATTGTAACCTGGTCTTATGGACTGGTCAAAGCTCAGAAATGAAAGACAACCTGCCCTTAGAAACTTCTGCTGCTCCTTTTTCTGCACTCTTATTATGCTAGCAGAAAAATGTGAAGACTTTTCATTGCCTATTTGGAGATGACAGGGAGAGAACTAAATGCATAAACCAAACTGTCGCTTCTATGTGTGTGTGTAAAAACCTCTCAATTATTAAGGCTTGCCGGTGTCCTTGAATACAGACATTCTTCATGGGATTTCACCACCATCATAGAAGTGTATTTATGGCATCTTTATGCAGGAAGAAGATGAAACTGACTCGGGTACCATGGTGAGGGCAAGCGGAGATGAAACTGGGACCATAAGAGCTGTCAATACAATGACTGATGGAGCCAACACCATGATAGAACATGACAGCACCCTGGAATCGCAGTTGGGTACAATGGTCATAAACACAGAGGAGGAAGAGGAGGAGGGCACCATGAAAAGTAAGAAAACATCTTTATCACGTAGGACCTGGTGTGGGCTGTGTTATATATTCCCAACCTGCTTTTAGATTTTTGGGTGGCTAACTGTGGCTTTTGGTTGTAGAGAGCTAAAACTCTTTGGTCAGTGCCCTCTGGCATTCTTTTCAGTCTTATGCTTGGTGTAGCTGCTGAGCTGTGAGCAATTTCCACAAGCTTCTGTGTTGGTGGAAAATGTGGTGGATACTGTCCGTCTTACTCTGGGTGACCCTCCTTTAGCAGAGGGATTGGGGTCCCTTCGAACCCCAAACATTCTGTGGTTCTACATTTTGGCCACAATAACCCACTGCAGCTACAGACTAGGGATTAGTGGCTGGAGAGGGACCTGGCAGTACTGGTTGACAGCTGGTCGAACTTAAGCCAGCAGGGGGCCCAGGTGGCCCAGATTACCAATGCATCCTGGCTTGTATGACCAATAGTGTGGGCAACAGGACTAGGGACATAAATCTCCTGTAGTGGACACTAGGGAGGCCTCCCCTTGAGTACTGAGGGCAGTTGCAGGCCCCTCACTTCAAGAAAGATAGGGGGCTGGAGTGGGTACAGAGGCTGGGGAAAGGACTGGAGGGAAAGTCTGATGAGGGCAGTTGGGGGTGTTTAGCCTGGAGGAGATCCAGGGAGGACCTTCTCCTTCCAACTCCCTGAGGCTGGAGTCAGGTCGAGGTCAGGCTCTTCTCTCAGGCAGCTAGTGCCAGGATAAGAAGACAGGGCCTGAAGCTGGCAGGGGAGGGTTAGGTTGGATGTTAGGAAGGCCTTCTTCCCAGAAAGTGTGATCAGACCCTGGAATGGACTGCCCAGAGCAGTGGTGGTGTCCCCATCCTTGGAGGTGTTGAAGGACAGGCTGGCAGTGGCCCTTAGTGCCATGATCTGGCTGATGTGGTGATGTTAGGTAGTGGGCTGGGCTGGATGATCTCAGAGGCCTTTTCCAGCCTCAATAACTCTATGATTCTATTCTGGCCATAAGATCTGATTCTAGCTAGTATGGTTATTTTTATTACGGTTTTTTTGTCTTTTTTCCATGGAGTGTAGAGGATGGAGGCTAGCACAGGATTAATACAATAATTTGTGTTGCTTTAGGGGGTGATCTGTCTGTAACATACCATCTGAAAACACCAAGTCTGGTTCCAAAATGATAAACCAAATTAAAGGCTCCTTTTATGAAAGGTCACGTATTGCAGATCTCAATCAGAGCAAGGCATGTGATGGGAGGAACAAGCATCCTTACACTAGTATGATTCTTTAGTGTTATTTTAATCACCAAGGATAGCTAAATAAACTCTGTTTCTGCTCTGAAACATTCAAGCTGAAATCCCTTCCACCCAACATATGCAAAGCTTATTGCAACTACAAAGCTTGTCACAGCATGTGAGACTTAAAGGGATGTGACTTTGATCTCTGATAGTCTGTGGAAGAACTCTCCACGTGAGCTGGAAAAGGGTTAGAAGTGTTTCTTTGATTAAAGGCGTGGCAGGGAGAAGCCTCTCTAGTAAAACAGGACTAGAAGAAAAGTTTTCAAATATGGATTCTTGTAGAAATCCCACTGATTGGGGTAGTCAGAGCAGTGTTGAGGCAGTCATCAGTGATTAAGCTGGCTGGCGTGGATGTTTGCTCAGGGATTGAGGAGAGTTTTGAGGGGAGAGCTCAACAGTAGTAAAAGACAACCATCAAGGCAAAACTTGTTCTTTTGGCTTTTGCACTTCCTTGGCTGTTGGGTTTTGATCCCTTAGGTACTGTGCAACAGGAGTTTTGAAAAATCTTTTTCTCAAGCATTTCTGTGTTGAAAGCTTCTTCCTTGTGGGGACTTGTGAAAAGATACTGGATTGAGAGTGACATTTTGCAGAATCTGTTCAAAGAGTTTTCCAGACCTTGGCAAATGCTGATCCAACACATTAAAACACGAAGGTGTCAGCCCTTGTGGCCGCTCATGGCAACAAAGATACGGAGTAACACCATTGGGTCTTGTTGAGCAGGGTAGCTCTAGCAAGGAGACAAGTGGATGCTTGGAGTAGCCAAAAGGTCACCCCATGACATACTAACAGCCTTAAACCTAGGGAAGCTTCAGTTTTATTATGAACAGGCAACACTATTCACTTCTCATCGTCAGTGAGTACTGTTCCATTTCACGATTCACAGTAACAGTGTTTGCTGTCTCTGGGGCTTCTGTCCTGGCGACCAAAGACGTGAAACTACCTCCTCAGTTCATCTTCCTGTGTATAACATGGGCTTACCTTCACACCATCCTTTAACATTGCAGTGGTTGTAACTCAAAGCATCTAGCACTGTCTGCAAAGTAGTCTAAAGGGAGAGTTGTCTTTGATAATCTGTTTTGCAAGGGCGTGGTTTTATTTGCATAGAATTAGTTCTCAGTAATTCTCAGGATACAGCAGTGTCTTTAGTAGAGCGGAGTGTCTAACCTCAAGAGGGAGCTCCAGAACAAGCTCTTAGAGCTCTACATCTCCAAGAGAGAGGAAGGTGAGTTTTTATTTTAACCCCCGTACTTAGACATCATACTTCTTAAAAACACCCAGTTCTGTGTAACAGGCTTTACAGGATCACAGAATGGTGGGGGGTTGGAAGAGACCTCTGGGGATCATCTTGTCCAGTCTCATTGCAAAAGCAGGCTTGCACAGCATGTTACCCACGATGGTGCCCAGGTGGTTTTGGAAGATCTTTGCAGCCTCCCTGGGCAGCCCGTTCCTGTGCTGTTGTCCTCAAAGTGCTGGTCATTCAAAGCTGAGTGTGTGGCACAAGTGCTTTAGCAGCTCTGCCTTCTAGAGGATGAAGCATTTTGAGATCCTGGGTGCAAGTGGTGGTTGATATTGGTACCATTTGATGCAAATGGGTTTCATGCAGTAGTGTCTGGTGAGAGCCAGCTGCACTCAGTACTCTCTCTGCTGCATGTCGTCCTCCCTGCCTTTTAATGACTTGTACCTTGACTCCAAGAAACCTGTAATTAAAACAATTTTGCCAGCCTAAAACTTAACCTTTCCTAATGGACTGCCCAGGGCAGTGGTGGAGTCCTTATCCCTGGAATTGTTTAAGGACAGTCTGGTTGTGGCCCTTAGTGCCCTTGTGTGGCCATTGTGGTGGTTAGGTGGTGGGCTTAGAGGGCTTTTCCAGCGTCAATCACTGTGATTCTGTGGAAACGCCTTATTCTCCCTCTTCCCTGATAGCAAGATTCTGACATTCTGGCTGCTGTACAGAGCAATCCTGTGCATTTTTTTTTTCCCTTGGACTCACTGCAGGGCGGTGTCTGGGAGCAGCTTGTCCTTCAAATAAATTGCCTGTAGCTCCATTTTTTTCAGCTCACCATTTCCATATTCATGTTCTCATTACATTCAGTTCGATTGATTTAACTGTAAAGCTCATCAGCCTGCCGCAGGGCTCTCCGGAGCAGCTTCTTTTTGTGATCTTTAGTAGAACTGTAATAATAATGCTGTTTGGAAATTGCCAAGTTTGAAGAGGCTTCATTGCTTCTTATTTTTAAAGATGCCTATATTTCATTTGGCAGCTTGTGTTACAACTCAGAATAAAACCTGCTTTAAGTCAATAAAAGAAGTTCTAGTTTTTCTGGCATGGCAGTGGTAGGAGAATTCAGCTTATGTGTGTGTCTTGTGCTTTTTAACGGCAGCCTTCTGAACTTGAGTTCTTCCTCCTGGCTTCAAAGCTAAATCTGCCTTCAGTTTTTGGTTTGGTTTTATTTGTTTTTAATTTTGTGTTTCTAGAATGTAGAAACATGATGCTTTAGATAGGATTGTCTCAGAAATATCTAGCAAATAGCCTTGAAAATGATTTTTTTTTTTTTGCATACATAAATTAATGGCTTTTCCAGCTCAGAGACAGGAAAAATCGTTCTTAAATTCCAGTGTTTGACACTATAGAGGAAGTTTTGTTTTGTGGTCAGTTCTGTTTGCATAAATTCTTTCATTTGCTTGGCTTTTTCTTTCTCTGGGAACTGAATAGCAGTACCTGGTCAGCATTCAAAATGTTCTGTTACTCATTTTGAAAGCACTAGAGTTATTGTCTGAACCCACAGACACTAAATTGTGCTGCAACACGTTTTACTTATAAATCAATTGCTAACAGATTAGTTATGGATCACAAACTACTCCAGGAAAACTGTGGAAGGAGGTGAAGAGCTATTGATGAGCAGTGATAACAGACTTTTCTGTTGTGCTTGAGGTCTGGAAGAACTTCTGGACTGTTTCTACATCTAAATGAGTATGTTATTTAATTATATAAATACTAGTATTTAATCATAAAAATACTAGTAAACACCGCAGCAGGTTTTGCTCTTTTTTGTGATTTTTTTTTTTTTTTTCCCTGTAGGCTTTTTAGATAGTGGAAACTTGGCATGAGGCTGTCTCTTCAATTTAAAAACTGGAGCATAATTTTATAATCAAGCAGATAAATGTTGCCTTCCTTGGACACTGCAATATGATCGGATCCAAGTGAAATAGGATCTAGTGAGTCTAGTACTATAATCAGACCTATTTGCTATGTTAAAGTGCCTTTTGCTTGTTTAAACACCAAGTAACATGATACTGGAGAAGGCAGGACTGCCAATAGTGGTGTGAGTTGAGATGTTTTGAGTTCTGGGGTTGAAAGAATGAGAGTTCTGGAGACTGTGGAAGAACCATGTCTGTGGGGTTTCTGTTAATGTTGGGAACAGCGTCTGCTGCAGAGTGAGACCAGCTCTGATACTGCTGTTGCCTCAGCCTTGATAATGTGATGTGCCAGTAAAAATCCTTACTAGTTTGTAAATGTTTAAAGAATTCTAGACTTAATTCTTCTAACAGTTAGGGGGGGTTTGTTATGCCTGTAGCATGCCCATGCTGTGAAGCATAGGCATGTCCTTTGCAAAAGATATTTCCCTTTTTGAGGGCAGATTTGGTTTAATTAGCAAATTAAATGAGCAAAGATGCAAACTTGGCAATTTCTTGTTAGAAAGATGATTCAGAGTAAGCTTGTTAGTCTTAGTGGCTTTCTGAGGCGTCCAGTGGGTGATGCTTAAACCTCAACCAGAGAAATGTTTCTGCCAATACTTGGGAACCTTTTCTCCTCACTAATTAACCTCTGATATTCTTAATGGTTTTTTTTTCCTGTAAAGCAATGACTGTAAAAGCTATAGCATGGTGAGCAGAATGCACATGGATGGCAGAAGCTTTATACAGTAATACTGTAACTACAAAATACAGTAAATACAGAATGTAATGCTGATATGTAGCTGAGGTAGCAATGGGTGATGTAACATCAGTAGCTGTCCCCCAAAATATGCAGATGCTCATTATCCACATAATTGGTAGAGAATAGCACCACAGCTTGTCAGCATTTACGTCATGTCTATGTCAAAGATACTGGCTGTGGTTTGTTTCCTGGTTTTCTCTCTAGACAAGAGCTATTCATAGCAGCTTCCCACTACTTAGTGTTATTAGCGTCCAGTGGTGCAGTTCTGTGTTTAAAATAAATGGGCCCATTTAGGCGTAATTGGACCATAAACCACTCTTACTACTGTGCATGTAAATAACTCACTGTTTATAGAAGCACCCACATTGATTGTGTTCTCCTCAAGCTGTGAGCAGCCTGCTAGCACCATTCCTGAGGTGTGGGGAATGCAGACCCTCACAGATTAAGTCTCGCAGCTGCATTAGAATCATAGAATCATTCAGACTGGGACCATCAAGTCTGACTATTAACCCTACTCTGCAGATTTCACCCCTAAACTATATATTCCCCAACAATACATCTAAACAATCTTTAAACACCTTCAGGGATGGTGGCTCAACTTTGTCCCTGGCAGTCTGGTCCAAGCTCTGACTACTCTTTCTGTGCAAGAATTCTTCCTAATGTCCAGCCTAACCCTCACCTGGTGCAGCTTGAAGCCAGTCCCTCTTGTTCTATTGCTAATCACCCGTGAGAAGAGACCAGCACCCACCTCTCAACATTCTTTCAGGGAGTGTAGAGGGTGATGAGGTCTCCCCTTGGCCTCCTTTTCTTCAAACTAAACAGTCCCAGCTCCTTCAATCACCCTTCATAAGGTTTATTCTCCAGACCCTTCACCAGCTTCAGTGCCCTCCTCTGCACCTGCTCCAGCACCTTGATGTCTCTCTTGTATTGAGGTGCCCAGAACTGGACACAGTACTCAAGGTGTGACCTTAGTACTTGACTTTTATTTTTATAGCATCCTTGCTGGCACACTTGACATGAATAGCGGCCAGCGTGGTTTGCTTGGGGATATCTAGCTGTACAGATGTGCAGACAGACTTTCTGAGAAATAGGACTTTGTTGGGAGCTGGTTCTACTGTGGGTTTCACTGTTCCCATTTGCACAGCTGTAGGCTGCTGGACCTCATGTTAACAATTGAAATAGTGGTTCTGTGCAGGCTAATTTGTGACAAGAGAAGTCTGGGATCTAAGTTGGGTGCTTGTCCACCTTTGTTTGTCCTGAATATTTGACAGAACTTTAATGCCAAGACGAAATTAATCATCATAATGTTGATATTTGCAGAGACATTGACATTGTAGGTAGCTGTATGTGTTGAACACAACAGTTGGTGCTGTTCCTCACACCTCATTATTAAGTACTTCTGCATTTATGATGTTGGGGGCTAGAAAGTAGGGTTGGGTTTTTTCTTTTTTTCTGGACAGAAGCTTTGTCTTGAGGAAGATGGGCAGTGTGATAACAGTCCTGAGCAGGCAGTATGCTTCAAGAGACTCAGCCGAGGCACAGAGGAGCAGTAAATATCTTAGTAAGTAAGTCTCTGTCCCATAGACATATTTGCATGTGCAGGCAACTCTAACCTACCTGTCCTAAGAATAAACTTAGTTTCCTGTTGGATCAGAATAGACCCTGGAGAAAGCTTTCCTTGGGAAATCTCTACAGAGTCTTAAATTCCTTAATTGTGGATCTTTGATACTGTATTAGTTTTTACCAGCAGATTTTCAAGCCTCAAGAACAAAATGTTCATTGTGGTGTTTTCTGTTCTCTCTCCATTTGGGGACTAGGAGCTGCTGCCCACAGTGTGCTGGATGTGAAGACTTTAATCCTTGTAGATGAAGTTGTTTCTCATTAAGATCCATCAGAAGCTGAGCTAGATGATGTGGGATATGTAATGTTCACTTCTTTCTTGATGCACTGCCACATCTTGCCTGTGTCACATACTGTGGTTGCTGCATCAAATTAGCAATTCAAGCTAATGAGGTGAAAGATGTGATATGTCTGTAGACAATTTGTGATGAAGAAAGCTGCTCTGTTCTTATAATCTTTTCTGAGGTTTGTTGTAAAAGAGATCCACAAGTAGGTAACCTGGTCTTTAACTACTTTCATTACTATGAGCATTTCCTCCTCTTTCAGAAAAAAGTCCTCAATTATACTTCATGGATTTGATGAGTGGTAGGACTCTTTTCCTCAGATTAATTTGATGTCCTTAATGAATTTAAGAGATTAGTTAGGATGTGTAGTGTAATGTTGGTTTTTATGGCCATTTAGGAGCTCCTTCTTAATAGCGGGAGTATGTTCTGCTTTCAAGTGTGTTCTGCTTTGATTTAGTTTGAGATAGACCATAATTATGGGAAATCTTGACCTCATAAGCTTCAATAGATATGAAGTGTTATGTGCTCTGCTTTTAATGTGAGGCGGTCTCAGCTTGTGTTGCCATGGGGTGAATTCATTAATGATGGAGCACTTTTTGCTCTGGTTGAATGAATTGTCATCTCTCAGCTCTGCTGCATGAAATGACTCGGTCATGTTCGTACTGTACAAATTACTCTGTCCAGCTGTTAAAGTTCATATGTGATCTCTAAGAAATAGCCTCAAGCAAATAAAACCGAAATTTCATTCAAAATTTAATATTAATGGAGTGTTGCTTGCACCTAACCATCAGGCGCTGGTTTGTGCCTCCTAAACACCGTGTGTGTTTTAGGGCTTAAAGTTGCATAATTCAACCTAAAGCTGACAGAAGCTCCTGCGGACTGTGGTCCTTGGTGAAAGGTCTGTGCTTATTTAGACCACTAAAATGAGAGATGACATTGGAGATAAGAACTCCTAAAGAAAATAGAAAATTCAAGAAGAGACAGGAGGGGAGGTGGATGCTCTAGAGGGTGATGGTTTGAATGCTGAGCAGCTGAGGCTTGCTGAAGAGTAAGCATGCAGAGACTGCTTGCCTGCAAACTTCAGGCTGGAATCGAGAGGGTTTGTAATTCTAGGAGAGCAGTAAATCTGTCAACAGCAAAGGCAGAGCAAACCAACTGCTTTACAATAGATCTTGATCCCACTGTTGAAGGGGACTGGATCATCCTGTGTACATAGCAGCAGACTGTGTAGCTTGTCACTGGGGATCCTTTCTGGCATCACGTCTGGCTGAAGGCAGCAGTAGTTCTGCTTTCCTTGGAGTTAACATGAGTGCTCTTCACTGCACCTCTGCAGAGCTATTGTGAGCTCCTGCTCCCAGGGATGCATTTTACTGGGCTTTGTGCATAGTGTTTGTGGTGCTTTCCTACCAGATGTCAGCTTCAAAATTTTTGGTCTTGTTGCTCCTGACATCTCACTCTTGTAAGTGTAAGTATTCTCCATAGCTCAGACTGTTGTCTTTCTAGAGGTTGTAGCTTCCTGAAATCGTGACAAACACATAGAGGTACAGAGTGCCATGCTTTAATTAATCTGTCTCAAATCACTTGCATTGCCTTCTTTGGAGATGGAGTTGTAGTGTGATCTCCTGACTGTTACCAGGCACTGCTCTAGCTCGAATTTTTGTGGTATAAGGGAAAACATTCTGTCTGTCCTGATGGAGTGGGTCCAGAGGAGGCAGTGAAAATGATCAGAGGGTTGGAGCACCTCTGCTACAAAGATAGGCTGAGGGAGCTGGGGTTTTTCAGCCTGGGGAAGAGAAGACTGGGGGGGACCTGATAGTGACCTTCCAGTACCCAAAGGGGACTACAAGAAGGCTGGAGAGGGGCTGTACACAAAGGCCTGGAGTGATAGGACGAGAGGCAGTGGTTTTATGTTAGGGAAGGGCAGATTTAAATGGGCTGTATGAAGATGTTCTTTAGCAGGAAGAGGGTTGAACACTGGAATAGGTTGCCCAGGGAGGTAGCTGAGGCCCCACTCCTGGAGATATTTAAGGGGAGGCTGGACAAGGTTCTGGGCAATCTGATCTAATTGAGGATGTCCTGCTCAGTGCAGGAGGCTTGGACTGGATGACTTTTGAAGATCCCTTCCAACCCAGGCCATTCTATGATTCTATAAGTCTCTCAAATGGCTTCAGGAACAGATAGTCAGTATTAACTGACTTGAGCAGAGAGCACCAAAGCATGTTCCCGAGGTTATCTTACTCCCTCTCCTGACAAGCTTTGTGACTCCAGAATATTCACCCGAGATAGATAATAGCCATCTCTTTCAAGAGGAAAGAATAATAAAACAAAGATTCTTCTGCTGTCAAGAGACAAATTATTTTAGATAAAAGTGAGATTCTGGTTTCTTTACTCAGCAAGCTGGTTCAGATAGATGGGACTTTACAAAGTCCCATCTTTTTGAAGCCTTTCCTTTTGAAGAAGCCTTTGAAGCTCATGAGCGTCGAAACATTTTCAGTTGCGAGGCTAATTTGACAAACTCAGCCAAATGAGTGCTTTGATTTCTGGAATTAGATGATAAGGAATGATCTGGTTTCACGGATATTCTTTACTGCTGGATATAAAAAGTAAATCACTGAGTTAATTGACTGTGCTGTTTCTTCTTCATTATTCAACTTTCTCTGCAGCATCATATGGAAATACAAATTGCTTGAAGGCTCTTCACACCTTTTTTGCCATGAGTGGGTCTGTATTCTGCAGTCAGCCACTAAGACTGGCCTCTTCCATCCCCTCGAGTATTCAGACAAGTGATATTTTTTTGAGAGGAAATATGCTGTTGAAGTTTTTCCTTTACAACCTGCCCTTGCTGTAAGGGGATCCACCATGTGGATGCTGATGCTGCCTCATTGGCTTCTTGCAGTGCCCTGCCTCTGTCTGTCAAACAGCTTTTGGCTTGTCTGGGGTGTTTGTGCTGTGGGTAAGGTGTGTGCCAGCTGGCATGGTACCACATGCAGTTGGACTTTACATTCCAGTGAAAATCAGTTCAGCATGGTGCCCCTTTCAAAATAGAGGGGGATTTTTGTTAATCACAATTTACAGCCTTCTTCACCTTTGGACCCACCAATTTCACATATTTTTCTGTTCTCACACCCAACAATGCTGATGTGCTTGTGCTTTTATAAACATGACTTTATATACCAGGCAGTGCTTGTGAGTTTTCCATGGAGGGCTTTGCTCTTCACCACATGGCAGGCTGCATGCTGAGTGGTCCTGGTCCTCCCAGTGCTACTGGCTTTGTGCAGCTATCCCAGACCTGCAATTCTGCAGTCAGCTGGACCAGCTCCAGCAGTGCTGTGGTGTTCCATTTGTGTAATTAATACAGCTCCTGAAAGATGACTGTGTATCTACATGGGAGACCGTTAATGGCTCCAGGGAGCTCTTCTGGTTCATCCTTCCATGCAACTCTCCAGGTTCCCAACTAAAGGTACAGTGAAGCCTTTCTTGTCACCACAGAATGACCTTCTCATAAACGCTCTTCTCTGCCACAGCCATGATCTCACTTTGTGACAAATGTTCATATTTTAGTCTAATCCTATACAAGGAGGAAGTTAAATGCTTTCTGGCACAGCTGCCTTTAGTGCACTGTTTCATCTTTCAGCAGCATCTGCTTCTGCAAATAGCAGGGATTGATTTTTGTCTTTGGCTGCCTGTCATCAAAATCTTAAAGATATAGCAGTGTGGTTCTGGGCTGGAATTAATAGCAGATCAGCTCTGGAAAGACAATGCTGCTGTTAAGTGCCAAGATTGATGACAAGAAATCTAGTTGTGCTGGGATGATAATTGATTTGGGGTAATGTCTTTCAGTCTCCTGGAGCGTTTCTGTCCATCTTGCTGCCTACGAACCCCTGCTGGGATCACAGCAGCTGAAATTTCAGATGTCTTTGATCTGTATTTTATATTGTTTTTCCATATGGTTTTTTGTTTGTCAGTTAGAAATCTCTGTTTAGAAAACCACCATTGAAGCACCACCAAAACCAGAGATGTTACATCAAGATGCAGCTTTACATGTTGATACATAGACATGTACTTAGATGGTGCCTAAACGTACTCAAACTGGTGACTAAACGCGTGCATTGGGAGGTGGCTGCAGGGTTAAAGGAGCCTCCCAGTGCCTGTGAGGAATGCGAGTCACCGAGAGCTGGTCTTAGCAGGGACCTCTGGAGGTCACTGTCCAGTTCCCTGTGTGATGGCTGGGACAGAGCTCAATGTCAGATCTGTTGCTCAGGGCCTTGCACAGTTGCTCCAGCCCTGCTCTATTGCAGAACTAGCCAACTTACTTTCTTCTGTTCAGCCAACCTGCCCTTGCTGCAGTTCAAGCTGTTCCTCTTGTTCTTTCACTGAGAAGAGGAGGGCTCTCATGGCCTCTTGGGATGGGAAATGACAGCTAGGGCTGCTCCTGCTCTCCTCAGGCTGAGCAAACCTCCTTCCTTCCAGCCTTTCAGCATAGCAGAGATCCCTCAGTGTCCTGTCAGCCTTCTGCTGCAGCCTCCACCAGCTTTTTGGTCGCTTGTACTGGAGGGGCTGAAAATCCAGTGGTACTCTTTCAGGATTGTGACCTACCACCACCATCCCCTTTGTGTCCCTCGTAATCTGCTTAATTTCTACATGAAAACAGAAGTTCTGTTGAATAAATCTTGGGTTCTGCCTTTCAGTGATGCTACAATAGGTGGTTGTTCAGTAGACGTAACTGCTTGTTTACAAACCACAGTTCTCGGTGAAACACAAGATGTGAGAAAATGAAAATTAGTATTTCAAGTGATGCTCTGAATTAGGTGTGAGTGAACAGTCTTTAAATATAAAAAATAAATAGAAAAGAACTGAATAAACCAACATCACTGGAGTGAAACGTGATTTCAGAGCATCCTCTGCTGCAGTAGTTTTCAAACCGCAGAGTACAAGGTTAATTTAGTTTTTCTTTCTTGTAGGAAGCCTGAATTGCTGAGACCTAGGCTGGCTGTGTAGATCAGCCCAGGTAGTTGTGAATTCCTCTGTCCCTACAAAATCTGTTGATAAACATTACCGTGATGGGCCATAACAACTTCCCTTCTTTCATGAAGCCTGTGCTGCAGCAGAATACAAGGGGTGTATTTGCTTCATCCTAAATAAATGTTTTATCACTTAGCAGTAATTGCATTGCTATTATATTTCAGTCATTATTCCCAATAGCACATCTCTTCTTCACTTGGCAGATGTGTTCCCTGCCTGACCTTCACACAGCCCGTCTGAAGGTATCTGTGTTGATCTAATTCTATACAATGAGTGTTTTTTGGTTTGTTTAAAATACAAAAAAAAAAGAGGGGGGGAACTACTGCCTGGGGGGGTAGAATAATTTCTCTTTGCTCTAGTTGTCATGGTGCAAAAACATAAGCACTTCAGCTGATGCCTGAGCTTTCAGCTGACCCTGGAGAGGCAGCACGATGTGGTGCTGCTGCTTCAAAATGCATCGTGACATTTCGGGCTGTGCAGAACCACCCTTTTCTCCGTATCACAACCGTGAGATTTCTCATGCTTTGTGGAAATCTGTTCTGTGCTTAACGTTCTAAAGACAAGTAACTTGCTAAAGTATCTTGTAGCTGACCGAGGAATTCATACACTTGTCTGAGAATCAGTCTGCCAGGGAATGTCTAGATCACTGGATGGCAATTTTATGTGCGAGAATTTGGTGATTAAATCTTAATGGATTTCTTAAGTAGCTAATATTTTTTCCAAGAGGAAAGCACTGCTGGATGTCCTTAGTGAGGACTGTCTCGTCAGAGCCTGCCTTCTCTACAAACTCTTGTAGGAGAGTCTGTGTTACGGCGACCCCCACAAACCCATCAAAGGATGGCTCCATCCCCAGTGTTTGTCTGAAACCCTGAACTTTTGGTTGACTGCCTGCCTGACAGACTCTATTTATTTCAAACATATGACATTTGACAAAACTTATTTCCACAAACCAGGATCAGGCTGTTCTGATGCTGTTTTCTGTTAAATCTTATGCTATTCCTCCTTTCTAAAAATGCTAGTCTCTGCCTAAAATGTGTTTCAAGTAGGAGTAACCGACCCCAGTGTCTAGAGAACAAACCCATGTTACCAGGTAGTGCACAGCATTTTCTTATGCTTCCAGGTTTTAGTGAAGCATGGTCCTTAGAGTCTATAGCTGTCTCTGCAGCTGTCATGGTCTTGTGGTGCAGCCCTGTTAAAGCCCTTTTGTGTCTGTTGTGCAAACCTGCCTCTCTGCTTGGGATGAGACTCATTTAAAGGGATTAGCTGGGCTGTAACTCACAGGACAGGCTGGTTTATGCGGGAGTAGTCTGGGCAGTATCTGATGCTGTGCTGATTGTTTCAGTAAAGATCTCTTCCTTTGAATGAATGTGCTGACAGTCTTTCAGTCTTGACTTACTGCCTGGGCTAGGAATTGGTATCTTCATCCTCTCGCTTTTCATCGCTTTCTTGCCCCTGGAACAGGTTGACTAGAGAGGTGGTGGGTGCCGTATCCCAGGTCAGGTTGGATGGGGTCTTGAGCGACCTGATCTCTTGATGTAGTTGAAGATGTCACTGATCACTGCATGAAGGTTCCTTCCAACCCAAAGCATTTTATGATGGTGTTGTTGACACCCTATGGCTGGAATTCTGTAGAGGCCATCTCTTTTCTCCAAACAGCTCTGGGCTCTGCTTTGGTTTGTGAACTTGAGACCCTGGGGTTTTTGGTTTGGTTTTTTTTTTTTTCAGCAAAGAAAGCCTGTTTGCTGGATGGATTGCTAGGTTTGTTTCATGTGGTACTGCTTTAGAGTAGGGATTTGGAAGGTGTGGAGGCTAAAGGAAGAAAGGCTATATAGCACTTGTATCCTTAATCCCAACTACTTCACATATCTGGGCATCCTAGGAGAATGTTGCTCTTGATGGGTCAGCAGCAGTCTTCCTTTTCTTTTAACTTTTGCTTGTTCTAAAGAGTAATTTAGAAAAAAAATAGAGTAGCCAATGTTTTGTGCTTTTGGCTCTATCCTGTCCTCTATCAGTATGGGGAACTCCTTGTTGAGAATGATGCTTGGAGGTTTATGAAACCTGCTCTTAAAAAAATAAAGTATTCATATGTAGAGGGTTATTTTGATTCCTACATCTGTCTCTGTACCCTTCCCCATTTCTTGTTACCCCATTTTTATTAAATGCAGTGTAGAATGAAATGGTTAATCTCTGTATCTGGCTTATTCAAGTAATCTAATAAGAAATTGTTTTTAGAGGAATTAACTTACAAAAAGAAAACCAGGGAAGTGCACTTGGAAATTTATTAACTGACAGTTTATAAAAAGAGGAAAAAACCCAACTTTTCAAACTAATTAATTCCTTCTGTCCAAGACATGTAGAACCTGAACCTGACTGTGTCTATCCAAAGCAAGTAATGTGATATTTGTGAAAGTCTTGCTGTTGTACAGTTCTGTTCATAAATACAAAGATGGGTTTCTGCTTGTAAAACAACACTTGTAGTTTTAGAACTCCACCTGGTTTGTGGTGTGTGCAGCCTGGCTGGGATGGCAAACTCCAGCCTCTCAAGTCAGGTGCAGTTGCAGCACTGTGTGCACGGTGCTAGGTGACCTGGCTGCCTGTTTTGATGGGCTGATTGTAGTTCTAGAGACCAAGGCCTCCAGCATTGTCATCACTTGTGTGGTGGCTTTAAGCTGCCCTTCTCCAGTTTTCTCACTGTACTGTTAGTTTAGTGATTGAAAAGCTACTGAAAAAAAGAGTATTTTAGCAAGTAGTTCAGCAGTACAGTGGGATTTATTGTGTGCTAAAAACAAATGAAATCTCTTTAGGACATGATGTGAAGCTGTATCACTGGAAATACATTGTTTTGAAGCAACTGGGGATTTATTTTCTAAATATTTTTTTATTATTTCCAGGGAGGGATGAAACGATGCAACCAGCCAAACCATCATTCCTTGAATATTTTGAACAGAAGGAGAAGGAAAATCAAATCAATAACTTTGGGAAGAATGTGTCTGGCCAGACAAAAAATTCATCTGATTGGAAAGTACCACAGGATGGAGACTATGAATTTGTAAGTCTATACTTTGAAATTCAGTCAGTGTGACAATCTTGAGGAGTTTCAGTCAGAGCTGCTATAAGATTATTTCTTGTTTTGACAGCCTAATGGAAACTCAATGAGGCTCCAGTTGCTAAAACATTTGGATAGTTTGAAAAACTCCATTTTCTGTAGGTGTTTTTTGGTAATTGTACCCAGGCATTACCAGTATACTCTGCTTCTTTAAAGCAAGTGAACAAGCAAAAAAGCCTGAAGACATGAAGCTATGAACTATCTTGCTTTACTTCCCCACTGTGTGTTTAAAACAAACGGGGAAAAAAAAAAAAGCCCAGAATTCCAGATGGCAGTTGGGAAGTGCAGATCCTGGCTGGGTAGTGTTTGACAAAAACAGGTAAAAAAACCCACTGAATTTCCTTATTTTAAGCTTTGGCACTGGATTTCCTTTTATTATATAGACATTGAGCTTCTCTCTCTTACAGATCCTCAGTTTCACTCTTCATTACTTCATTACTGAGCTTCACGTGCTCAGAATTTTTAGTAAATTTTCAGAAGCCCAAAGAAACATCCATTATATGTTGTGATTTAATGTTTATTTTAAGGATGGAAAACTTCTGGCTTGAGTTCCAAACACCAGCAGACATGAGCTCTGCTGAACTCTCTTCCACTGCATTTTCTTTCAATGATACTTAACTGTAAGCACTTTGTGCTTGAAGTGTATCGTGTGCCCTCATGATACGTGTTTGTGTGCCTGCGGTTCGGGTTGTCGTGCTGCATCCAACAGGTGAGGAGATTCACTCAACCTTCACAAAGCGGCACTCAAAGCAAAGTCCTTCTGCTAGTCATGACAGGAGGAGATGCTTTACTTTAAGGCTGGAACAATAACTGGAACCTTTCGTTCTCCTTGTACAGATTGTGTAGATGCCTGCTGTTACATTTATTGTGTTGGCTTTGCTGCTACGTCTTCAGTTTCCTTTCTTTAGACTGGAAAGGATGGCTAGCTAATGGACTTGTTTCCTTCTGTCTTGTAGCCCTTTGCCTTAAGGCTTGGAGTCACTGTATAAACAATCTTTTGCAGAAATAACCTGCAAGCTCACTGTGTATCACAGGATCTGAGCCAAAGACAAGATTCTAGCCAAGTCAGTCTCTTGTTCACCTTCCATGCTGGAACTTAATTTAATAATAAACAATTATTTTTCAATGTGTGGTAATTTCCCAGGAAAGATGGGCTGGTTTGGACTATCCTGCAAGTCTTTTACAGTCTGCAGAGGATGGCCCAAGGGGCAACTTGCTGTAATTATTTTACTTTCTAATTTGGTTGATAACAAATGCAGCAATTGCCCTTCTTTCCCTGAAGCAGTCTGTATTGCACCCTGCATACTGGGAGCAGTGGGTGCAGGCTGCACACAGTGAGTGGCACAGACATGAGGAAAGGGGTGGTGCTAGGAAAAGGTCAGTGCCATTCCAGCGAACAAGACCTACAAGTATTTTTAGAATGTGCTACTGCTTGACACACACGTGACCTTGTTTACAGATTCCCATTAGTGCTGAAGTATTGCCGTGTGCATAGATTACTAGTACGCTGGAAGCAATAAAAGCCAGCAATAAAAACTAGCAATAAATTGGGCTTTGGGTCACCTTCCTGTAGTAATTTCTAGAAATTTCACTTCACAACTGTATGTATTTCTGTAGTTCAGCTGTGCTTTGCATGCAGATGTGGTTACAGAGCTACTTTCTTCTCTGTAGGATAACAAAAATGCTTGAAAATAACCTTAATAAATCCAAGCAGGTATTCGCATAGCCCTTATCGGAGGGTTGGTAGCACTAACCTCACACTGCATAATGTATTTAAAGACTTCAAACTGGCTATTTTTCCCATGTGACTAAAAATGGATCAGTTTGATGGTTAGCAATGGGTAAAGGGGAAGTTTATCAGTGTTTGCTTAACTGGAAGCATCAGTGCAGTGCAGGAGTGGAATCAGTGCGGTGGAATAAGAACACATTCATTCATGAGATGTGTCAAGTATGTCTGTCCAAGACTTGCCTGAAGCTAGAACTTCTTTCCTCGTTGTCCAAGTAGTCAGGTTTGAGCAGATTTTGTCTGCAGAGTTTGCAGGATTCCGAGCAGAGATGAGCTCAGTGAAATGCTGGGTGAATACCAGTTCCTCTTGGGCCTTAGGAAATGATTGAAATATTACTGCTCTGTGCTGCTGCCAACTAGATAAATATGCTTTGTCTTCTCTTACATATTCCTCTCCCTCCTGTGTGACTAGCACCTCAGTCTGCCTTTCCCGCCATCTCCCTAAAAAAAAAAGGGGCAATGTTAAATTACCGAATATTTTTACTCTTTTCCCCTGTGGCAAAACTGTTTGAACTCTGCTTGACTAACTTTGTTCCTCCAAAGCAGTCAAATAAGACACTGTTTATATCACAATAGCAGTGCCATTGTGATACAAGATGAGGGTTAGATTGAGTCAGCCCTATTCACTGCAGAGCTGAAACCCCACAGATTTTCTTCTCAAAGGTGATGAACTCCATCTATTCCTTCCAAACAGGATGCCCTGGCTGTGTCTTGTTTTGGGTTGGAGATGGCACAATCCCAGTGTAATTCCAACCCTGGATTTCTGATGTAGAAGTTGTTATTAACTGATTAGTCAATGCCTGATGGTGTTGATGTTTATCCCCACTCACATTTGAACAAGGTCTCTAAAGATTTAAGCCCAGCTTGATCACAAATAAAGTTTTCCGGAACTTTGTGATTTATGTAACGTAGGGGGGTTGGGGAAATACTAATTACGGGCAAAATGTCTTGCTTTTAGGAGGACTATAACAAACAACACAGAACTGCTGCTGGGCTGTGCTGATAATGGGCAGGCTGCCTTCTACCTAGAATTCCTTAGTTGCCATAAGCTGATCTTGGAATGTTTGTAGATGAATTTAATGTGAATGTTAGTCACATAGTGTTGCACAGACCTAATCATGCTAGGTTTGTTTATAGGCGAGATCGTACATCTTTTTCACGTTAATCTTTCAGCAGGACTGGAACACGCAGCAAAATTAACTGTGTGGTGTTTCCTTAGATATGACCAACCTATGGTTATTCCTATTTTAAAAGCTTTATAACGATTTTAAAAGCTCTGAGCAGGTCAGTGGTTACCTTGCTTAAAACAGATTTAACTTGTGGTTAAAGTGGTTTAGGTGATCCTGCTCTGGCAGGGGATTGGACTAGATGATCTTTTGAGGTCCCTGCCGATCCCTGATGTTCTGTGTGATTCTGTATAAAGTGGGATCACTTGGGGTTTTATTCTGGCCCTGCTGCAAAGCCCTTCTGTCCTTTCAGGCCTATTGTAGCACATGGTTTTTTATAATTTACTTCATAACTTTGTGTAGTGTATTAGAAGAGGTAATCTACAAAGAGATGACTTAATGTTAGGCTGAGCTTTGCTCAAGCTCTTGCTGAGCAAAGAGAGCAGCCTGGAACGGGGTGGAATCGCCATCTCTGGATGTGTTTCAAAGTCATGGAGATCTGGAGCTTAGGGACAGGGTTTAGCGATGGGTTAGGACAGTTGGGTTGATGGTTGGACTTGATGATCTTGAAGGTCTTTCCCAAACCCAACAATTCTTTTCTATGAAACCAATCATTGTATTGATAACCTATTTGGTTAGCAAGTTACTAGGTTCCCATTAATGGTTTAGGTTAGCTTTGACAGTGCTGAAACCTCTTTAGTTTTAGTTCATGATTCAGTGCCCCAATTAATCTTAAATATTGTCATTGTGATGCAACTGCTGGTTTTTTTAATACCTATAGTGTTGAGCTTGGGTTCTGCTATAACTCTTAGTAATATTTTTTGATAGTTCAGTGAACCTCTGGTAGTTAAGTATCCTGGGGACTTGTTTTGGATAGGGAGTCAAACAGGACCTGCATTCTGAACAGACAGTAGAGCAGGAATACCGCAGGACATCCTGTCTCTCTGTAGGACATCCCATCATTCTGTAGGCTTTACACAAGGAGCCAAAGCTGCTTGCTCTGCGGTTTTCTTGAGTCCAGCACCTCTGTGTGTGCTGACTGTTCCTGGCCTGTGTAAGGCTGTGTGTTGAGAGCTTAACTGGTACAGACACTTTCACATTACCTTTATTTGCTCTTGTTAGCTGTGTGTCACTGGCACAGCAGCAGACAATAGCTGAATGTCTGAAGGAAAGTGTTGCCATTCACCCGCAGGATCTCAGTGGAGAACTGCAGCCATCAGCAGTCATTTTCTGCTCTGGCAATCTCCATCTTGCTCCCACAGCTCTGGGAAGGAAGCTGACACTCAGAAACAAGGTTTATGTCTCTTTCTAAACTATTTCCTGATTTCTTTGAGTTCTGGGTCCAGTTTTGGGTGCCACAGTATAAGAAGGAGATTGAGGTGCCGGAGCAGGTCCAGAGAAGGGTAGTGAGGCTGGGGAGAGATCTGACAAGCTGCCTCTATGAAGAGCAGTTAAAGGAAACTGAGGGTATTTAGTCCAGAGAAGAAAAGGCTGAGAGGAGACCTTACTGCTCTTTACAACTACGTAAAAGGAGGTTGTAACGAGACTGGTGCTGATCTCTGCTCCCAAATTACTAATGATAGGATAAGCGCAAATGGCCTCAGGTTGTGTCAGGGGAGGTTTAGATTGTTTCTTTGGAAGAAGTTATTTCCTGAGAGAGTGGTTGGGCACTGGAACAGGCTGCCCAAGGAGGTGGTGGAGTCACCAACCCTGGAGGTGTTTAAAAACAGAGTAGGTAGAGCACTTGAGGCCATGGTCTAGAGGTTAGGGAGCTGCTGGGATGAAGACTGGACATGATGGTCCTGGAGGTCCTTTCCAGCCATGATGATTCTATGATTCTATTACCTTGATTTATTTGTCAAGACTTGGTGAATCAAGGCTTTGGAGGGGAACTTTTTATAAGGACTCTAGTGATTGGACAAGGGGGATGGTTTCAAGCTAAAATAAGGCAGATTTAGATGATATTTTCAGAAGAAATTCCTCACTTTGAGAGTGCTGAGACACTGGAATAGGTTGTCCAAGGAAGTTGTGGCTGCTTGATCCCTGGAAGTGTTCAAGACCAAGTTGGGTGGGGCTCTGGGCAACCTGGTCTGGTGAGAGATGTCCCCGCCCACGGAAGGGGGTTGAAACTAGATGATCTCTAAAATACTTTTCAATCTAAACAATCCTATGATTCTAGGAATCAGACCTTTCCTGTTCCTGCAGTTACCAACAGCCAGTAGTTTGGGTCTGTGTTTCTTGCTCCTTAGCTCAGAGGTTTTGCTTTCACAAGTCTCTTGCTGCAGTAGAAGAACGTTGGAGCAGACCTTTTTTCCCTGATGAAATAACCTATATCCTCAAGAGAGTCAAGGTTTGCAGGAGTAGGCATGGCCAATTCCTCAGCAATCCGTGGAAGGAATGGTGAAGGTGACTGTTGTCCTGGCCTTTGATTACAGGTTCACCAGGCTTCAGTATACCAGAGCGAGCCTGTGCTTCACTCTTGATCTGTGGTGTCAGCACCGTTCTGGGTACTTGCTCCTCTTTGCAGCTCCCTTTGAGAAGTGTCTCAGTGGCTGGTGATGGAAATTCCTTTGGATAGGAGAGATTGATGTGATTTCCCCTGAGTCCAAACCAGACTTTATCACTTTGCAGTTCAGTGTCATCTGTTTCTCAGCTGCTGAGGAAGACTGTCCTGCAAGTTGTAGAACTGTTGCTTCTGAAATATTTACAGGGTGAAAGAGTGCTGAGCAGGAGGTGTTATTTGATGCTAACCAAGGAAGAATGCAGGTTCTGCTCAGCTGCTGTTTTTGTCAGGGCTGCTTTCATGTACAGCAACAGTTCCTGTTTCCACATCACCATCTTGTGCCCAGAGAGGTTGTGGAGTCTCCTGCTCTGGAAACTTTCAAAGCCCATATGGATGTTCCTATGTGCCCTGCCCTGGGTGATGCTGCTCTAGCAGGAGGGTTGGACTAGATGATCTCTAGATGTCCCTTCCTAATAGTATATTATGACAGAGATAGTTGGAAAAGGACAGAGGAACTGGAAGAAGAGCTGGTTTTAGTGCCACAGCTAGAGTTGTCTGCCTGTCATTGCCAGAGTGCTTGGGCCACAGCTGTCTGTACCCAACTTCTCTGTGGGCAGTGTTTGTCAAGATTCTGTAACTGTGAAACAAGGCAGCTTTGTTTCACAGATGTCTGTATAGGTCACTGATGGTGGTCTCTAGTTTTGTTCAGAAGCTCATGCTCTGAACAAAAGAGCATGAGCTCCTTACCTCAAGCTCCTTACCCTGAGTCCTGCCAGGGGTCCGTGGAGCAGGAAGCTTCAGGGGTTGCAGAGGTTGGATGTTCACCAAGCCAGTGGGACTAAGGAGCAAGCAGTGGAAGCATCTTTCCCACTTGCTGTTGCAGTTTGTTGAGGTAAGAGTCAAAGCAACAGCCTGACAAACTGCTGAAGCAAAACATCAGGGAAACACTTCAATTTTCATAAAGTCCAATTTCTAAAAGTATATTCACATCTTTTGAGGTTTGTGAATTACCTGTGGTGCAGGAGCTGGTATCAAAACTGCAGCTTCCTTTAAAGAACTTGGAAGAACTGTCTGTCTGTTTATCCTTATTTGATAGGTACTGGTGATTTGTGTGTGTGTCTGTAAGTGGCTTCTAGCCAGAGCTTTTAAGAGCTACTGCTTAGATCTTCCTTCTTAACCAGTATAACATAATTGAAAGTGAGCCTTCCTCTAACCTGAGAAGAGGTATAATTCTCGAAGTAGTAAGGTACTGTTTACTCTCTGTTTGCTGAGGCAGTGTTTTATGGTGCTACTCTCATCTGGGATGTACTGGCTTTCTTATTAACATTCTCATTTCTGTGCTTTTACATAGTAGTTCAAAACACTGCAGTGAAAACAAAGACTTTAAATAAGTGAAACTGCTTTAGTGGCAGAGACGGGAAGTGTCCAACGGTGTCTCAGACTGTTGGTTTGCTGCGGAATCACGAATGTGAATGCTTTTAGTTTTAAGTTGGACAAATGAGTTATTAGTGCAATAGCAAAAGAATTTCAGTTCTTGCTGGAGAGTTTGTAGAAAGATTAATTCTTTCAAAGCGAGTCAAATCGCATTAGGATCGTCATGTATTTTGGAGCCCACTGGCAGCTACCAGCCTGCCGATGCCTGCAGATCCAAGAGTCTTGTGTATACCAGGTGTGATCTAGGCACTAGGCAACGATGGATCGCTGCAGGCTGCAGTCCAAACTGGGCTGTGTAGTGATGGATGAACACTGCAGCAAAGCATGCTGCTCAGCCCTGCCAGGAACCTGCCTAACATGTGGCTGGTATCTCATGGTGCACAGTGTTTACATTTCCTGCATCACCCTGCTGCTTCCACTGCACCGCTGTAGAATGACTGCAGTTAAAAATGGGCATTGCTCAGCACAGAGTATTTCTTTCCCCAGCTCAAGGCTGTGGTGAGGAATGGCTGCATACTGGAATCATCAGTTTCCTTCATTGGAAGTGATTTATAAGGAGGAACTGTTGGAGGGCGGGTGATTTATTGCTTATTAATAACAGTAAACACATCCTGCTTTACAATGACCAGAGTCTCTAATTTATTGTATTCTGTCTGTGAAGGTGTCATTTGTCTTGGGAACAGCTTGTTGTCTCCTGGTACCTGGAACATTCAATGTCTTTGGGTCCTCTTGAACATTCATTTGGATAGCATTTATTAGCAGTCTAATATTGATGCTTTATAGCTTTACTACCTTTTGCCCTTCCAAAAGTGCGATCGATTAAAAACTTGGGAGTATTTGCTGTACAGTTGCAGGCTTTGAAAATGACGGCAGGCAAAATAATTTGCTCCGGTTTTGTTGGCACTGGGGTTTGTGTCTTTTCCAGCAGTAGGAAGAAGGTGTGCTGAGGATACTGGATGAGGCAGATGCTACAAGAAATGTACTTGTGTTCTGTGGATAAGCTGCTGCTGTCTGACTTCTTACACTTTACCATTTTATACTGTTTCCTGACTGTGCTGTGATCCTCTGAGCTTTACCTTCTTTTTATTTCTGTTCTTTAAGCAGCTTGGGAAAGGTGTCAGATGCAGACCTCTACACTAATCCTTGTTTCTCCTTTCTCTCATTCAAATTACTCAAGTGAATAATCTGAGCTGGTTACTAAGACTCCAGAAAGTCTGTCTGCTTGGACAGGAGTGAAAAAGCCTTATTGGTATGTGTTTGCAGGCTGTTTAAATGTGATAATTTGAAAATCAAATGAGAATCATTGAGGTTGGAAAAGACCTTCAAGATCATCAAGTCCAGCTGTCTGCTCTACAGCCCCCAACCACTAACCAATCTCTTCAAACACCCTGTCTGCCCGTTTGTTGAACTTCTCCAGGGACGGTGCCTCCACCCTCTCCTGGGCAGCCTGTTCCAAGGCCTCCCCACTCTTTCTGGGAAGAAGCTTTTCCTAAGATCCAATCTGACCCTCCCCTGGCACAACTTGTCCCCATTTCCTCTTGTCCTGTCGCTAGTCCCTAGGGAGAAGAGGCCAACTCCAGCCTCCCTTCCAGGTAGCTGTAGAGAACAGTGTGGTCTCCGTCTGTCTCCGGTTCTCCAGGCTGAACAGCCCCAGCTCCCTCTGCCTGTCCCCATCAGACCCCTCTCTCCAGACTCTTGATCAGCCCAGTTGCCCTTCTCTGCCCCCTCTCCAGCCCCTCAATGTCCTTTCTGTACTGTGACAAAAACTGCCCCTAATACTGGAGGTGCAGCCTCACCAGGGCTGAGTAGAGGAGCAGGATCACTGGTGCGGCTGAGACTTTAGACAATAATAATCTTGAGACTTTTATTGAAATGACTATGAAACTTGCAATATATTCTTTCTTTTCTAAGAGACCAAGTTTCTGCGACCCTTGTGTGATGAATGAAGATTGATTGTTCCAAAAATTCACTTCAATATGTATAGCTTTGCTTAGAAGAAAAGTAGTTTGGTTCAAGTACAGCTTTTTTCAATAACGTTCTTTTCCGAGACTAAACCAAACACTTGGAGTGAATCTTCAGGGATTTCTCTGTCCAAAAGTTTCTTCCCTTCATCTGTCATGAACTCTCATTCCAGCTACCACTGGGAAAAGGAAAATAACTTCTCAGGCACTAATTTCTTCCAATTGCCTTACTTTGATCATAAAGTGAACTTCCTCGCTTGGGCATTCATCAGTCTGAGAGATAAGGCCAAGTCTGGGATAGCTGATAGATACCCTAGTCTTAAGTCCTGTAGAACTAGGACAGATTCCTAGGTGGGAAGTGTCTTGAGGTCCTTGTTTGTACTTTCTACCAGTGGGAAAACATTAAGACCACATTGTTTTTGAGGGTGGGGGCAGACCAAGCTTTAATAAAAAAGAATTTTATTTTTTTTTTTCGAATAAGAGGAGGCAGTCCAGAATGGACAGCTCTTACTTTCCAGACCTGAAATCATACCCCCTGATGTACTGCTGCCCTGGTGAGAACATCTGGAATGTTGTGTCCAGTTCTGGGCTCTCCAGTTCAAGGACACATTGCTGCTTGAGAGAGTCCAGTGCAGAGCCACAAGGATGATGGAGTGGAGCATCTCCCTGATGAGGAAAGGCTGAGGGGGCTGGGTCACATTAGCTTGGAAAAAAGGAGACTGAGGGGTGACCTTGTTGATGTTGATCGATATGGAAAGGGCGGTTGTCAGGAGGATGGAGCCAGGCTCTGCTCAGTGTTATCCAATGCTAGGACAAGGGGCAAGGGAGGACATGGGGCATAGGAGGTTTCACATCAATATTAGAAGGAACTTCTTCCCAGTGAGGATGACAAAGCACTGGAATGGGACTGCCCAAGGAGGTTGTGCAGTCTCCTTCTCTGAAGGCGTTTAAAATCCACGTGGACACGTTCCTGTCCAACTTGATGTAGGGGATCCTGCTGTGGCAGGGGGATTGGACTGCGTGATCTTTCAAGGTCCCTTCCAATCTCTAATATTCTGTGATTCTGTGATATCTCCTGCTAAATGAGAAAGATCTTAAAGTCTAGTACTTAGATGTAATTTCTATGGTGAAGCCTGATAGATAGGAGAGACAGGTTTTAGTGATGTTTTATTCATTGGTTTTAAGTGTCACCTGTCTTGATTCATAACATTGATGTCCCTTAAATGGATTTCCTTCTTTTTTTTCCCGCTTCCTGCAGCCATCTGCCAAGATTTTTTAAAGCTCTGCTAATTGTTTGCATTTCTTTTCAGCATATTGAGTATGTTCTTCCCGGCAAATACGCTTAACTTGGGACATCTTTATGAAGGAAAATTGTCTCATTTTGGCACCCTGTAATCAAACATACAGTCATTTATAAAAAATGAGCCCAGGAACAGATTGCTTATCTCTTTTATTGTTTGTTAAGTGGCCGTGAATCTTGTGGAACATTTACATGAGGAAAACATTGAACCAACCACAAACCTCATTGAGCTCACAGATGCTGTGAGCACCGCTGTGATTTACTGCAAGCTCCATGTATGAAGCTTTTATGAACCTTTCCAGACCACCTTTGTAACAACAGCAAAAACTAAACAGAAGATACCTCCTTGTGATTTAAAATTAATTAGAAATATTTGAAATTGCAGAAGGTGGTTCAGTGTCTTGACTCCACAATCTGCTCTGGGAGGTAATGGATTGCTGCTGTCTCCCATTTGGTAACAGGGTCAGCGTTCACCACCTGCTTTCACTTGGGTGGGTACTGACATTGATTGCAAAGCACTTACTGCCACAACTTGCTGTCAAAACTTCGGGTTTTGCTGTATTTTTATGTATAACAGGCCTTGTGTGACATAAGGCTTTTAAATGAAGCTTGTGGTGAGTGGGAAGTTAAAATGAGTTGCTGTTGTTTGTGTGGAATTGCTGAGGTCATAGCCCTTAATGGAGACTGAAATAATGTAACCTGAAATCAACTTCAGATGAGAGCAGTCAGACTTGTAAATTCAACATCCTGGGCTATCTTGGAGAGGCCCCTTTTCTGCTGCAGCCTTTAATCAGCTGAGATGTTGACTGAAAGTTTTGTGGATGAACTAAGAAACCAACAGAACTTTATCCTGTGTCTTTGATCATGGGATTTGTTCCACCACTGCTCTATGGTTAAGGTCAGGCTGCTGCACGAGTTTCTGCTTCAGGAGAAAGGGAAGAGGAATTAATAATTGAAGGAGGAACGTTGGAAAAAACCTCTGAGCATACAGAATTCTTTAGAAAATTCTGTATCAATTGAGCCTTGCTAGACCTTGAGGTCTGTTCTCTAGGCTGGGTCTGTTCTTGGCACAGCATCTCCCATAAAGAAAATAATATGGATGCTCAAACGACGGCTGTTAGAAATGTTTTTGCAACCTTCTTGCAATTCGGCCATTGGTGCAAATGTTTGTGAAGGGTAATGTAGCTAAAAAAGATGAGCTTGTTCAGATTTTTACCTCATCTGGGAGACTCTTTAGATCAGGAGCCTAATATAACTGCTCTGCTTTGCTTCTTGGAGGATGGAGGCTCAGAACCGTAAGGGAAAAGCCTGTGGGACAAAGTCTTCATCATTCCCCTGTGAACACTCTCCAGTGGGATGAATTGTATCCAGTCAGGTGCCTGAAATGGTGTCCCATGGATGAGCAAACTTAGCTCTGGTTCCTGATGCATTCACCTTTACTCGCCGCCTTCTTGTATTACTGTAAAACCTGCAGAAGAATTGGGATGTTACTTATTGCCAGTGTTGGCTGGTGTGTGGAATTGCTGGATGTCTCCCTTCTTACCTCAGCAGAAGGCTTTGCAGTGGGGTGTTCCATTGTGTGTGAGGTCCTGCCCCTACACAGAAGCTAGTGGAGTTGGCTGTGGCTCCTTTTGTTGGCCCAGGGCATCCTCTGGTGTTTATTGTAGCTTATATTTCAATAACCTCAGCAACCAGATGGCTTCAAAACCCAAGCTTTGACCTTCAAGAAACAGGGAGAGAGAGAGTAGCCTAATACACAGAAACTCATGTAGCTGAAAGGAATATTATTCAGGAGTGGAGAGTTTAATTCCTTCCTGTTTTGTTCCTTACCATCATGCAGGATCCATTATCAGCAATTCACAAGTGACAGTGAACACTTGGGACAACTCATGTGGTGGGGTGAGCAGGTTCATGTGACATGGAAATGGTTTGCTAGAGGACTGATCCAAAAAGTACTTGTCTCTGAGGTATTCAACATTTGCCCCTTGTTTGAAAGACAACAGCCTCTCCCATAGTCATGTGGCTATTGGTTTTTCAGAATGCCCTGGAAATCCCTGTAGTTCAGTCTTTCCTCAGAAGTCTTTTCATTCTCTCTCATGTTTTCTTTGCCTTCAAATTGTGGCTTCCTTTCCCTTAGTGAGGAGGAGAGGCAGAGCAGCATCAGAGAAGGGTTTTGTGGCCCTTTTGGGTATTTGAGGTGGGAGACTGGTATAGGTCTTCCTGGAAGCAAACTTTGACTGGGCTTCTCATTCCGCATTATTAGCGTAAGACTGTGTTCAGTACTAATTAACTAATTGGTTACCACTTGGATTATACCTGTGTGCTTCATGGTAATAGCACAATGAGCAGTACTGGAGGAATCACTCCTGCACCAGGTATTCTTACTTTTACTTCTTCATGAGTTCTGCTTTATTTAGAGTAAGTGAACCTGAATAAGTAAATTGCTGATCCGTGGATGAGCACAGCCCTTAGGAGTGAGGAAGAGGCAGTGCAGGGAGGTGAAGTCACCATCCCTGATGTTGTTTAAGAACGGAGTAGCTAGAGCACTTGAGGCCATGGTCTAGGGGTTAGGGAGATGTTGGTGTGAGGGCTGGACGTGATTATTCTGGAGGTCCTTTCCAGCCACAATGATGCTGTGATTCTATGAAGACTAGGTCAGACTGGAAGGAGCTCCATTACAGACTCACCTACTCTTCTTAGCAGAACTTAGTTAAACCTCTCAGATTTATAGAAAATTGTGTTTGGTTTAAAGGAATCAGCAATTTTTGACAGATTCCATCTCTTACAGAAGATAAGCTCCCCCCCACTGGTCAGCTTTGTTCTTTACAGTTGATTTGTGTAGCTAGCCAGATCTTCAAAGCCCAGGGACCTGATTTATTTTTAGCATGTCCAGAGGTACTTTGATACTTTAATTTTCTTAAGTAAGAGTATAATCACTTAGAGTAGGAAAAAAAACCCCCTCTGCTGTGTTTTTTTCCTTAATCAAATCTCTGGCAAGCGCTTTTACAAGCAAGTTTTGCTCCTTTTTTGTTCTTTTTAATTCTCTTGTCCAAACAGGCTGACCTTTTAGCTTGGTTCTAATTCAGTTACTGAAAAAACCCCAGTGAGATAACTTGTCTTTGTGGCTGCAGCATTAGTCAGCCGCTTTCTGAGTCCCTAAAGGATTTTAAGGTTTGGAGTTCTTGAAGTTCAGTGCTGCAAAATAACTCTTGATGCAGTTTGTCATTTCCTTTGTTTAAATTAAGTGTGAGCGCTGAGGTTATTCAGACTCATAATTGATACTAAGGCTAAAAAAGGAAACTTAATCTTGGTGATCAGAAGAGTAAAATGCATTGCTTGTTGTAAAAAACCCTACTTTTTATGACCACTTATGTCAGCGAGTAGAGCTTTGGATGGGTTTTCTTCCTTAATACATCTGGATGATGCTGAGGGTAATAACAGTGTGTGCAGAGGGTCTGAGACTGCACTGGGCTGGACACCAAAACTTTCTTGACCTTTTTCTCTGCTCCGTTGATAACGGCTCTGCATAGGGGCTGCAGAGTTGTGTCTGAGTAGCCAGGGAGATCCTGTGAAATCTCTTTCTGTATTGGGTTGTTTTGGACATCTCGCTGGCTGCAAAACTCCCCCCTGGCTCTTGCAGGTGTTGGAGAAAAGGGAGAGAAATTTGAAAAATTGTAAGAAACTACTTTTTCTGCGGGTGTTTCTTGGTAATCATAACCAATTGTTTAAAAGCAAATGAATGAACAAAAAAACCTGAGGACACGTACTAAAGACGGGGTGGGGGGAGAGTGGCTGGACAGCACTCTGGCAGAGAGGGACCTGGCAGTACTGAGCAGGAGCCAGCAGTGTGCCCAGGTGACCCAGAAGGCCAATGGCATCCTGGCTTGTGTCAGCAACAGTGTGGCCATCAGGGCTAAGGAAGTCATTCTACCCCTGTACTGGGCACTGGGAAGGCCTCCCCTGGAGTCAGAATCACAGAATCACAAAACATTAGGGATTGGAAGGGACCTTGAAAGATCAGAACAGGATCATCTAGACCAAGTCTCACAGGAACCCTGAGGGCAGTGCTGGACTCCTCACTTCAAGAAAGAGGTTGAAGGGCTGGAGTGGGTCTAGAGGGGCAACGAGTCTGGAGAAGGGACTGGAGGGAATGTCTGATGAGAAGAGGCTGAGGGAGCTGGGAGTGTTTAGCTTAGAGGAGACTCGGGGGGGACCTTCTCCCTCTCTCCAGCTCCCTGAAGGGAAGTTGTAGTCAGGTGGGGTTGGGCTCTTCTCCCAGGCAACCAGCACCAGGATGAGAGGGCAGAGCCTGAAGCTGCTGGGTGAGGGTTAGGTTGGATGTTAGGAAGCCCTTCTTCCCAGAAAGGGTGATCAGGCACTGGACTGGACTGCCCAGGGCTGTTGTGGAGTCCTCATCCCTGGAGATTTTGAAGGCCAGCCTGGCTGTGGCCCTTAGTGCCCTGGTCTGGCCGATGTGGTGGTGTTAGGTCCTGGGCTGGGCTGGGTGAGCTCAGAGAGCTTCTCCAGCCTTTATAATTCTGTGAAGCTCTGAACTCTTGTTTTACTTTCCCGCTATGTATTTAAAACAAAATCACCCAGAATTCCAGCTGGCAGTTGGAAAATGCAAATGCTGACTGGGTAGTGTTTGACAAAACCAGCCATTCAAGAACCACTGAATTTCCTTATTTTTCCTCAAGTTTCGGCACTGGGTTTTCTTTTATTACCTACACATTGAGCTTGTCTGCATTTCTCTTCCAAATCCTCACTTTCACTCTTCATTACTCAGCCTCATGTGCGCAGAGTTTTCAGGAGCTTTTCAGAAGTTCCAAAAGTGTTGGAAAATTGGGGGAACGTCCAAGCTGTGAGGAGGGTGGGAAAGCAAAGCAAGGTACCTCATGGCTGATGAAGAGCATTTGTGTGTCTGAAGCTTCTTGTGTGGCTCCTCCACTGTGGGCACAGGACTGGCTACTGAAAGGCCACTTGGAGAAGGTCCTTGCTGAGTGTTATGGAAGTAAATACATCATGCAAAAAGAGAGATTTGAATAATAAAACTGGCTCTTGCTAGAGAAGAGCAGTAGCCTCAGCAGCCACTGGTGAGTGAGGCTCCATCAGTAAAGTGAGGTGCAGTTCCCCAAAAAGCCCATCAGGCCACAATTGTGTGTCATCTCGTGAGATCCTAAACTGTTATCCTTCCTGCAAATGCAAGATGGGAGGGAAGTTTCAGTTTAGGTATGATCTTCCCAGTACAGATATACTGGTCTGGTATCATGCACCCTTATTTTAATCCAATAAACAGAAAATAACTTGTCCTCAGTGAGGGTGCCAGAGCCCTGGGACAGGTTGCCCAGAGAAGTTGTAGAGTCTCCTGCTCTGGAGACATTTACAACCCACCTGGACGTGTTCCTGTCTGACGTGCTGTACGTGATCCTGCTCTGGCAGGGAGGTTAGACTAAATGGTCTTTTGATGTCCCTTCCAACCACTGACGTTTTGTGATTCTGTGGTGGTAGCAGTAAGATGCTTCACTTCAAGTAGCCATAAACTTCATGGTTGTGCCAGTACAATAGAGCTCACCCCAATGGTTCATCTGAGGCAGCCTGCATCTCCTCTGAGAGAACCTGGATTACGAGACTTGTTTCTAGTAGGACAGGGGATGGAATGCTGCATGGGTGATGGTATCCCTCTCTCTGGAGATGTTGAAAACCCACCTGGACATGTTCTTGTGCAGCTCGATCTAGGTGATTCTGCTCTGGCAGGGGGATTGTACTGGGTGATCTTTTGAGGTACGTTCCAATCCCTAACGTTCTGTGATTCTTTGTGTGTGACTCTGTGAAAGCATTGAAGTTGCACTCATTTAACTGTCTCAGCTGCTTGTACTGGCTTAGGTTGGTTGGCATCCAGAGCATGTGATGATCCAGGTGACAGGCAAGTGTTATTTCTTTGTGCTGTCCAGCTGGGGTGACCTGAACCAGCTGCCCTCAGATGTGCCCTGGTCACAGATCCTGTTCCTTTACTTTGGGAAGTTCTAACTTCAGTGGTGTTTTGACTTCTGCTGGCTGCTGCAGCCCATGATGTGTTTTGCTAGCACATTGCCTAAATAATTAAGATGCATTAAAAGCAGAAGCTTGTGCTGCTGAGACTTATTTTTCAAATCCTTTGAAAGATTAATATCTGTATTTTTAATCTTGCATGAAATCCCACAGTGAGTGCATTCTGTCCCTTCCTTTCATAACAGTGAAAAACATCCCTGAGATGCTACTGCCAGAGGTAGGGAGAATCAAGATAATTAGTGATTGTGTAGGCACTGGGGTTTGTTCTGATTTACTTTAGCCCCTCTGTACTGGGGCCTCTTGATGGGTTTGTGAGTTGTAGGGACCTGACAATCACAATGAAAACTGGGCGGTTAGTGCCTATAGGTTTGCAAGTTCTTAGGTTCTTGGGTCCTTTGCACTGGACAGCTTACAGTGAATAAATAGTTAATGCCTGCTTGTTCGTTACATTGAGGCCTCCTTATGCTGGAAGCATAAACGAGAACAAGGCACTTAATTTTTAGATCAGTGATTGAAAAGAAGCCAAGTGATACTGAGCCAGCATTTCAGGAAAAATGTGAAAGAAAAAAATTGTCAGGCTATTCCAACCCTGATTTATATAACTGTTTTCAGGATCTAGAGTCTGGAGCACTGTGTAGCACGAGAAATCACCCTCTGCAGTTAATTTTGGCCAGAGAAATGGAATGGATTTTTTTTTCTGGTTTAAAATAAGTGCATAGTACTACTCAGTGATCTGTTCCCTCTGAGTGTAATTGATAGCAGCATTTAATTGATACTATGCTTAACTAGTCTTTCAAGTTACAGAAGGCTAATTCCAGCATCATCTTGGCTCTTACACTTGTCAGAGCTCACATTCATGAATCCTTGAGATTTGACACCTCTGCCTAGCTCGTGGCTGGCTGGAGCATCCATGCGCTCGATCTTGCATGCTGCAGACTGAACTGCGCTCCGAGGTGGTTGCTACAAATAGTCGCAGCAAGTGGTACCCAATGGGTGATCGCCTCCCAAAAATAAAACCCTGCTAGAGGAGGTGACAGAAGAAAAGTTCAAGAGTTGAGGTGGGTGTGCATCAATGTGATCTGCAGGATCCTGGAGAAGTAGTACAAGTGGGCCCTTGGCTTTGTGGGAGAGGAAGTGTCTTGATAGTATTGCTGATAGCCAAGGTCAAGTGAGCCAGAGGTTAATGAGCTTCTTCCATGAGGAGCTTTGCTTCCCAAAGGATGTCTGAACACATCTCTGCATGATCCTGCTCTGGTGGGAGGGTTGGACTAGATGATCTTCAGAGATCATTTCGCACCCCCTCACTCTGATTCTGTGACTAAATAGACTAGCAGGATTTATTTTCTACTGATCTCTGGTGCATGACCACTTCTGATGTCGAATGTGATAATCAGCAGCCTCTTGTGAGGACCTCTGTGCTTCCACACAAGTGTAGTCCCACGTGATTGGTTTGGTTTTCCAAAGTAGCCTATTGACACTCTATTGCAGTGATAGTATTTTTCATTATCTTGAGCTGCAAATTCCTCTTTAGTGCAGCTGAAATAACTTGTTTTGAATAAAATCCCTCTACATCTTTCTTGGTTTCTTTCCAGGGCCTGTTGTGACAGGACAAGGGGTGATGGCTTTAAACTCAAAGAGACGAGATTTAGGTTAGATATAAGGAAGATGCTTTTTACAGTGAGGGTTAAATTCTCTCAAATTACTGATGATAGGATGAGGGGAAACAGGAGGTTTGGATTGGATCTTAGGAAGAAGTTCTTTATTGAGAGAGTGGCTGGGCACTGGAACAGGCTGCCCAGGGAGGTGGTAGAGTCACCATCCCTGGAGGTGTTTAAAAATCAAGTAGGTAGAGGCCATGGTCTAGGGGTTAGGGTCATGTTGAGATGAGGGCTGGACTTGATCCTGGAGATCCTTTCCAGCCATGATGATTCTGTGTTTCTATGAAACTGGTGCAGGTTGTTCAGAGAGGAGGTGGAGGCCCCATCCAATGGAACATTTAAGTTCATGTTGGATGAAGCTCTGAGCAACCTGCTCTAGTTGAAGATGTCCCCACTTACTGCAGGGAAGTTGGTCTAGATGGCCTTTAAAGGTTCTTTCCAACTCAATGCCATTCTGTGGTTCAGTGAAACTCTCTTCTCAAGCCATATTTAGATTTTTGCCTGTCTAAATAGACACAATTAAATGGAGAGCTGTGCTCCCTGCGAACGTGGTTCAAGATGCTTCAAGTCTCAGTGGGGAGCTTTTATCACTGGGCATGCACTGGAGAACTGTTAGATTGTGGCCTAAAACTAGCAGAATAGGGAGCTCTAACAACAAAAGTTATGCTAAATAGACACTTAATTTGTTTTTCCTTTGGTTCCCATCTCACTCCTATCTTTTTCACTAAGAACTTATTTCCCTGTGTAGCGTGGGAAGCTGCAATTTTATTACTTCTGTATTTTAGTCTTCAAACTCCCACTGCCCTTTATGAAGTGATAATTGCTAAAGCCAGGGTTTTTTTTTTTTATTAAAGGCTATTTAAATCTTGAAAGTTTGACATCAAGTTATGTTGAGCAGTAAATGCCACCTGAAATATTTGGGTGAAAGGCAGAGCAGTTGCTGCAGCTGCATTTTTCCTCTTGAAGCAGCCACAGGCTTCTGGTGGGAGGATATTCAGAAAATACTCTGTGTGAGCGTGTGGAAGACAAGTGTTCAGAGCTGCAGAAATTGAGGTAGAACGGTAAGGAATGAGAGAACAACTTCCTAGTTTTATTTGTTGCGTTTACTGTAGTATCAAGGTTCAAAAACATCCTTCTCCTGCAAAACTGAGTGTTTTCTCCATGAGGAAAGCTATCTCACCAGAGCCATGTATATGCTGCTTTTGTTCTACAAGTCAGGCTATATCGGCATTTAAAAGATGATGGTAGAACAACTGCATCACCTTCTTGGAGATAGAGGGTTCATGTTTGACACAAGCTTCAGGTCTTCTAAGCCAGCCTTTAAAAACAAAGCCCAGACAGCATGAAACCTTATGAAGATGCAAAGAAAAGGCTTTGTGCTAAATCTGGGGATCGGATTTGGTGTCAGCAACTAAAAAGTTAGTTGCAAGGGGAATACTTTTTCGCTTGCCCCAAGATAATATTGCTTAGATTCCTCTGCAGCCAGTGAGTTACTTAGCCAGAAGTCTTTGTTGGAGGAGAAATGTGTGAAAGCTGCGAGGAAACAGCTCGTTTCTGCTTGATGCTCAGAATTCTTGTCACAAGAGGATTTTGCTGGCAGTGGTTTTGGTAGAGGAGCAAATAAGAATGATAGGTGACTGGGGGGTTGCTGGACATTGTATTCATGTTAGTAGTGAAGACTGGCCTGACTCAGCAGTGACCTTGTGCTGTTGAAGGGCCAGTGAGGGACCAGAGAAATACACAAGGTCCCCATCTGGTCAAGCTACAGACCACTCTTCAGTGTAAGGACTACCAGTACTCAGAGAACCATAAATCGTAACCATTTATCAATGATGCATCATTTGTGTTGGCTTCTAATTCCAGAAGTGCTCACTGTTTGTATTGGTTTGTTTTCTGGGGGACAGGGAAGGAGCTGAGCTAATTCTCTGAGCTTTGTGTTTCAAACATCAGTCTGGTGTGGTCCATTTCAAAATACTGTGGCAGCTTCTCAGACTGTCTGATGCTCAGGACAAAACTCAGTAGGTATATATTTCAGACCACAGTGTCCTTGAATATCAAACCTGTGGCTGTGTCTGCAGAGAGCCCTTATTTATTCTCCTTTTGCTACTCGGGTTCATTTACATGCAGCAGAATATCATGTCGCAGCGATGCTTTACCTGACTCTAACAAATGCAAGTGGCATTTTAGTGTTTTATTCCCCCTATTTTTAAAATGCTGATTTGAAAGGATGGCAACTTGGCAACAGCCTACTGAGGTGAATGTTGTTGAGCAGAATCATTGGCCACAAGATTGTCTAAAATGCTGGCACAGGGATGTCATGAATATCTTACAAATCTTCTTGAGGAAGGAATTGTATCTCAGATGATCTGTCCTGATATTGTCCATCATTACTGCATATGCATCAAAAGGCTGTAGGTTGTGTCCTTCTGAAGGATGGAATTCTTTATGTCTTTCTGGATTATATAGCAGAAATCAGCAGCATATTAAAACAAGGTGTTGCTGTGAGTGGTATCTGCAGGCTAAAAGCAGGGAGTAGCGTGTGTGGCTGTGGCCAAGAGGCTTTCAGGTGAACACTTCCATCTCTAACATTTATCTTCAGCTGAGCGTTGAAATTGTTCTCAAAACCTTGAGTTAACACACATTTGTTAATAAAATCATTAAAATTAGGTCTCTGCACATACAACATCTATTGAACAGCTTCACAGAATCGCAGGATGGTTTGGGTTGGAAGAGACCTCAGAGATCACCTAGTGCCAACCCCCTGTCATGGGCAGCAATACCTTCACTAGACCAGGTTGCCCAGAGCCCCATCCAACCTGGCCTTGGACACTTTCAGGGGTGGAGCAGCCATAGCCTCCCTGGACAACCTGTTTCAGTGCCTCAGCACGCACATGGGGAGGAATTTCTTCTTAAGGTCTAATCTAAACCTACTCTCTTTCAGTTTGACTGTGCATCTGCCTCTCCCTGCTGATAGATGAGTTTGACCAACCTCAGGACAAGTCTTTTATATCAACCTTTACATTTGAAATGAAATTCCTTCCTTTAAAAGTTTGCCGTAGCTCTTTGATCCCGGTGGACAAAAATAGACAGCATTTACAAAGACACTGAGACTTCTCACAGCAGAGGAATTGCTGAGGATAAGTGAGGAGGGGACTGAGCTCGTGGCTAAAACCAGCTCTAGTTGCAGCTGTTCAGCACTGAGACTTTACGCTGAGTAACAGTCTATCATGAGATGCTCTGTCCTTGTCCTTTTCTTATTTTGCTTCTGGCATTTCTCTCAGAGAATAATGTCAGTACCCTGGAGTCTACCACTGCGGAGACAGATATGCTTGAGTGCAAAAACTTCATTTCTGGGAGAAATCTCTGTCGGTGGCACTGACTCGCAGGGCAATGCCGTACAGCAGTGATGGAGGCATCACTTTTGAAGCAGTTCTCTTTCTCTTTTAAAGATGAGGTGCATGTTCAAGGACAAGCTGAATAACAGCTCAGCCCAGGTCCTAGGGCTTGTATTACTGGGTGCCTGAAGCACAGTGGGAGCAGAGGGCAGGCTGTGGATGCTTGGCTCTCATTAGCAATTTGACCCATGTCAGTCCATCAGCTTGTCTGTGGTGAACAAGCACATTCTGAACCTTTTACTAGCATTGCCCTTTGGCTTCTGTGTCTCTTTGTAGAAGTGATGTGGTATTTACAGCCATGCTGATGTTGCTCCAGATGAAGACTCTGTAATTGGCTCATCCTTGTCAACATGCAGCATTGCACACAGGATGTGTTTCTGCATTCTTAGGGTTGGGTTTTTTTGCACTGCATGAACTTGCCTCACTTCCTTTTCCCACCATCTCCCTTCTCTTTAACCCATGTTTGCTTTCCTTAAGTAGCTGCTTTGTTCTGCATCATATTTGCACTGGTAACTCCCTCCCAATTTGTTCATCCTAATCTATATCTGTAGGCTTTTGCCAGCTCCACACGTAGCTGTACTCATTTGTCTTGACAAACACACCACCCCAGGAACTGCCAAAGCCATTATGTCCCTTGGTGAGCAGCTGCTCACACTTCAGCCAAAAGACGTGGTGTGTTGGTAGTTGCAGAGGATGTCCCATGATGGTAGATCATATCCAAGAATTTTCATAGGGCAGCTTTTTCTTCTTACTGGCACCTTTTCAGGATCTGGAGAAACTATCACTGTAAATCTGCTCTGCCCTCTGGACCACCAGCTCTGACAGTTTGTTTCTGGCTAGAAGCAGCACCCAGGATGGAGAAGGCTCCAAGGGCACCCCTGGAAGATTGCAGCCCTAGGACCATTTCTGACATGTAATGGTTGGCTTAAGCCACGAGCAAGTGATAGCAGTCCAGGAGTGGGTACTCTGAGTGAGCTGACAGCCATTTGCCCTGATATAGCTAGTTCCTGTATGTGTTCAGTACTTCAATTACTGGTTTCTTCTTTTTTTTTTTTTTTTCATTTTTATTTGACTGTTCAATTCCCTGGACTGTGAGGAGGGGGAACATTGAATGATTACCTGCTCCACGATAAATTAGTGTGAAAAGGCAACTGGTGCCATGCATCAAGCTAAACTGCTGTCGAGTACAGTTGCATTAAGGTGTATAAATAATGTAGATCTTGGCTGAGGAAGTGCTTTGTCTTTCTAATGAACAGTTGCTTGATTGGAGAGGTCGACAGACTGTATACCCTGCAAGAAAGGGTTTGTTTTGCGTGTGCCTGGACTGTTAAAGTGGATTCCTAATCCTGTAACTGCTGCTAGGAAATACCTTATTCAGCAGAATGTGCTGAAGAATTACAGAAGACCTTGTGAGTAATCAACCAGCAGATAACTGTGGTTTGGAAACTGGTCTCTTCCAACTCAGGAAGAAGGATGAGGATTTCTGTGGTTTTGTATTTACGTGTGTTTTAAGGACTGATGCAAATGGCTGTGAAGGAGTCAGTAATGCAGTTACTGCTTTCTGACAGGCAGCAAAGGTTCCACTTGGCTTTGGTTCAGATGAAGAACAATTGCTGTAGCTGACAAGTGAACAGCTAAACCAGCAGCACTTGCATTTTACCAATGTAGGGATAAATCACTGGTGATTTATCAAACATCTAAAAACTGACACTTCTTTGTTCACAGAAAAAAACCCTAATAATTTGGCATGTTCCTGGCTCCAACAACAGGTGCTCTCTGAAAGCAGGTGCAGTGAATTCATTCCTGTCCTGCTGCAGGGGCTGTAAGATAGTGATCCCCTGCGATTTTGGTGTCACTTGGTCTTGGATGGTAAAAGGACTGGTGCTTAGATGAGCATTTAAAGCACTTGCAGTGCCCATATTATCATAGAATCATTAAGATTGGAAGAGACATACAAGATCATCCCAACCAACCATCAACCCAACTGCATTCTGCCCCTAAATCCTGCTCCCCTGGGCCACATCGACTCGTCTTTTGAACCCTTCTAGGGACAGCACCTCTACCTCCTCCCTGGACAGCCTGTTCTAACCCTTGGCCATTCTGTCAGGGAAGAAGTTTTTCCTGATGTCCAACCTAACTCTCTCCTGGCACAACTTGAGCCCATTTCTGCTTGACCTATTGCTAGTGACTTGGGAAACGACACCAACCCCCGCCTCTCTATAACTATCTGAAAGGAGGTTGTACAAAGCAATAAGGTCTCCCTTCAACCTCCTTTTCTGCAGACTGAACTGTAGCCTGAGTTCCACCAGGCACTTGTCAGAAGACCTGTCCTCCAGGCCCTAAAATCTAGTCTGTTCCTGAGGTTCCAGTGGTAGAACAGCGTGCAATGGGTGGAGCTATGGGCACTCTGCCCAGGTCACTCCTGACATCTCTGTTCTCAGAAGAAAAGGTCTCAGTGCCAGTTGCTAGCATGCTGGCACGAACCAGAGAGACAGTTAAGCAAAGGACAGGCGAAGGGGAGTTTAGCTTGTTCCAGCTAACCTCACATCTTCACGTGTACTGTAAATTACCACTTGTACCTGCATACTGTGTTGATAGAAGGCTGACCCAGAGTGACTTGTTGTGTGTGTTCTGGGATGTCTAGCTTACAGGAGTCTGAATTCTTCACCATGGAAGGCTCTGGGATCATTTAACAGCTCCCTTCCAGTATGTGAAGTGGGCTACAGAAGGCTGGAGAAGGGCTTTTTACAAGGGTCTGTAGTGATACGACAAGGGACAATGCCCTGAAGCTGAAAGAGGGGAGATTTAGATTGGACATTAGGAAGGAGTTCTTCACCATGAGGGTGCTGAGGCCCTGGAACAGGTTGCCCAGGGAGGTTGTGGTTGCTCCATCCCTGGAAGTGTTCAAGGGCAGGTTGGACAATACTCTGGGCAACCTGGTCTGGTGAGAGGTGTCACTACCCATGGCAGGGGCTTGGAACTGGGTGATCTTTGAGGTCCCTTCCAGCCTAAACCATTCTATGATTCTTTTTTCCAAATGCAGTTTGTAATTTTTATTGTTATTTCTATTCTGTCTCTTCATGTCACTTAGCAGAAGGAAGTTTACTTGAAAGGAAAGGGGAAGGAAGGGGAACTTCACTTCTGTTCCATCTCAGTGCAGCGTCTCTGTTCTGAGCCTGCAAAATGAAGCGTTAGAAAAACAACTCGATGGCAGAAATGTTTCACTCGTTTTATGTGCTCATGCTGTCGCTAAACAGAGCGTGGACTGTCATCTGCAAAATGAGCAAAAGCCACCCAGTATCCTGTGGCTCATGCCTGTTTCACTGTAGAGCAGAGCCCTTACCCTCTGCTATTGGAAGACACCTGTCAGACGGGCAGCAAAGTTCTGTAGGTGTGGAGGAGGTGGCTGTACTGATGCTGATGCCACAAACATGATCAGAGGGTTGGAGCCCCGCTCCTGTGGGAGCAGACTTCAAGAGTTGGGGCTGTTCAGCCTAGTAGGAGAGGCTCTGGGGAGATGTTCTAGCAGCCTTCCAGTACCTGAAGGGGGCCTAATAAGAAAGCTGGGGAAGGGCTTTTTACAAGTTTGTAGTGATAGGACAGCAAGGGAAAATGACTTCAAGCTGGAAATGGGGGAGATTTAGATTAGATATTAGAAGGAGATTCTTTACAGTGAGGGTCCTGAGGCACTGGAACAGATTGCCCAGGGGGGTTGTGGCTGCTCCATCCCTGGAAGTGTTCAAGGCCAGGTAGGATGGGGCTCTAGGCAACCTGGTCTGGTGAGAGGTTTCCAATGGCAGGGGGTTGGCACTGATCTTTAAGGTCCCTTCCAACACAAACCATTCTGTGTTTCTGTGATGCCTCTCCTGCTTTTGTCTCCCTGCTAGCTAAAGACTTGGAGCGTTGATGAGCTTCAGAGGCGGCTCTCAGCCCTGGACCCCATGATGGAGCAGGAGATTGAAGAAATCCGCCAGAAGTACCAGTCAAAGCGACAGCCAATCCTTGATGCCATTGAAGCCAAGAAGCGGCGGCAGCAGAACTTCTGAGCCACTGGTAGAATATCCTCAAACAATCAACTCCTTGCTTTGATGACTACTGAACTGATTGATTTCTATTGAAATGTGCTAGCAACATAGAGGGCGATACTTCTGCTCGTTTATTTTTCCATGGCACCTTTGTGAACTCAGGAATGCCAGCAAGTGGAGAATCCTGATGGTTATGTTTTAACATTAGACATGTATTTCAAACCTGACTCAGAAGGAGTTTTGTTACTGTTTTTAGGGCTTTGTTTTTCCGTCAGAGGAACGGGTAGAAGGAGGCTAATGGAAGTTGGCTCACTCTGTTTTCGACTGAACTTTCACTAGTTCATTCTAGTTTAAGTTAATATGAATTGCGGTATTTAATGGCTGCGTCTTTTGTGAGGGTTTTTTTTTTGGGGGGGGTATTTTTCTTTGTGAATGCACAGACTCAATTTCAAGCTGTTTAACTGTATCTTTCTACTTTTAAGGTACTGGTAAGTCCTAGGTCACTGAAGAGAACAGGTGAGAACACGTATAGACTGTTCAAGCCTTTTGAAAGAAACTTAGATCTCATGTTTTACAAAGCCTGTAATAAGCCCCATGCCTTACACTGTGTGCTTTAAGCGAGTGTGGTTTCCTCAAGACCTCAGTTTTGTCCTCGTTCTGTTTACCTTATGAATTAATGAGTAGATAAAGCACGTTGTGCCTCCATCAGAAATTACACTCTGTAATTTAAAAGCTGCATCAACTTAAAACCAAAAGCCAATTGGTGATGTGATTCCTCTTTGTCTGTCTGTTTGGAAATGTCCTTCAAGGAGACCCTGCTGATGATGGAGTGCTCGGGAAAAGAGTCAATATTCGAATGGGTGGGAGTTGTGTGAACCTCTCTCAGGAATTAGGTACTTCTGCTGTGTCTGAGCAGACTTGAAAAGTCTCCACAGTTTGTGAAATATTTTGTGAGCTTCATTTCAGATGTGCTTCTCTAGGTGCTTGAGTAAGAGCTTCATTTCACAATCCTTCACATTTCTGCAAGGTTTAGCACATCAGAAAAGCTGAACTGAAAGTAAAGACTGTTGAATTAACCAAGATGTGCGCTTATGGTGGTGGAACAAAGGCAGAGTTGATCTGGATGAGAAGACAATTACTGTGATGTCCTACTGGAAGAGATTCAGTGTCTTCCACTTCTTCTGGATGCCCTTGTGTTCTTTCCTACACAGTACAGCTCCATCAGTGAAAGTGCCCCAGCGTGTCCAATCGCTGAGAGGATGGTGCAGTTAACTCTCACCAGTAGAGTGGAGAGTAACCCAGAAGCAGCAAAGGGCTTTGTTGCAGAGCACACATGTTGCCTCTGCCCCATGAGCTGTAACAGCAGAGGTGTTTAGTTTTCGGTCTGTCTGGTATATGATGAAATACTTAGACAATGCAAGTATTTCTACTGATTTATTTTGCCTCCATAGAGGGAAGTTACCATGTCCTTCCTTTCCAACAGGCCTTGGTGTATCACCAAGTAAATGCGATGTCTCCTGAATCAAATGCTGCTAGCGAGGTGAAGTTTTCATTTCACACTTCTGTAGGCTCTTTGTTTTTTTACCTCCTTGGAGCAGACTCTTGGCAGCTGTTACCATGTTTGCTCCACTGCTGTGAAAGGAACCAAGCCATCACCCCCTCAGCACTTCTGGTTGCGTTGTTTGGTTTGAGAGCAGCAAATAAGCTGTCCCCAAGGGAAAGGAGAGCTGTGAGTGTTGTCTGTAGGGTGCTGAAGTAAGAGTACATCTGGGGGTCACCAGTTATTTGATCACCTCAAGTATTGGGAAAGTTTGGAATTAGGAAAACCAAGTACTTAAAAGCTTTGTTGGCTAAAATCCTTAGTCCAGGCACTCTGGGGAGGTCCATCGAAGCGCTATGTCAGAGCTCATACAGCGCTCACGGGAAATCTGTGCAATACCTTTTGCCCTAAATAGAGTAATATTTAGGGCAGAATGTCCATCAGAGAAGCTCCCAGAGCTTAGGGGAGGGACAGAATTCTGTGGTCAGTTGGATCTTGTGTTAGTTGTCGGGATGGTTCTGGACCGGCACCTCTGGTGTGATGGACATGTGAATATGTGATGTGGTAAATCATGCACTGCTCATGTGTGAAATGGATCAAGCAGATTCTGCTGGGAGTAGTTTTACCTCTGCACTGTGTAAGTAACTTTTCTAGTGATCGAAGGGCATTAGAAACCCCAAGTTTTAGGTGAAGCACCACAGGGTGGTGACTGTTATGGAATATGCAACCTATGACTGCTGTAACTGAATGTAAGCACTTGAAATCCTCTGCTTCACTGACGTGATTGTCTTAAAATACAGCAAATGAACCAAAATAAGTTAAACTGGTCCAATGGCTTAACTGTCTTTGAACCTTTCTTAAATGCTTGCAGTGGCGGAGACTTGATGACGTGTCTTGCACTTGGAGCTCTAATGCAGAGGAATTACTTTCTCTGCTGATTCTCAGTCTGTTAGAGAAAATAGTTCCATTTTTAGTCCCTTTGTAAGTATCTGGGAGTGTGACACCTGCTCACTGCTGAGAGGCCTCCAGGCTCACACCAGGGCTCATGCCATAAGGGAAAATGCTGTGCTGACGAGGGTGTTAAGCAAATAGTTGCTTAATTGTGAGGCTGCACTCATGTGTTCCTTGAATGCACTGCACTGCTGAAAGCGTTCTAGACAAACCATTGTCTTTGCTTAGAAAACCCAGCGATACGGATGATGTCAGTCATGTGAGACTTAAAAATGTGAAGTTTGTAGCTTTAACTTTTTTTGTAACAGAGATTAGCGACACTGGCATAAAGTGCTGACTTGAAACGCTCTTTTGTAAGATCTGGCTGTTTGTACATAGCTGTGTTGGGTCAGTAGTTTGTGTATGTGTGAAATAGTCACTGTCATCGCAGTCCTCTGAGTTTGATACAGGAGATTCTCTTTGATCTTTCTCAGTTATCTTTGCCTTATTTGTTCCGAGGGGCAAATAAACTGTCCTTACCTGAAAGCATTGGTGTCATGACTCTTGTATTAAAACACTCTGATGCCCTTCTTAGTGGTGTCCACTTATTAGGACAAGTGTCGATGCAGTGTGACTCTAGTCACCCACCGTTGTGCCAAATTCTGGAGGAGCAAACAAGCTCTAGTAAACACACTGGAGATGTATTTTTGAGCAGGCAATTCTTCAGCCCTGAAACATCACTGTTCTGCACCTCAAGGAGGGATTTACTTTGGTTCAGGGGCAGGTCTGTGTGCTGCCAGCTTTCAGAAGGACATAAGGTGAGTGTTGGGGGCAGCTTCCCCACAGCCAGGAGCATGGGCAGCCTGGAGTTTCAGTCGTGTAGGAGGTTCATCTGCCCCAAGAGCTGCTCCAGCAGGTGGGGATGGTGAACTGTGATGCAGACACTTACTGTCTCTGCTCTGTTAATCTCACTGCAGCAACTTTCCTGAGCCTGCAGTCAGGTTTGGTATGAGGTGTTCATCATTACTGGATGTTTCCTGTAATAGGACAAGGAGTAATGGGGATAAGCTAGAATGTAGCAAATTCCACCTCAACACGAGGAGAAACTGCTTTACTGTGAGAGTGACAGAGCCCTGGAACAAGCTACCCAGAGCCTTGCTCTGGAGACTTCTAAAACCCACCTTGATGCACCCCTGTGTGGCCTGTCCTGGGTGATCCTGCTCTGGTATGGAGCTTGGACTAGATGGTCTCTAGAGGTCCCTTCCAACCCAAAACTTTATGTGGTTCTCTGATTCTCCTGAACAGGTAAGGCCAGCAGCTCACCCGCCTACTTCTGGCTGACTTGGCTGCACTTTCAGCTCTGTAGCTCAGAAAGGGATGAGGTTGACAGTGAGTGGGTGCTGCCTTCCAATGGTGAACTGTTGGCTTCTGCATGGTTTCCCTGAGCAGTTGCTAAATCTGGCCTGAAGGAATGACTAACCGGAGCAGAGACAGGATTCATTCAGCAGTCGGCTTTGGTTAGCAACCCCGGAAGAAACAAAATAGATCTGAACTTTTAAATGTTAGGAAGGAGCATGGAAATTGAAGGTAAGGAGACCACGGGTGTTTCTAGTAACTGGGGAAGCCTGGAGCTCTCATATTCTCAGCAACATTACCAGGACACCATGGAGCCCCAACACAAAGGGGAGGGTTGTGCTCCCAGTGCAGCAGCAGCTGTACCGGGGAGCTGCTGTGTTCTCCCTTCATGCACCTGCTGCACAGACTTTAATTGCAAAAACTAACCAACACTAACAAGGTGCCGTGAGCTGGGGCTGATGTTTAGCCAGGTTTTCTTCCCCATGGGGGAAAAGTCAACTTCGCATAAAGCCTGTAGCAGTTTTTCTCTTCCTCCCATAATAATTATCATACTAAAGTACTAGTGTTGCAGTGCCAGTGTCCTTTATGCCAGCCACTCCATCCTCCACCCTGCTTTTGTCCTAATTCCTGCTGTCCACAGGCAGAAAGAGTCTGGGCATGTGCTTAGATAAATGCTTGGACTGCTGGCTGGCAGCCCTGCCTTTAAGGATAATTCCTCATTGCATTAATCACTCTGGCAAAATTTTAAAAGAGTCAAACCAGGAAACACCCATCAGCTCTTTCCATTCTAAAGTGACTTAATTGCCCTTTAATTTAAGAGTCCAGGAAGGCAGCCAACTTGTTTAAAAACTTTAAAACAATTCCATTCCATCTCCAAAGCACAATCTGTTCTGCTCCACTCTAGACCATCACTGTTAAATCAATACAGTGCTGGAAGAGGAGGGAGCCCAGAATCCCTGAATCCCATCTGGGGTGGTCACAGCAGCCTCTGGCAGACTTGTCCCCGCACAACCAGTGCACAGTCAAGCTGTGGGTTGCCCCTTCCTCAGTCCCAGAGGCTCACAAGCACTGGACCATCATTCGTTGATTATAATCTTGAAACAAAGGCACAGGACAGTTTTCCCTCTCTGTTGCTGTCGCCAGATCCCAGGTCTGACTGTGAATCTGCCTTGCTGGTGCTCTACATCCCTTCACAGCTGTCTGTGGGTTTTGTTTCCTGGAAGGAAAATTGGAAGCCCTGAGAGGCTGTGGCTGCTCCATCCTTGGAAGTGTTCAAGGCCAGATTGGATGGGGCTCTGGGCAACCTGGTCTGGTAAGAGGTGTCCCTGCCCACGGCTGGGGCTTGGGACTGGGTGATCTCTGAGGTCCCTTCCAACCCAGACCAGTCTGTGATTCTATGAAGTGCGTGACCTGTTGAAGTCTGTTTGGTTAACAAATCCCACCCCTCTAGTCTATTTGTTTAGCTGTCTCAGACAATTAGAACAAGGCCCTTGACTTTGAGTTTCCTACAACTCAGTTACTAGCAGTGGTTCAGACAAGGGCTAAGGTGAACCTCTGGGTATGTGCAGACCTTTATTGTTACTGGGAGAAGTGTTTTGGAGTAATACAGTAACCCCAACCCAAAAGTGAATTGCAGCACCGTCGCTGTTTACTGGTTTCGTTGCACCACTCAGGCTGGTTTAACACAAGCAGAGCCGTCAGCTCTGCTGTTTGACTTCCTGAACTCTGCTGAGATCAGCAGGACTGCGGAAGCCCGTGAGCAGGAGAGGTCCCAGAGATGCTGCCAGTGAGGAATCTTACCTTCCTACACACCGAGCCCTTTAAAATCTCCATTTCCACCAAGCAGCTGAGTGCTCAGGGCAGTCACAGATGTGAAAGTTGGCTAAGGAAAAGTTTTCAAGACAAGTGATGGAGTTTACTTTGCCTGTTAGAGCAGAGTCATCTGATTCTCAGCTGTGTGGAGTAGCTTAATAAGGTCACTCCTTAATCACCATCCTCTGGAGGCAAGAGTCATCCCTTCATCAATCATTTTGTGAATGTGTAGAGCAGCTTTTGTGGAAATAACCTGATAAAGTGTTTAATTGATTTACCCGCTGCACCAAATGAAACCGCCGTTGCTCTTGGGAAAACTGATTAGGGATTAGCCAAGGAACATGGATTTCCTGCTTGCCTTAGAAATAGTGAGGCCAGTCCTGGCCCCACATCGCTGCACAGCAGCATCTTGCTAAGGTGAATGTGGGCTGCCGTCACCCACTTCTCTGGTGCTGGGCACCTTCCTGCACTCGGTTCTTCCCCGCTCTGCAGAACGGCAGCTCTGCGAGATCTGCCTGCACAGCAGTGGGAGGATTTTCCTAGTGCAGCTACTCATAGCCACACAAATCCTAATGTCTTCACAGAGAGCAGGAGGCTAAAAAAAGCAAACATCTTTTGTGGCTTTCCCAAACCAGAGCCTGGAGCTCTGGCACACCAGAGCCCCTTGTGAGTGGCTCATGGGAGGTCCTGCCTGGCTTTAACCCCCAAGTTAGGAGAGGTTTTGCTCTGGAAGGATTAGCAGCCTGTAGATTTTTGGGTTTTTAAATAGAAACTCTCCAAGGAATAAAGACTAAACTCTATTTTTAACCTTCCCCTCCTATCACATCTTGCAGGATGCACTTGATGCAGTGAGAGCAGCAGTAAGGCTTCCCCTCCCCAGGCAGACCCTGCAGAGCAGCTGCCCAGAGACACTACCCTCATTTCAGAGCTTCAGAGAGGCCACTTACAGCACCAGGAGCCAGCTCAGCAATCCATGCTGCCTTTAGGAGAAAGAAGGATAAAGCCCAAGCAGCATCAATGCACATCTATGCTTGCTGGAACGCAGGAAAGCCAGAGCCCAAAGAGCTGCCTCCGCTCTGAGGTACCCGGACATGTTTGGGTATTTCCTCTCTGGAGAGCAAATTGCCACCGAGTTAACTTAGCTTGGCCAGGGATGCTGCTCCCTGTGTGCTCAGCTGCTGCTTGGGGACTTCCAACCTTCTGCATTGCAAAGGTATTTCCTTAGGCAGCCTGGGGCTGTGTATTGGCAGCCTTGGGGCTCTCCTAAACCACCCAAGGGGCTACTGAATCTTTCAAAATCTACAAGCAGTGTTGGCCAGAGGCAGCCCATGTAGCTCCATGTATGACAGCTCTCATCTGCTGATAATAGACGAGAGATAAGGAGGAAAGTTTTTGTGCTGAGGGTGATGATATACTGGCCCAGGTTTCCTGGAGAAGTGGTAGATGCCCCATCCTTGGAAATATCCCAGGTCGGGTTGGACTGGGCTCTGAGCAACCAGGTGTTGTTGCAAATGTCCCTGCTCATTGCAGAGGGGTTGGACTAGATGAGCTTTGAAGGTCCCTGCCAACTGAAACCCATCTATGATCTCAGTCCCTGTGACGGGCAGTTCGCTGGCTGAGTGCTGGAAGCTGGTCAGAGCTTTTCCTTTGCAGCCAGGCAAGCAGCAGAGACTGGGTGTGATTAGGGCCACTAAAGCTGAGGGGACAGTCTCTGTGCCACAGATGTGATTTAAACACAACTGCAGTGTTCAGACAGCTGCTGATCTACACCAACTGCCCCAAATTTGTGTGGACTTCAGCCCTCCTGCTTTTCATCCTTGGAGGTAATGAGAGCAGCAGTGAAGAACAGGGGATGAACAGCTGCCAGCTCCTCTCAGGTCTCCAGAGCTGCAGTGGGCTGTATCCCCTCCTCATCACAGGCACTGTTCTACTTGTGGTAGAAATGGTAGCCAAGTCCAAAGCTTGACCCACGAGCCTGGGGTTACAATCAGTTTCCTCAAACCGGAACAGCTGCTTGCTGCTCTAGGGCTCCCAGTGCTGGGTTTGCTCTGACTGCTGGCTCAAATGGGCTGGAGGAACCACCCAGCCTTGGATGGAGCAAAGTCTCCTCTTTGGCAGTCATTCTCTGCTTTTAATATGAGTTGGGATCCTTCCCTACCCTTCTGAAAGCTGCTTCCCTCCCTCCCAGCTGCCACATCTGGCTCCCCACACAGCCCTTCCCAAAGCCTGCTCACTGTCACCTGTTCCCTCACACTCTGCGGACACCTTCCATGGAGGTGGGTCATCCAAAATGTCCTGGCTCACATGACACCAGTGATCCAGGTGTGAGGACCAGCTTATTGTCCACCACAGGGTCCTGGGGGTCTTAGTGGACAACAGGCTCAGTGTGAGTGACCAGTGTACAGCAGCAGCAGCACAGAAAGCCGGTAGGGTGCTGGGCTGCGTTAACAAGGGCATCACCAGCAGAGAGGAAGAAGTCATTGTTCTGCTCTACTAAGTGTTGGTCAGGCCCCACATTGAGTCCTGGGTTCAGTTTTGGTCCCCACTAGACAAAAAAAGATATGGACAGGCTGAAGAGAGTCCAATGAAGGGACACTGGGATGATCAGAAAACTACAAGACCTGCTGGATGAAGAAGAGCTGTGAGAGCTGGGTTTGTTCAGCCTTGAGAAAAGAAGGCTTAAGGGGGACCTTATCATTGTGTCCCAGGACATAAAGGGTGGCTGCCGAGAAGATGGTGACTCCCTTTTCACAAGGAGTCATACTGAAAATCGTGGGATAATGAATACAGGTTACTCCTGGGGAGATTCTGATTGTAGTCCAGAAGAAAATTCCTCCCCATTAGAACAATTAACCTCTGGAATCATCTCCCAAGGGAAGGGGTTGATTGTCCTACATTGGAGAGTTTTTAGACTCAGCAGGACAGACTGCTGGGACATCTAATTTAAACTGTATTTTGTGTTTGATAGGTTAGACTAGATGATCCTTGAGGTCCCTTCCATATTCTATGGATCTACGAAACCATACAGGACAGGGATGAGGTGAGGGCTGCCTGGGTGGGACCTTCTGACATGGTGGCCAGAGCTGGTTCAGCTGGAAGCTGCCATTGCTCTGGCTGTTCCTGCTGTCCAGGGGCTGCTTGTACCCACCCACTGACCCAGTCCCAGCATGAGCACCGAGCTGCCATGGAACAGATGAGCAGCCTTCAGAGTGGGTCACTTAGATCTTTAATAAAATATACAGTATGCATCCCATGCATAGATAGAAAATTCATTTACATGCTCTTTTAATTATTTGCATAATGCTTTTTAATATAGATACTTTAGTCTTCACATCTGTAATACATTTTGCTACTGGAATATTTATGGACAGAAGGGGTAATTCCTTCCTTTATTCAAGTAACAGTGCAGAGGGAGCTGGCTGGAGCAGGTGCTGGAGCTCACCAAGCCCGGCTCCCAGTAGGAGTGAGCGCAGGGCAGACCACAGACTGTCTGTACTGGAAGACTCAATGAAGCCAGGAGCATGAAGACCCTTCCATCCCACACCGCTGTAGCTGGCGACCCCTCCCTGAGTCCCTCTGGGGTTCAGAAAGGCTGGACCTGTATTTTTCCCCCGTGATCAGCAGATGGCTAGAGGCTGCAGCTGTGCCAGAAGCTCAGCCACCGTTGTCCAGGGGCAAACACTGGGATCCAGCTGCCTGGGGCCATGTCTGAGAGGATTTGGTGACTGCAGGGTGCAGTTGTCTCCTGCTGCTGGGTCCTCTGTGCACAGGGACGCTGCACAACTGCCAGACTGAGGATGGAGGGCAAGGGAAAACTCTGCAGGGAACTAATGCAGTGCTGGGAGCAGCCCCGGACATGCTCAGCCAGGTGGCGAATCCAGGTGGGAAGGGGCTCCGGGCATAGCTCCCTATCCAGTTCTGAGGTGCTCAGAGGCTGGGGGGGCAGAGGTGATGCCCAGGGCAGTGTGACCCCACCTCCTTACAGCCTGGTCCCAAGGCAGGGAAGGATCAGGCAGAGAACCACCATGGCTGGGGGCCATGGTGAAGGTTGTCTCCTGCATCATGGGCTGCTGCAGCCCCCAGGCTCCATAGCAGCTCTTTTCAGCCGGAACTTGTGAGCATACAGTGCCAGGGGCAGCTCCTCTGTGCCCAGAAACACCCCCTGGTCTGTTCCCTGACAGCCCACCGCAGTCCCAGCAGGCACAGAGCAGCTGCTTCCCTGAAACCATCACCGTGCAGCATGGAAGCTCCATGGGGAGAAGGGCTCTGTTTGTCTCTCTTCTGGCAGGACTTTGTCTAGTTCCACAGCCTCCGTTTGCATCCAGGGCGAAGCAGGGCTGGATGATGGCTGAGACATGCCCTGGTGAGCCCAGCCGCTGTATCTCGGGGGCTGGAAGCAGCCGGCACCCACTGACCATATCCTTCAACTCCTGCTGTCCTTCACTGGGGACCTGATGCCAGGCACGATGTGAGATGGGGAGAGCCTGGCTCCTCCACCACGTCCTGGTGCAACAGCCGTACCCTGTTCACAGTGGGTCCCACACATGCCCCAGGGCCCCAGCACAGTGGGCTCAGGGGGTGGAGTGGGTGCCGGGGGTCAGACCGCGGTGGTCAAGGCTGTCTCTGCCCAGAGACATCTCACTCAGGGCCTCCGAGTCACGGCGGCTGGAGGTGCTCTCCATGTCCTCGGGGTCTTTCTTCCCACTGTTCCTCACAGCAGCCTCCAGCGCCTTCTGCTTGCGGTAGAAGTGGGAGAACTTGTTGAAGATGATGGTGATGGGCAGGGCAACAACCAGGATGCCTCCCAGGATGCAGCCTGAGGCAGCCAGCTTGCCTGCCACAGTGACAGGCACCACATCACCGTAGCCCACGGTGGTCATGCTGACTGTGCCCCACCACCAGCATGCTGGGATGGTGTCGAAGCCCACGTCTTCCTCCTTTTCAGCAGTGTAGGCGACACCAGAGAAGACAGAGACCCCCACAGCCAGGTAAAGTAGCAGGATCCCCACCTCCCGGTAGCTGTGCTGAAAGGGAAAGTGGAGGGATGGTCACTGGGACCCCACAGCACCTGCACAGATCCCTGTGGGTTCTGCCATGACATGTCCCACTGTGGGGCCAGACTGAGCTGGTTCAGGCTGTGGGTGATCCACACCTGGAAGGAACAGGGCAGTGGGAAATCAGCTCTGGCACCCATAGCCACCCCTGTGCCAGACTGTGGGGAGGAGACAGCGCCAGGCAAAGGGAGACCAGTGCTTCCAGCTGGGTTCCTGGGCACAGGCTGCTCCCCAGCCCCCAGCACTGGCTCTGACCTGGGCTGGGCCAGTGATGTTCAAGCACATTTTCCCTTTTATCTTGGCAAGTCCCCCAAAACCACCAAACAGGCAGCCTCTGAGTTAAATGGTTTGTCCTTTCCCTTGGTGCTGGCAATGTGCTTGTGGGGCTGCAAGATCAGCTCTGGTTCACACCTGGCTTTCATCCCCAGGGTCCCCAGCTGCAAGAAACCCCACAACCAGAGCCCCACCGACCTGATCCCTCCTACACCCCACCACCACCTGCAGTCCCACTACAGCCAGAGGGGAGCTTTCTTAGAGAAACTGTTGTTTCTGAGATACTGACATTTCCCTGTAGGGTTTACAGGTCCTTCTTGTGACCCTCAAGGCAAACCTCAGTGCTGCATGAACTCCAAGCAGCCCTGGTCACCAGGTCAGTCTGGGCACCCATTCCTGACACAGCCAGGCCAACCAGTGCCAGTGCCACAACCACTGCCACTCTCTCAGCACAGCAGTTCCACTCCCTTTGGGACTGTCACAAGCAACTTTCCGGGGTGTTTCTGCCCCTGATCTTGCTCTACATCTCTGGGGGAGGGGAAAGCAGAGCTCTGATCATGGGGTTTTTTTCTCAGTCTCCTAACAGGATGAGAAGTTTTTTGGTGACTAACTGGAACAATGTTTGAGCAAAGCAAACAGCAGCAGAGGTTGGAAAAGAGCTTCTGCATCATTTTCTTCAGACTAAAGGAGATTTAAGCTTTAAGCTGGAAGAGGGGAGATTTAGATCAGATCTTAGGAAGAAATTCCTGTCTGTTAGAATGCTGAGGCACTGGAATAGGCTGCCCAGGGAGGTTGTGGCTGCTCCATCCCTGGCAGTGTCCAAGGCCAGGTTGGATGGGGCTCTGGGCAACCT
>JAOXOE010000848.1:1293461-1306284 GCA_028565055.1 Phoeniculus purpureus | reverse complement strand
CTGTTCACTTTAAAATTCTTATTTATCTTAGGATTTCTCTTGGGTTTTGAGCATCAAAAGGAGTAATTGGGGGCATGTGGGGAGCCCTTGGGTGTGCTGGGGCAGTGCTGAGCCGATCACCCCAGCTCATCTTTGGGACCTGTACTGAAATGTCCCTGAGGTATTTGGGGACAGCAGGATCTTTGAGGCATCCTGCTGGTAGGAACGGCACTGCGGGGCCAGCCCTGACTAATCTGTGGTTGCTGTATGTGATGCAAAACCTGCTTCTTGCAGCATCGGGTCTGTCTTCTGCAGCTGAGCTTTGTGGGTGACCATGAACGCCAGCGGTCCTGGCTACCCGTTAGCTTCTCTCTACGTGGGAGACCTCCACCCAGATGTGACTGAAGCCATGCTCTATGAGAAGTTCTCACCTGCTGGGCCCATCATGTCTATCCGTGTTTGTCGGGACGTTGCCACACGCCGATCACTGGGCTATGCCTACATCAACTTCCAGCAGCCTGCGGATGGTACGTGCTGGTAGTGCAACCCCGAGGAGCTGCCTGGCAATGAGGCTTGGGGTGTGCAAGAGATGAAAGAGCGGGTGATGGGAAAGGGGGGACCAGTTGTCTGAACAGATCTGTCAGTTGTTGGATTTTGATGGTGACTGCTCCTAGATGGTGATCCACCCTGCTCCCATCACTTCTTGGCAACTGGAGATGATGTGACAGCTGGGCTTCAGGCTTGTAGGGGCAGGAAGATCATGTGCAAGAGGCACCTTCCTACATGAGCTGATGGAGAAGGGCATTAAGACCCCTTCTGCCCTTCTTCAGGGCAGCTTGCTGGCTCATGGCATGAAGTGAGGCCCCTCTCCTGGTCAGTGTCACTGTGCTGAAACTGCAAGGTGTTTCATGCAGTTGGGCAGCAAGGATTAGATGTGTTGGGTTAGTTGCCCTGGAGACTAAAATCCTTACTGGGTGAGTTGGGCACCTGCCAAACTGGAGTTTGCAGTGAAATGGATGATCCTGTGGGAGTCAGACATGCTATGGAGAGGGGGTTGAAAAAAACCCAAACCATTAAAAATGAACGAGTGTTATAGCAGAATTGAGGAGAACAGTCCCTGCCTGGCACTGCTGCCCATCTCATTCAAGTTAATGGGGGCACTTACCAAGCAGTAGCCCTGATTCTGTGCCTGGCTCAGCTGCTGTAGGATGCAAATGGATCTATCCCCTATTCCCTTCTGTATCCCTTATCTGTTGCCTTGCCAGCTGAGCGAGCCCTGGACACCATGAACTTTGAGGTGATCAAAGGCCGCCCTATCCGCATCATGTGGTCGCAGAGAGACCCTGGGCTCAGGAAGTCAGGGATTGGAAATGTCTTTATCAAGAACCTGGATGACTCCATTGATAACAAAGCCCTGTACGACACTTTCTCTGCCTTTGGGAACATCCTGTCATGCAAGGTACAGAATAGTGTTGGCTGCAGAGCTGGCCTGCATTCAGAGCAACATGTCCCAGCCAGCTGAAATTCACCTTCTTTCTTCACTTTTCACTAATTTCCTCTCAATCCCCACCCACTTTGAAGTCAGAAGGCTCTGCTCTGTTACCTGAGGGAATTGGAACTTTTCCCTGTGCCCTGCCTTTTTCTCGATCCCTGCACACAGCTGCTGTGTGCTGTCTGCTCTGAGCTCAGGGCACCCAAAACAAGGGTCTGGCTCACTTCTTTTCACCACTCTAGGTGGTTTGTGATGAAAACGGATCCCGTGGCTATGGCTTTGTTCACTTTGAGACTCACGAGGCAGCCACTCGGGCCATCGACACCATGAATGGGATGTTGCTCAACGACCGGAAAGTGTAAGTGCAGAAAGCATCTCTTTGGCTCCATGCTCGGCTCTGCTCCTCCCTGACCTTGGTGCACACTGGGGAGTAACTACCAGCTGTGCTTGGGCTGCCACCTCCTGCTGCTCTGTATTTTCTCCCCTTTTCCCACTGTCCCTGCTGTGTGCAGCCCTGTGGCTCTCCAAGGCAAGGAGTCAGTCATGGTTGAGGATAGTGGTCTGGAGCTGTTGCTGTGGGCAAGACAGAAGCCCAGCCTCGGGTTGTGTTTTATTGCTGGGGTGGTAGCCACAGAGCAGGGCTGGTTCTCCATAGTGGCTGTTAGCATCAGCTAATCTGACAAGGAAAAGGTTTTACTAGTCTTAAGCCCTCTGCTTCCACTGTGTGACCTTTTTCTCTGCATTCCTGTCTGGCCCTGCAGGGGCAAGTATCTGCCTGTGTGGCTGGGGGTTACCTGGGAGGGAGAGGGCTGGCTCCTGATGGAATCCTCTGGGGGCTTATGGGGTCTCCTGGAGGGACCTCCCAGCTTGGGGCTGTGCTTTCTGCTGCCTCTCTGCCCAGTTCAGCAGTGCCAGGGGAACACCAGTGTGGGACATGCTGAAACTGCATGGTGGGTTTGTGGGTGAGCAGAGCACGGCTGGAGGTTTCGGATCCTTTTCTTGCCCCCTACAGGTTTGTTGGTCAATTCAAATCCCGTAAGGAGCGTGAGGCTGAGCTTGGGGCTCGGGCGATGGAGTTCACCAATGTCTACATCAAAAACTTTGGGGATGACATGGATGATGACAGACTGAGGGGGATATTCTCCAAGTTTGGTGAGCACAGTTGCTGAAGCCCAGTAACATCATGCCTGATAAACTGAAATTGGGACAATGGCAAAAAACAGCCAGAGGGAGTGGGAGAGCACTTAACTGAGATACCAAACCCTTCACTTGAGGGGTCTGACTTAAACACTGCCTCAATGAAGGCCCAGTGGGCACCCTGCTTCAGACACTTTCCTCTCCTCTTGCAGGAAAGACTCTGAGTGTCAAAGTCATGATGGACAGCACTGGCCGCTCAAAGGGGTTTGGGTTTGTCAACTTTGAGAAACATGAAGAAGCTCAGAAGGCAAGAGGTTCCTCATTGCCCATCTGCTAGCTCAGCCCCAAACTTGACTCCTGCTGATGGTTCCACCTCTCCTTGGTGGGGAATCCCACTGGCTTCCTGCTTACTAGGGTGCTGGTGTTGGCAGGGTGCCTGTACTGGGCACTGGTGAGGCCTCCCCTCAAGTACTGGAGGCAGTTCAAGAAAAGAGACTGAGGGGCTGGAGTGAATGAAGAGGAGCAACGAGGCTGGGGAAGAGACTAGAGAGAAAGTCTGATGAGGAGAGGCTGAGGGAGCTGGGGGTGTTGAGCCTGGAGAAGAGGAGACTCAGGGGGGACCTTCTCCCTCTCTCCAGCTCCCAGAAGGGGAGTTGTAGTCAGGTGCATGTCGGGCTCTTCTCCAAGGCAACTAGCGCCAGGGCAAGAAGGCAGGGCCTGAAGTTGCTAGGGGAGGGTTAGGTTGGATGTTAGGAAGCCCTTCCTCGTGGAAAGGGTGATCAGACCCTGGAATTGACTGCCCAGGGCAGTGGTGGAATCAATATCCCTGGAGGTGTGTAAGGACAACTTGGCTGTGGCCCTTAGTGCCCTGGTCTGGCTGATGTGATGATGTTAGGTGATGGACTGGGCTGGATGAGCTCAGAGGGCTTTTCCAGCCTCAATAATTCTGCTTCTGTGACCTGATACAGGGGATCAGGGAGGGAAAGAGACCTTTGTCAGAGGAGGCATCTGCCTGTGGTGTGTCTGGACTGGGGAGGTGGGTGAGGAGCAGAGCTGTGGCTGTTGGCTTCCTGCTGTGCTCAGAACCCTTCCTTGCGCTGGCAGGCGGTGGCTGACATGAACGGGAAGGAGATCAATGGGCGGATGGTGTACGTGGGCCGAGCCCAGAAGAAGTTGGAGCGACAGAGTGAGCTGAAGCGCAAGTTTGAGCAGATCAAGCAGGAGCGAGTGAGGAGGTACCAGGTAAGGGGAGAGTGGGATGCTCCATCCTGTGGGTTTGCAGCAGGGATGATCCCAGGCGCTCACGGTGACTATAGTGTGGGGCTTTTCAGAGCAGATCTGTGTGCTCGATGTCTCCCTCAATAACAGACCTGCCCAGGGTATGTCCTGGGAAGCAGGACCAGGGAAGAGGAGAGATCTGAACCAAGGGTGATGCCGGCAAGAGAACAAGCAGGGCTGCTCTTTTCCAGAAATTACTATGTTAGTCTGGAAATGGGATGGATTCCTGAGGTTTTGGAGCAGCTCTGTAAGGGTGGTCTGGGTGTCCCCCTCTCTCAGGGTGTCTCACCTCTGTGTGCAGCACAAGCACAATCCTGGCTCCTCTCCCTCCACATCACCGCTCCTGTGACAGCTCTGGAGAGAGCATATTGCTTGGGGGATGGCCCATCCTGTGGCTGAGCTGCTGGTAACACTCCTTCTGGAAAGGCTAGTGTAGATTGTGGGAGCCCACGGGCCAAGCTGCTTCTCTGCCTGTTTGCAGGGAGTCAACCTGTATGTGAAGAACCTCGATGACGGAATAGATGACGAGAGGCTGAGGAAGGAATTCTCTCCCTATGGCACCATCACCAGTGCCAAGGTGAGGAACTGGGGCTATCAGAGTGGCTCCTGGGGTCAGCTGGGCGATGCACTCAGCCATGGGAAGTGCATTGGAGTGATCACCCTATTGAGTTGGGATTCCCTGCAGACGGCTGCAGGTCTTGTGTTGCCCTGGACTCTGCCTTTATTCATTTCAAAAACCTACTGGTTTTGCCCAAGAGGATCCTCCTTTTCTGCCAAGAAATTCATCTTTGCAGCCCTGTGTGTCCCACTCTGGGCACATGGGGTGCCTGTGACTGCAGGTCCTATGTGCCCCCCACCCCGTTGTGCTTTGTGGGTGCTGCAGCGATCTGTGCACTTAGCTGTGTTGTTCTAATCCAATTTTAGGTGATGACAGAGAGTGGCCAGAGCAAAGGGTTTGGATTTGTATGTTTTTCCTCCCCAGAAGAGGCAACCAAGGCCGTGACAGAAATGAATGGGCGCATCGTCAGCACCAAACCTCTGTATGTGGCGCTAGCCCAAAGGAAAGAGGAGCGGAAAGCCATTCTCACCAATCAGTACATGCACAGACTGGCCACCATGAGGGCCCTGCCTGGTGCTCTCCTGGGCTCCTACCAGGCCACCCCAGGGTACTTCCTACCCCCCATCCCCCAGGTGAGTCCCTGGGCAGCCTGTGTGGGGATCCCAGTTAACTCTGGGCTGGAGGAGAAGGTGGCAGTTGGGCTGAGGAGCAGATCTCAGGTAGTGCAGACCCAGCAGATACTGGCATGGGGTTTGTGCCAGGCTTCCCAGTGAGTGGCAGTGGCAAGACCTGCTGAGATGCTGTAGGGATGCAAGTGCTGCAGGCAAAGGGCTGGGGATTTAGTAGCTACCAACTGCACCTCAGAGGGGGAGCCAGAGGAAACTGGTTGGAGGATGTGAGTGTGGGGAACAAATCTGTTGAAATGGAGGGAGGGAGGAGAGTGCCTGAGGTGCAGAGGGAGATAAGTGGAGCTGCTGGAGGGTACCCAGGCAGCAGGGCTGGACAACACCGTGGTTCTGGCTTGTCTGCTGTGGCAGCCACTGAGATGATCCAGGTGGGAGCCAGGCTGAGCCAGATCCAGAGTCACCCTGGGTAACATGTTCTCCTTCCCTAGCCACAAACCAGACCTGCCTTCTACAGCCCTGGCCCAGTTGTCCCAGTGCGTCCTGCCACTCGCTGGAGTGCGCAGCCCCCCCGGCCCTCCTGTGAGTCAGCCTGTCTCTCTCTGGGGCTCTTGGCATGGGCTCTGGGCTCTACTGGGGACTTGGGGTGCCCGAAAGCACAAAGCATGCAGCCACAAGGAGCTGCTTCCTGGAGCAGGGGTTTGATGCAGGAGTGATGGTGATGGGCACTGGGGAATGTGATGTGAGGGTTGACCCCAGAGGTGAGAGGTGCTCCTGAACTTTCTACACCCACAGTTACTCCCTGCCCCATCTCCCTCTGTGCCTTTGCTATCCAGAAGCTCAGTTAATTCTGCTCCATCTCTGCAGCAACATATCCTGGAGCTACCCCTGTCCTGAGGGCTGCTGCCCAGCCTCGACGACTGCTCTCCAACATCAGCACCACACGCCAGGCCTCCACCCAGGTGCCTCGTGTGCCCCCCCAGGCCCAGAGAGTGGGTGAGTGGGGAGAGTATCTAGCTGGGACATCACCATAGCAGCCACATGCTGGCAAGGGAGCTTGCTGGGAGTTTGGGTCTGCCTCCAGAAAGGGCTTTGTGGGATTTCTTTGTGGGATTGCTCGCGGGGCAGTCTGGATGGTGCCCTGTGACACAATGGCACTGGAGCAATGCATGTGCTAAGCGTGTGACTTCTGTGGGGGACTGTGCTCTTCCAGGCAATGGGACAGGTCTGCTTACCGGTCATGTTGGCTGCTGCTCCTTGACTCTGTTTATTGAAGTTGATGGTGCAGCCATGACGCCAAAAGCTCAGTGTTCGGGCTGAGGTGAATGTTGGGACAGGACCTCTTGGGTAGGAGGTTAGAACCTAGAACAGGCTGTGGCTGAACCACTGCCAAGGCCAAACCTCCAGTAAAACCCTTATGTTTAAGGTGTTTTGGACCTGTGGTTATGACCTAGACCTTGCTGGCATCCCAGTGCCTGGCTGTGCTATACCTGTTTCTCATGGTGTCCCCTCCACCTTGCCAGCAGGACAAGGCTGTTTCTCCTGCAGGGCTGGTGGGGGTTGATGAAGCTGCTATCCTGGATGTGATGCCCAGAGCAGTTCTTGCTTTTGAGACTGCTCGGATGTTGTGTCTGTCCCATCACCCCATCTCTTGTGACTAAGGAAGGGAATGGTGCTCACAGAGGCTGGAGGCACAGTCCTGCCTGAGACAGTCTTTTTGAAGAGAGGCTGAAGCAGAGCATGGTGGGAGGTCTCCACATGGGGAGTAGGTGAAGGTCTGATATCCTCCAAAACAAAACTGAGTGGTGGGGTAGCACCTACCTACAATCCTCCCAGCTTGATAGGTTTTAGCCCAAGGCCATCTTTGCTGTTGGGTGTCCCTTTGCTATAGTGAGCAGGGGGACCAGGAGGGCTCCTTTGGCTCATCCCCTCTCCTTTTGTTCTTGTCCTCTCATTCCTCTGCCCTCACCTCCCTGCAGGAGGGGAACTGCTGGCCTGGGGCACTTGCTCTTGCAGCCCACCCTCCTCAATGCTGTCCTAGTGCCTTGGCTGCTGAAACAGGCGGGAGTTTCTGAGGAGGAACAAGGAGGCATTGGGTGCCTTTGCCAGCTCCTGCCCTCTGCACAGGGGCTGCTGTGAGCCCATGGATTGTTCTTTTAGTTGGGCCACCAAACCCACTGCTTAACAGCCACTGTCAGCAACCAGTTGGCCACTGGTTGACCAAGCTGCTCTGTTGGCTTCAGCCTCATGCATTTAGTGACTCCTCCTTATAAACATTCCCATCCTTGTTGCAGCCAATGTTGGGACGCAGACGATCAGTGCTCGGGTGCCTTCATCACCCACTGTGTCACGGGGTGCCCCGCAGTACAAGTTCTCCTCCACTGTCCGGAATGTCCAGCCAATGGGGCCGGCGCCACCCATGCTGACCCCGCAGGTAACTGGCCCCTGGCTCGGGCACAGTCTCGGCAATGTGCACCAGCCCTGTTCCTGCTCTGAGGTGATGTGGCTGCTGACACCAGGCAGCCTCATGGCCCTGTTTGTGGCTGCTGCTACAGGGACCTTTCCTGGGGGATTGCTGGGGTAACTGCGGCTACAGATCCAGTAGCCACACAGCTGTGATAGCTGACTCCAGCTTCCCTGGCAGCTGCTGTCTGGTGATGCCTGGGGCTGCATCAGCAGCTCAGGAAGGTGTGGTGCCTTTGCTGTGTTGGGGACCGGCAAGCTGGGTAATTCATGAGCCAATTCCAGTCTGACTGCTGCTCTTCTGGTTCTACTCAGGTGGGAGAGCCTGCTGTGCACCTCCAGGGGCAGGAGCCACTGACAGCTTCCATGCTGGCTGCAGCCCCTCCGCAGGAGCAAAAGCAAATGATAGGTGGGTGCCTTGGCAGGTTTGCTTAGGAGCAGTGGTTTTTTAACGCTACAGTCACCACCGTCATGTCCTTTTCTAGTTGAAATGATAGAGGTGGGAGAGCAGGAGGGTTTGCACTGGGTTTGAAAGTGCTGAAGATGATGCACAGTGATGATGCCCTGGTGTTTGGAGCAGGTGAGCGCCTGTACCCTCTGATCCACACACTGCACCCCTCGCTGGCTGGTAAGATCACTGGGATGCTGCTGGAGATTGACAACTCTGAGCTGCTGCTGCTCCTTGAGTCCCCTGACTCCCTGCACTCCAAGGTAGGAGGCTCTGAGTGCCCAAAAGAATTGCATCCCAAAGCGCTGGTGACCTGCTGCTGCAAAGGAAAGTGATTGTGGCTCCGCAGATAGGCTAAGGGTGTTGATTGCTGTGGGAAGAGCAAGCTGCTGCTTTTTTTTGACGTGCAAGATGAGCAGATGGGCTGGTGGCACTGCACCCAGTGCCTGAGTGCCTGCTCAGCTTCAGAAGGAAAAGCCCAGGACAGTCCCCCAAAAGCCTGGGCCAGGCTCTGGAGGAATGGAGGGATGGGTGTTGCACCCTGGAAGGAGATGGTGAGATGCTCCATCCTGTGAACAGAAGCCAGACAAATGCTGCCTCTGCAGCATTACTTCAGTTCCCTCCTTAATCTCAGTGACTGCTTAACTTTGGTTGCCATCAAACCAGTTGCAGTGAATCTACTGCATCATCTTGAGGCTCCTTGGAGACAGGATTCAGTTTCGCCCTCTCATTGATATTTTTCTGGAAGAGCCTGGGCTCTGCTGAATGGTGTCAGGCAGCTCCAGCTATGGAGAAGTCTGGTTTCTCTCAGGCAGGTTCTGACTCCTGTGGAAAAGGAGATGCCCCAGCAGGTCACAGAATCATAAAATGTTAGGGGTTGGAAGGGACCTCTAGAGATCATCCAGTCCAACCCCCTGCTAGAGCAGGATCCCCTAGATCAGGTCGCACTGGACTGTGTCCAAGTGGGTTTTAAAAGTCTCCAGAGCAGGAGACTCCACAACCTTTCTGGGCAGCCTGTGCCAGGGCTCCGTCACTCTCATGGGAAAGAAGTTTCTCCTCATGTTGAGGTGGAACCTTCTATGCTCAAGTGTCCCTAGGGCAGAGACAGATTTGGTCTTTGGGTTCCTTGGTCTCCTGCAGAAGCAGCAGCTTTTAATAACAAGAATAATAGTAAAATTCGAGTCCTTTACCTCTTGGAAGTAGGTCAGCATGAGGTGAGATCAAGACCTAGAACACTGTTCCCTGTGCAGTGAGCTCCCGCATGGGAGCAACTCAGCCTCTGCCATCCCTGTGCTCTGTGCTGCAGATCGAGGAGGCAGTTGCGGTGCTCCAGGCCCACCAGGCTTCTGAGACGTCGCACAAGAGTGGTGCCACAGCTTTCCTGCAGTGACCCTGGGTAGGCATTGGCGTCTGTGCTGTGTTCCAGTCTCTGGGTTCTAGCTCAAACTGGGGGTTTGGTTTCTTGTCTGGACCAAGCAAGGCTTCATGAACAACACTGGTTGCTTTGGCTGTAATATTCAGTTTCTGGAATTGCATCCTCTCTTCCATTGGTGCAGAGACCTGTTTCAGTGGAGGGTTTCAGTGTTGATGAGGACAAGGCTTGTACAACCAGAAAGGAAGACTGGAAGGACCTCACTTTGAGTAGATCTGGTGAAGACCAGCACCAGCTCTGCTTTAGCTTCCCAGTGGATTTTTTGCAGAACATTGTCAGCAGTTACCATCCAACTTGGTAGCAGGGCTGTGGGCCAGGAGAGCTGGTGCTGGGGCTGGGGCAGACAGATGAACCAGTAGTTCAGAGCCTTTTGGAGATATTTTTGTGACTTGTCATCTCAAGAAAGCTGTTAATTCAGGTCCAGGTGAATTTCTTCTTGGTGTACAGAATTTTTCTTAGAGGTTTTTGAAAATTTAATCTGTGGGTTCTTTGTTTCTCATTGACTCCAGGACTGAGAACCAGCCCTGAGAACATTGCCTTTGCAAACCAGCAGCAGATCTGCTGTGCTTTTGGGATTGTCTGTGCTCCAGCTTGTCTCCAGTGCCCCATTATCTATTTCTCAGTGTGTGTTGTGAACCCTGTGGAACTGCCTCCTCCTGCACCTGTGAAAAAATGTCTCCCATTCATTCTCACCACTGAGAGCCTCTTGTGAAACATAGTGTGGAACCTCGCCTGGTTCAGTTGCCCAGGAAATGGGCAGCAAGTGCTGATGAATCACCATTTCTCGTGAACGTCTTGGGTTCTGTAGTTTTATTTCTTCCTGTATCTGACACTAATAAAGAGCTGACGCTTCCACACCCAACGTGCGCGTTGGTACCCTCTGCAGAAAGAAGTGCATTCTTATGTTTCATGCAGGTGGGGAAGGATGGACTTCCTGCCATCCTCAAGGATGGTCCATCCTGCTGTAATTGTTGTTTGACACTTGTGGTGATGGTGGGGCAGCAGTCCTGAGAGCTGACAGGAAGGGTCAGACAGGATTAAATGAACAAAATGCCAAACAAACTCTCCTGGCTTTTCCTGACTCTCAAGGAAGGTGGCTTTAAGCAAATTTCATACCATCTACCAGGCTGTCATCTTTCCTAGCTAGCTGGAGTTGATGTTCTTTGAAAAGGCATCATCTTCCCATGGCTCTCCTTCTGTAATGGACTTGTACTCCTAGCAGGAGTTGCTGCCACAGAGCATCTTGTGCTGGTCACCACACTGTCTGTCTGTGGGCCACAAGACCTAGCTTTTGAGGTATCATGGAATAAATCAAAAGCTGCTTCTCCACTGTGTGTTCCTGATGGGCTCCAACATGTTCTGAATTGCACATCCCACTGGCACATGCCCTGTTTGCAGGAGTAGCTGGGACCTGTTGCTACTGTGTTGTGCTCTATGGGCCTCTTTCAGAGCACTTAGCTCTTGTCATCGTCCCCTTAGTGCTCTGCTCTTCCTAGTGAAGAAAGGAATTCCAGTCCCTAGAAGTCCCTCAGTACTTGAGATGCACTGACTTTCTTTGCTTGCTTCTTTGAGGTGGCAGGAGCACCCGTCAATCAGCACCACCTACCTTCTGACTGACTTGTGCTGCCATCTCACTCTCCCCTCTGTGCTGTCTCATCCTCTTACTCCTGCTCACTGCTGACTCATCCCTCCCACCTCTTGTTTTCCTTCCAGCATCTTAACAGAATCACTTGCACATTTGCTCCTGCGTGGTGTCTGCTCTGCCCACCTGGGACTCTTCCCTGGGGCTTCTCATCATCCCTTTTGCTTGCTTTTGTTTTGCCAATTCCTCCTCTGACCTCCTCAAATATTTCTTTTACTCTTGGTGGGTGCCTCAGGCTGAACTGGGCACAAGGTAGAGATAGACTTCTCCCTGTGATGCTCACAAATGGCACTTAATAATAGACAGGGCACTCGTTTAAGCTTTACACGGATCCCATATGTTATACAGATTATTTTTCCCCAGACTGTAACAGGCTTCAAACTTGACTGCTTTGCCCTTGAAGAGAAAGTGTCTGTTGGTGTGAGTGTAAGGCACAGGAGGAGCTGGAGCGGAGCTGTACAGGTGAATTTGATTCTGCTCTTGGCTCATTTGGTCACAACCCTTTTTCCAGTGTAACAGGGCAGCTCAGGCAGGTTGTGACACCGCTAGTGCTGGGGGCTTGGCTGGAGGAGACCGCTGAGGGAGCCAAGAGTGCAGGGACATCAGTGTACCCTACAAGAGGATGTGAACAAGGACCAGGGCCTTTAAAGTATTTACCAGGAAAGGGGGAAGCTTGGATCTCCACATGTACTGGAGGGCATGGGAAAGTTTTCAGAGTGACTCCCTGGCTGAAGCCCTCAAGGAAGTCTGAGGCTTTAGAGAGGTGAGGCAGGAGCAGCAATGCAAATTGAAACCTGAGGCTGTAGTCTAGAACTGGCTTTTGAAAGGGGTGCCTCTGGCAAATACGCTCTAGCTGCCCAGTGGGATAGACTCATGGAACAGTTTAGGTTGGAGGGACCTCAGATCATCCAGTCCCAAACCCCTGCCATTGGCACCAATACCTCTCACCAGACCAGGTTGCCCAGAGCCCCATCCAACCTGGCCTCGAACGCTGCCAGGAATGGAGCAGTCACAACCTCCTCGGGCAACCTGTTCCAGGGCCTCAGCACCCTCAGAGTAAGAAATATCTTTGTAAGATCTAATCCAGACCTCTCCTCTTTCAGTTTAAAACTATGTCCTTTGTTCTGTCACTAGGTAGAACATTAGAGATATATATTAGAACATATAAATATCTATATATAAATATCTATGTATTAGAATATACAGCTATTTCTTGCAGATACGTATGGGAGGGGTTTGTCTCAGAGAGGGAAAAAGGGTTCTGGGGCAGGAGTTGGCAGGACTTATTCAGAGGACTTTAAACTAGATTTGAGGGGGGGTGGGATAGTTGATGGGCAAGCACCGGTGGGACAGAGCTTTGGTCTTAATGAAAACCAGGCAGCCTCTCACTGTCGTAGGGTGAAATCGGAGCGCTCAGCTCGCTCCCTGCAATGCCTGTACACCAATGCACACAGCGTGGGGAATAAGCAGGAGGAGTTAGAAATCTGTGTCCAGTCGGGTGATTATGATCTGGTGGCAGTTACAGAGACCTGGTGGGACAGCTCGCATGACTGGAATGTGGTGATGGTCAGCTACATCCTTCTCAGGAGGGAAAAGTCAGCAAGGCGGGGTGGTGGAGTAGCTCTTTATGTGAAAGATCAACTGGAATGTGCTGAGTTCTGTCCAGGGGTGGATGAAGAGAGAGTTGAGAGTCTGTGGGTGCGGATTAAGGGGCAGGCTGGCATGGGTGACACTGTTGTGGGTGTCTATTACAGGCCACCAGATCAGAAT
>JAOXOE010000848.1:1244438-1293361 GCA_028565055.1 Phoeniculus purpureus | reverse complement strand
GCACCCCATCCAGCCTAACCTTGAACACCTCCAGGGATGGTGACTCAACCACCTCTGTGGGCAGCCCATTCCAAAACTGGATCACTCTTTCAGTGAAAAATATTTTCCTAATGTCAGGTCTAAACCTCTCCAGCCACTCATCCCCCAGACTGTAGCTGCAGGGGGTTATTGTGACTAAAGTGTAGGACCCTGCACTTGGCCTTGTTAAATCTCATCCAGTTAGCCTCTGTCCATTGACCCAGCCTGTCTAGATCTCTCTGCAGCATCTTCCTACCCTCCAGCAGATCAACAGTCCCTCCCAGCTTGGTGTCATCTGTGAATTTCCTAAGTGTAGATCACACAATTTTATCACAGTACTCTAAAGCACTGCATCAGCTTAACAAAGCGAGATCTCAATAACCAGCTGCAGTCCTCACCAGGAGACTCACAACTGTCTTCTGACATAACCCATCCTGAAACGAAAACTAATGTGCTCTACCTTTCAAAATGCTTTATCATACTGCTCATTCAAGTGGGGTAACTCCTCTCTCCATTCTCCCAATTATAGAAAAATTTTGAGGGCAGTGTAAAGGATTTTGTGCTGGGACAGATGTTCATCTGAGGGTTTACAATTAAGGAAACCTATGGTAAAATTCCCTCTAAGGGTGTCTTGGAGATATTTTCTTACATAGCTTATTTTGTAAGAAAAGTAGTCTCAGAGCTACTTCAGAGCTCTCAGACTCAGAGCTACTCCATTTCTTATCATCTATCTATAAAGATACCCTGTTTCTGGTAGTACCAGTAAAAACCCAGCTGATGTTTGCATGTTTTTATATAGACTGCATTTCACACCAAGTACTGGCATGTATCACTCCATGCCTTATCTCACCAGACTTATTTTTAATTCCCATCTTTGCATTTAATATAAACATTTATTTTTCTGTATGTTTGCAAATTCATCAAATCATTCACCTTTGTCAACATTTTCGAGGGCATCGTGACCAACATTCCTGATGCAATTCAGGTTTCACACTTTTTGCCAAAGAGAATTCTTCAAATCCATCCAAATTTCTTTGAATCTTGAAAATATTGCTCCCACTCCTTCAAATACCCAGTGAATCATAGAATGGCCAAGGTTGGAAGGGACCTTAAAGATCACTGAGTTCCAACCCCCCTGCAGAGGCAGGGACACCTTTACTAGATCAGGTTACTCAGGGCCCCACCCAACCTGACCTTGAACACTTCCAAGGATGAGGCAGCCACAACTTCCCTGGGAAACCTGTTCTAGCATCTTCCCACCCTCACAGGAAAGAATTTGTTCCTCATGTTCCTCAATCTCCCCCTCTTCAACTCTGTAATCCTTTACCCTTGTCCTCACACTATGCACCCATGCAAAAATCCCTGCCCCAGTTTCTTGTAGCCCTCTTCAGATATTGGAAAGCTGCTAGAAGGTCCTCTTCTCCAGTCTGAACAACCCCAACTTGCTCAACCTGTCCTCATAGGGGAGGTGCTTCAGCCCTCTGATCATTTGAGTTGCTCTCCTCTGGAACCTTCCAGGAGCTCTATGTCCTTCTGGTGTTGGGGACTCCAGAACTGGATGCAGTACTCCAGGTGGGGTCTCACCAGTGCAGAGTAGAGGGGGAGAAGCAACTCCCTCAATTGACTGTCACTGCTTCTTTTGAAAATACTGGAACAATAGTTTACCACATTTTTTTTTACTCTTGCTGCCAAAAAAGTCTCTCACTTTCAAGTTCAGCTATTAAAGTGTTTGTCGTTATTGCCTGAAAACCTGTCCTTTTCTTCCTGCAGTTCTTACCATTAAAGGCTTGATGCTCTCCACTTCACAGAGGTGCTCTGTTCATTTTCCTTGGCTCTAGAGGAAATCACTTCCGTTCACTTTCTGACAAACCAAAGTAGCAGCAATGATTCAGGACTCCTGAAAAAAATGCTTTAATAAAACAGGACACTAGTCATATGAAAGAAAATATGGCTTGAATGCACCTTAGAGGTCAATAAACCTGCTGCTGGCTGGCTGTGGAGATAAATACCTTGTTTTACACTGTCCAAGAACTGCTCTTAGTTTATTTCAATAGAAGTGGGGGGGATATAGAAATAAAGGAAGGATGTATTTACCATTGATTCTGCATCAGCACATGTTGTACCAGCTCTTCTGTGGATTCTTTGAGGACTGGGTGGACAGTACAATCCCCATCCTGGAGGTTCAGATTTGGGAATTTTTTTAGATTTCATTTGTTCTGTCCCTGCCTTCTGTCTAAAAGTCACATTGCTATCACAGGCAGGAATTTTATTTAACCAGCAGCCTCTGCCCAAGGTCTTAGTGACATCTTCCTGGTGACATCTTCCTTAGCATTTGGACCAGCTCACTGTGGGGCACCCAATGGCTCAAATCCACTTTGATTTTTTTCAGGACAAATAGCCTAATTAAACTTTTGCCATGATCATGTGCATCAGTGCTGGCAGAGATGTCCCCCATGCCACTCAGCCTCAGGAAATCTCCAGTTTTCCCAGGGCGCTGGTTCCCATGCGATGTCCCTGCACCAATGCCTGCTCTGCTTTTAGCCTGAGCACAGAGGATCTTTCTCCAGCAGCTGCACTGCTGCCGTGGGGCAAATTACTTATTGGAGCAGTTGCTTATTTCTGCTTTACAAGGCAAAAGCACTCAATCCTGGAGCTCTGGATGAAGTCTGGAGGAGCTGCTTCCCCCATAAACACTTCCCTCAAAGCTGATGACTTTGCAGGCATCTGCCCAGCTTCCATGTGCCAGGGGCTCTACTCCCTACCAGGGCCACTTCCCATGACACCAGTGAGAGTTCATGGTCTCGCACACCCAAGCATTTAAAAGGAAGGTGAAAGACTGACAAATGAAGGCATGTTTGGGTAACTGAAGACCAGGCTTAAGCACAGAGCCCTGAATTCCCTGACAACTCTTGTACAAGGAATTGTGCAGCAGAACCTGGGCACACTGTGAGCTGTACCCCAGCCTCGTGGTCTTTGCTTTTATTCCCAGGTGCTGAGGAAGCTGTAGGGTGCTGCAGCACTCAGCTGTGTTATCCCCACCTTGCCAGGATGGGACCGTAGCCCAGGCAGTGTGGGACACTCCTGGCCCATGGGTGTTGTGTGTATTGATGCAATGAAAGAACCTGCCTGGTTCTTTGTTTTAAAGCAAACAGAGACAGGGGTTGTCTGAACACCTCTAAGACATCTGCTCTTGTCACAGCATAATCTTCCTTGTCTCTCTTCAGTGCACAACTTTATTCTGGAAGTTGTTCCTGGATGAGAGGAGCAGCATCACCTCAGGATAGCAGGGCTGCTCTGATTTTGCCTGGTTTTCGTAGATCGTAGCCGGCCCTGGCTCACCTCCCCACTCTTCTGCTGTCCCCAACATGGACTGTACCAGACTGTACTGACTAGGATACCCTGGCTACCACTGCCTCCCTCAGCTGCCAACCAGAGCAAAACCTGGAAGCTGGATCCATCACCAAAAGACTTTGCTTTTTTCATTTGCTTTCTGCTTGCTTTCACTATTTTGTGAAACAATCTGAGCCGTGAAAAGCCTTTCCAGAACAGAACAGGAAGGTTTTCTTTCTCCTGACAACACTGCAACAAGACACTTGGGTGCTGCCAGATCTTCCTGTTTGTTTGTTTCATTTCAAAACAGAATTGCAGTGGGGTGCAGTCAGTTTTGTGAAGCCCTTTGATTGTTGTGGGGCTTTGTGTGTTGGCTTCAATACTTCTCCGGCTCTGTCCGTTTGGGAGAAGCTGGAGGGAAGGCAGACCACATGTCACAGAGCACCTTGCAGAACTGGAGATCTGGCACCCACCTGACAAACAGCCCTCGAAAGTGTAGAAATGTGAGGTGGATGAATCTGAGGCTTGGGAAGGGACACTCTGAGGAACAGAGAGAGTCATGGCAACCTGCCTGATGATGGATTCATGGAAACCACTAATGACCTGACTCTGGGACCAGCGCCTGGTGCTGACTGTCCAAGTGACAGGTCTGTGGCCCACTGACCTGTGCAAAGGACACAACCACTTAGACTACCACTTCGGCTAAGACTTCAGGCTCCTTAGAGCTGTGACACCTGTTTGCAGTGTTTTGAACAGCAGCTTGAACGACATTGCCCCTGTCTAGATTGTGGGCTCTTTGCACAAAGCCAGCAAGAACAGTAATTGCCTGGACCTAGGAGTTTTTGTTAAGACAGGCAGTGGCAGAAGAATTTAAATGCAGATCCCAGCATCCTACAGACACAAAAAGAAATATAGGCTTTGCAAAGTCAAAGAGAAGCAGTTTTTTTTCTCCTGGGAGCTACAAAATAGGTTGGGATGCCAAAAATAACCTGCTACTAGTTATAGATGCTCCAGCTCTTTTACTGAGACATGAAAACTTGAGCCGAGTTTCATATAAGATACTTGTTTAGTGTCACTGTGACCTTCTGCAGATTTCCCACCCCAGCTCTAACCAAATTACAGAAGAAAGCATCCTGACTTTTCGTTGTTTTATTTTGGCCTTTGCTCTGAGCTGGGCTTGTGATGCAAACATCTCACTGATGGTTTCGAGGCTTGGGGTCACTGCTCCTTTTGATGGAGGAGTTGGCTCAGGTTGACACCTACACGGACAGGGCAGCGGGCCATGGCCAAACTCAGAGACAAAATATTGGGCCCTCCTAGGAGATATATGGCCCAAGGGTTTTTGTACGGGAAACCACTCACACTTGCAAATCAAGCTGGAAGATTTCTCCTCTAGAGACCACAGCAAAAATAGGGGAAAATAGATGGCCTCACCCTAGGAGCATTCAGGTCCCTGTAGTGCTGGGGCTTGGGGTGCTGGAAGGAAGCAGAGAGCACCCATATAGGGTCTTGTAGTGGGTCCCAAGCTCAGGTCTTCTCACTCAGCACCCAGTAGCCAAGCCTGGCTCAGTCTCACCAAAATTTCCCTGATCCAAGCAGGAGTGGAGCATTCATGTGTCTGTCACTCTATCTCTGGATGTCTCTCACTTTTGGCTGAGACCTTCCTGTGCAAGCAGAGGTTAGCCTCATGGAAGTGGAGATGAGATGCGATGCAGGAGGTGGAGGGATGAAGGGGTTGAGACATGGAGGTAGGTCCTTCTCCCCAATCTTTCTCATTCCAGCTGTCATGTATTTCTCATGCTCCTTTGTGATCCCAGCAGTGCCAGACCCTGCGATGTGTTCTGGAGAAGCTGTGAGCTGGACATGGACACAGGGTTTCTCCTGGGGATGGGATGGCTTGGAGAAAAGACCAATAGTCTAACATTCAGGGCCGAGAATGATCACATCTCCTGCTCCCTCTGCCCTCACTCCGGCAGTGCCCAAGCAGAGGTGAGAGCAAAGGCAGCAAAGGGCGTCCCTGGAACAAGGAGAGAGAAACAAAGGATAATATCTCAAGCAACAATTCATCATTTAAAACTAAAGCAGAGGAATAATTTCCCAGCTAGCACAGCATTAACTAGACGGACTAAACCACTGCATCAGTAAGCAGGTGTCTTGCAGCTTAGAAAACGCATCTGGCCATGGCCACAGAGTGATATTATCCTCAATGGCTCAGGTGGTTCCAAGCCTGGATGGCCAAATCCCCTGCTGTAGCCACTGATTTTATTGATTTATTCATTTGCACGAAGGGCCAGTGATATCTCTGGGGGATGCTTGCAGTAGTACAGCCCCTGCCTGAGGAACAGATGCTCTCCTGGAGAATCATTTCCATTTTCAAGCTCTCACATCAAAAGCCATGTGCTGCCTTTGCCCCAGCCTCCTCCTCTTCCCTCAGCTCTGCTCTGGCCTTGCCACTGCCACTGTTTCAGGGTCAGAGCAAGCAGTAACTGGTTTATTCTCCTGCTCTTTTCTTGGGTTGCTTCAGGCAGAGTTCTTGGTTTATCTGGGTTGTGTCAAAGGTGGCTCGAAAGCTGGCAAGGAGAGAGGAATGCCCAGGAAGAGGTTAGCATTGCAGTCTGACACTTAGCAGATTCATGGGTTTTCTGAAACCAGAGAAGGGGCTCAGGAGCGCTTTGTTCATGAAAATCACCAGGTGAGGAGGATTGGAGGAGTGCAAGGGCTTTGCATTGCACCTGGAAGGTGCTGGACTGGAGTCTGCTCTGTTATGCTGCTCCCCTGCACCAATGTACTCCCAGGCTGCAGATCCAGCTAACTGCTGCCAAGACCTACTTGGGGATCAGGGCTGTAGCAGAGGGAGGTAGCTCTGAGCACTTTTCCGTGTCTGAGTCAGGATACTCACGGAGTACAAGAGCTCCAGAGCCAGCCAGATGGCATCCAACAAGCACAAAGTCATCTTTGCTTTCCTCCACCAGCCAGAAGTTTCATAGGCAGTAAGCAGATTGGTGCTGGGGCAGTTTGATTGCTTGGAGCCCTGGATGAGGAGGAGGGGGAGATGTCGGAGTTGCCCAGAGGCAGCTGATGCAGTGTTGCTGCTGGCAAGCTGTCACTCTGCTCCTGGCTGTGCAGAGCTCTGACACACTGCTGTCAGTCAGAAGCCTTTTCACAAACAGAGGCAGTGACAGTTTGTAATGCAAACACCAGTTCTGGCCCAGCTTCTTTCCCTTTTTTTTGCACACAGATTTCCATTTGTCATTTCTGGTCCTTTAACAGCCTCCTGAGCAAGTGCACCTTCTGGTGTTGTATCCTCTGCCTATTGCCACAGCCATCGGTACTAGCTCTGGCCATGGGCAGCTTCTGGGCAGCAAAGCTCTCAGGAGCCAGGAGTGTAGGAGATGGTCACCAGAATAAAACCCTCAGAGTCTGGCCATGATGAGCAGGTGGCAGAGATCTTGCAGATTTTCCTTTCTCCTTTCCCCACACATTCATCTTTCTTTTTCCTCTTGCTGGAGAAAACAAGGCTTTGTTGGTCCTGAGGCTGAGGTTTCGGGGGAAGACAGATCAGCAGTGCTTAGGTACGCGCACAGGTAGGCTGGTACCTTTTCTCCTCCATCCCGAGCTGTGCTGAATGCCAGGAAGTGTAATATTTGCTCGAACATGTCAGCAAATCCCCCCTGTGCTACAGCAGGTCACCTTCCCTAATCTACGATGTCCAATTGCGTAACAGAGATACTGAACAAATAGCTTAAATTTAATCTTTATTTTCTTCCATCTCAAGCGTGGCAAATCAATTCCTGGGCAAGCGCAGGGCTGGGAGCACACACTGCTCACATTAACCTCCCAAAGAGCAGGAGACATGAAATAAAGACACTGGGTTTTCACAGGTTTTACTGCCTGTTGCAGCATAAACACCACCCAAGGCTGGGGTTGTGATGCCTTGGGCAGAAGATTTGCAGCAGAGGCTAAGCCTTGCTGCTCTCCAGGGTACTGTAGGTGTAGCCTGTGGACAGATGAGGCCCTGTGGCAATGGCAGAAGAAGGTGGATGGCAGCAGAAACCCTCCCACCTGGTCCAGAATGGAGGGGAGTGTGCCTGCCCCCCACCAGAATCAAAACACCAGGGAAAGGCATGGGACAAGGAGCAGCAGAGCTTCAGCAGAGCTTGGAAAGAATTCTGGTGGCAACGTGGGTGATGGGAAGCAGAGAGATTTGCTTATCTCATTTCCCTCCCTACTCATTTTTCTTTGGTTCATGAATGACCTTTCATACGACAGCAAGGATATTAATAGGATGCTTCAATTCCAAATGTCCTCATCTCCCCTCCTTGATCCTTCTCTCTTGCCACTTTCTGGCATCCTGACAGCTTCCTTCGCATTAATTAAAACAAATAACAAGCTTATACATCTCATCAGGGTAATTCAAAAGATAAACACGCCACTCATCTAATGCCCCAGTCACTGCAGGCAGAGCAGAACCAGCTCTTTTCTCCCTGCTGTGGTTTCTTCCTCTCCCTGTTGGGGTAAGGCTGAGCTTTATATGTCTGTCCTTAGCCAGACACTGCAACGGGTAGGAAATTCTGTGCCTCTGAGCAATGCCTAGGTCGTGCCTGCTCTGCTTCCCTGCCCCGAACTGCTCTGGCTGGTGTCAAGCCTGTGTCACTGTCTAGGCTGGCACTCCTCTGCATGGCACTGACATCCCAGGCACTTTGAGCCAAGTTAGTGCTCCCTGCTCCCCCAGCTCTGCAGCAGCATCTGACTTATTGCCTGTGGCAGCCATGTCCCAGGGCGAGGGGTTTGCAGGTAGCCTTTAGATGCTGCCCCCCTGCTGAGCCTCTCTTGGTCTGGGGCTGCAGCTCAGCCCTTGACAGGGCTTGGATCTCACTGTTGCTGACAGCTTGGTTCTGCACCAAAACTCCGGCGCAAACTCATGTTGCTTGTCTCTTTAGTAGCGTCTTTGTGAGGGCTCCCATCAGACAGCAGGAAGGGGCCAGCACGGAAGTGTCTAGGGCTCAGACCATGCCCATGGGAATGGAAATTACTCTGCAAATGGATCTCAAGCAATTGGGGTTTGCAGGAGCACGTGTGGGCAGGAAGATATCTCCATGGCTCCGAGCCTGGTGATGCTAAGAGGCAAAAAGAGTGGCCAGCATGGGTTTCCAAGGGAAAGCAGCAGAAGTTGGGTAAGAAGGAGCACATACTCCTCTCTGCAAGGTTGCAAGGAAGCACGAAGTCTCTTCCCTAGAGGCAGCCAGGGACCAGGGTGCTGCCACTCACCCCACAGAGCATCTTCTGCTCTCAAATTAAGAGCGTTAGCCTCAAATCTCCTAATTTACCCTGAGTTTTTATCTTTAATAGTATTCATAGTGGGAGCCATCTGGACTGGATAATTTATTAGCTTAGAATAATTCTGTGGCTTTGTTAATCTCATCCCATTTCATAGGCCTTGCTCCAGTTTCCTCGTGGGGCAACCTGGGACAGAGCGGTGCTACTGCCCTCGCTTTCCTGGCTATCTGCTCTCCCATCACTCACGGACTCACAGCGGTCCTGTCTCTCCAACACAGATGCACACATTTGTTTAACATCCCTGACTCCCTCAGCAGACAGGTGGAGGGTGCTAAATCCACTGTATTTTCCCACAGACGAGTGGGGGAGGGACCACAACGGGTCCCTGCAGCCTCTCACAAAACCTTCCTGACCCTGGCAGAGGCAGAGCTTGGCAGCTCCTGATGGCCTATTTTTGCAGTGCCTGATCTCACACTGGGGACCCTCCCTAGCCCCTCAGGAGCCCAGCAAGCAGGGCTGCTGCTTGGCCATGGCAGTTACTTGCTGCTCCAAGCACTGGCCTCATTGCAAAGCCATAATTGAGCTCTTATCAGCATCAATTATTGAATTGCCCTCTATTGAGAGAAACCAATTTGCCAGCAAATTTCCTTCTGCTCTGCCTGTAGCACTAAGTGGTCTGCAGGGTGGCGCTGGGCTTCCCAGTGGACTTCCATGCACCAAAGGATGGCTTCAGAGACATCATGTTCTGCTCCCTCTCCTCTCCTCTCCTCTCCTCTCCTCTCCTCTCCTCTCCTCTCCTCTCCTCAGCTCTGGTGGAGAAATAGCAAGAACCACGTGGATGAGATCATCTGCTCCAAAATTACTCACACTGAATTAATCACCCAGAGCAGCAGCAGCCGCAGTGGGAGTGAGCTGGGGTCACTAGGGAAGGAGCTGGTGGCTCTGGAAGAGAACAGTGCTGCCTGGGTGAATGTGTTGCAGGGAAGAGCCCTGGCTAGTCTCTGCCTGCTGCTGGCCAAAGGCTTTGGACTAGCTGAGTGCTGTGGCCAGGGCTGTGTGTGAACCCAAAAGGACCAACAGGGCACTAGGTGAATGTTTCTGTGGTCATTGCCCTCTCACAGCCCAGGCAGCACAGCAGCAGTGGGGAGGGAGGACAGTGCTGGCCCTGAGAGGATGCTGCAGGTGAGCACGTCTGGCCCAGGAGAAGCAACTAGGGTTAGTGACTCTGACAGAAAAGGGACCTTGCCTGGACCAGCCTGTAGTGGCCAGTGACCACACAAATAGGTCCCTGGTGCCATGATGCCCACTGTGGGTGCAGCTCCCTGGCACCACAGGTCAATGCGTTCTGCTGCCCCAGCTTTTCCTTAGCCTTTTCCAAAGGGAAAAAGGTCTTTAGGACCCGGCACAAGCTGGAATTGCCAGACTGACCCAGTTTAGGCAACCGTGTGAATCCCAGCAAGAATAAAGCAATTGCACTGGGCTGCAAAGGGCAATGCAGCCAACAGAGCCAGGGAGAATGACCTGTTGGAGAGCAGTGGGTGAGCCAGCAGCACAGCAACGAGGGCTGACAGGGAACAGAGCTTTCTCCAGCCGCTGTGTCAGCCAAGGCAGTGCCTGGCTCTAGTGGGGTCCCATCAGCCTGCCAGGAGCTGTGCCCACAGGGAGGAGGCACAGCTCAGGCACAGGCATTGCCATCCTCCTGCCAAACACCAGGCACCACACAAGCTCTGGAGCAGCTTTGCTCCTCAGAAAGCCACCAGACCCATGGGGAACCCAAATGGCAGCACATGCACCCATTCATTGCTGGGGCTGAAATGTTTCTGGAACTAAGGATCTCCTCTACAAACACCTCAGTGCATGCTCAGCATTTTGCTCCCTGTCCCAGGCATGACCTTCTCCCATGAGTTCTCTGATTCCTACTCCTCATCTAATGTTGTGCAGTCTGTATCTGTGTTCCCCTGGTACAGACCTGCATTCCTGCTAGAGAAGATGACCCTGCTCAGGTCTGGTGACACGAGTGAGTTGTTTCCCAAAAAGGATCTCATAGCACTGTGCATTTTGCAGAGGCCTGAGCAGGTGGTTAAACCCCATGCAGCTCTTCACCCAGGTGACTGGTGCTAAGCACAGGCTGCTGCATGAGGACACAGGAGCCAGTGCTACCTACATCAAGCTAGGGACACTTGATTTTGTTTCTCTAAGTGTTTCTGCAGACAGTCATGCTCTAATGACATGAGGCCACTGTCACACAGCAGGAGAGGGCTGCTGGATTGTTGCCGGGGACAACCAGCTGCATTTGGCCCGGAGCTCAGCTCTTGGTCCTGGAGCCGGCTGACAGCTGCAGAAAGTCACCTTTCATGAAAGAAAAGCCTTTGTCCCACGTGCTGCCCTCTCTGCTGCAGCGCTGATGCTAACCCTACATCAAAGGTTTGCCTTGCACAGACATGCTTATAGTACACCCAGAAATGATGCCGCTGGGTTTGGGTTCTTTTCTCCCACGGAAGATCAATACTTCCAGACCCAGAAACAAGTGTGATTCCTTAGTAGTCACCAGCCCGTGCTTCCCCCCTACCCTGGACACAGCATGCGTCCTGCTTGGGTACAGTCACCAGTACACAGACAGAGCCCTGCAAAGCACATTACTGGCCACCCATCACCCCAGAGGAGGAGCTGGACTTTGGTCTCTTGAGCAGCAGGATACTGAGGAGGCTGCTTTCCTCAGTGAATGTTTCTGCAGTCTGTTAATACTGAGATCAGTTCAAAACAGATGTGCCCTTCCCAAGTGTGGGGAAGGGTTCCCAGTGAGAGCTCTGTGTGTGTGCTCAGGGTTTCTTTGGGGTTCAGGAATACCAGGCAAATTTTGATTCCCTTTTGATGCTTTCTGGAGAATCACCTGCCTTAATGAAATGCTTGCATGTGAGCGTTAAGTAGTCAGCAGCCCAGATAAGGTTCAAATCCATTTTGTTCCTGTTTTGTCTGTTTCAGAGAACCTACACCATTTTTCAGGGGTTTATGCCCATCATAAAACCAAGCTTCTGTCCCAGAGCAGCCATAATAAGGGTATGGCTGAAAATATAGAGATTTAATAAGAACTTGTGCAGCAATTTGGCTCTTAATCCCAAACACAATCTCTCCTCTCAAGTAACTGCAGTCTCTGTGGGATTAAATTCTCCCTACATATTGTTTGTGAGTCTGATACCTTCTATTGAGCTTAGCTGGGGTTTAAGTTCTTAAATCATGGCTCTGTAATTGCACAGCTTCCTCAGTTTGTGATGCAGAGAGTTCCCAAGGAAGCTTTTGAAAACATTTCCCCGTGTCTGACAGTAGTGTGGGACAACTCTGTGTGTTTTGAAGGCTACGCAGGGAGGGGAATGTGAGAGGTCGATGGTTTCCGAAAGCCAGAGCAGGCTGTAGCTCATGGTCTCATTTCACTACTGAGCAGCAAGTCCCAAAAAATTCAGGATGGCTGCACACTGTTCTTGAACTGTTGGCTTCATCAGTGGTGGGGAATCTGTTCCTTGGGCAGAAAGGGCTTGGGAAAGGGGACGAATATTCAGTCTCCTTGCCCTGGGCTTCATTTTCTTCCAGTAATTAGCAGAACCCCAATTCACAATGGATAACAGAGTTGATGTTTTCAGTGTGGGCTACAAGGAGAAACAGGCAGAGACGAAAAGAGGCCTGAAACTCAGGAAACCTGCTGCAGTGCCAGGTTCTCCTAGATGACCTCCACCAAGTCCTTTGATCCTCATATCCTCCCTGGAAAGGCTGAGAATAAGCCAAATCCCATCCCTTTCCCCAGCTCCTTGTCAGCCTGGACCACAGTCCCAAGGGTGATGCCTGTCCACATCCAGCCGGAGCTGCAGTGAGGAGTACATGGATTGTGGAGTGGGGTGCTCACAACATCCTGTATCGCGTGGGCTTCCTCAGACCAGGGAAGAGCAATGCTCCTTTCCCAGGGCTTAGCTTGCCTTGTGCTGTGAGGGGAGCTGGTAGAAGAGACTGGCTGCAGTCTCAGAATCACTGAATGGTTTGGGTCAAGGGGGATCTTAAAGATTATCCAGTTCCAACCTTCCTGCTGTGGACAGCAACATCTCTTACCAAACCGGGTTGCCTAAAGTCCCATCCAACCCGTCCTTGAACACTTTCAGGGATGGAGGAGCAACAACCTCCCTGGGCAGCCTGTTCCAGGGCCTCAGCACCCTCACAAGGAGAAACTTCTTCCTAAGTAAAATCCTCGGGAAAAGATTCTGTTTCAGTTAACCAATCATTACTAATCCTGCTGCTCTATCCCAGTCCTCCCTTTCCTGGACTCTTACACAGGAGCTTTTTCATTCCTCTGAGACCTGTTTCAGGATGCAGAAGCATATGGCTGGGGCCCCAAGCACAGGCACAGGGATGAGAAATCACTGTAAGAGAACCCTTGAGGGTGAAGCTCGATCTCAATTCCCTGTTCTATTTGCACCCATGAGAAGGTGCCTCCTTTCAAGAAAACGTGGTCTCTTTCAAGAAAAACATGGGCTCTTTTCTTCTCTTTCAAGACCAGGTTGGATGGAGCATTGAGCAATCTGGTCTACTGGGAGAGAGCTGTCCCTGCCCATGGGAGATTGGAATTAGATGATCTTCAGTGTCTCTTCCAGCCTAAACCATTCAATGATTCTTGTAGCAGCTGCTGGGAAGCAGTGAGAAAACAGCCCCAGCCCTTGGCTTTAATGCACTTTGCCCGTGCAGGAGCCGGATCCTGCAAAGGAACAGCTGCTGCAAAGAACCAGCTACACTGCTTTTGTCTATTCAGAGTTCCCTACAGGGCCTGCTGCCCTGGGCTTGCTGCAGACATGCCCTGAGCACTGTGCTGCCACAACAGGCAGGTCACAGAATCACAGAACCACTGTGTCTTGCTCACTCAGCAAAACGTCACAGCCCAGTTATATTTAAGTCCTCAGCTTGACTATCATTGTCGTAACCTCCCAGGCGATCTGCCTGGGCAGTGCCATAATTAATAGTGCCCTTGCTCAGAGAACAAGAGGAACATGTGATGGCTCAGCTAGCTATAAATCATGACAGAGTTTCCATCTGGCCCAGCATCTATTTATACCTCACCAGCCCCAATTAACTTTGAAACTTGGGGCTGCTGGTTAAGGAGAAAAATTGTTCTTGAAAAGCAAGATGGGATACTCAGCAATATGGCTGGGAAGGAGCAGACAGGGGTGGCTGCTCGCTGCTCTGCAGAGGGAACTGCATAGCCTGGTGCTCCAGAGGTCACTGAAATGCAGCAGACTAGACTGGCCTCTGCATCAGTTAAACACCAGCTGCAACATCCCAAGGGAGACAAAGACCTTTACAGCTGATAGTAAGTCCTGGATCCTAACACATGTCCCCTACAGCCCGTGGTTGCCCACCTGCCCCAGGCACTGCCAGCCATAGCTTTGGTCCCATATCTCAGTCAAAGACAGCGGCTCCTCTGCCACAGGGAGGTTGTAGGATCAAGTGCTGCAGGGTGAGGGTGTTTTCCATGAAGAAGCCTGGTCCACCAGACTGCACTTGTCTGTGAGCTACACCAGGTCAGCCCCATGAGGCCAATGCCTCAGAGTGCTTCTTGGTCCAACTCTCCAGCCATGTAACTGCCACCCTTTCAAAAACCGAGTTGCTGTCAACAGAGATTGGGAGGCTGAAGCCTGTCAGGAGCCTAGGGAAGCCATCAGAGTCCTGAGAAAATGACACAGCGTCATCATCCTGTGCACATCGAGATTCCTTCAGTGTGGGCACAAAACTGAGCCAAGAGGGCTTGGATCAATCTGAGAGGCTCCTCAGCAAAGACTCCAGCACAGCCTCCCTCGGACAGCACAAAAGATTTAACCTGGTGCAGAACCCTGGGGTGCCACTTTGCTGATGGAAGCGCCAGCCCAGCATCAAACAGCTCCCAGCTATGGAGCTAAAGGGCACAGCCCAGGCTGGAGCTGGAGAGCCTTGTAGTGGCTGGAGAAGTCTGAAACCAGCAGGTTTCATCCTGCCCTGCGCAAGGTCACAGACATGAGGCTGGAAGCACTGTGGGTCGGTCTGTGCAGGCACCAGAGCCCCTGACACTGTTTGCCCAGCCCTGCTCCCATAGCCGTGGGTTCTCACCACCAGCTGAAGATTATGACTCCCTGCTGTGTCCCTCAAGTATTTAGCTCCAATCCATCTGTATCTTCCTCACTGGTTCCTAGGCCTGGTTTGGGCTCTAAGTCCTTATGAGCCATTCCAGCAGCTTTCAGGTGTGGCTGGCATGGACTGTAAATGGCTCAGTGGGGTTCATGGGGACTCAAGCACAAGGAGCTATGGCTGGGTCACAACAGCAAGGGATTGTACGACATGTACCTGGGCCATAGCACCCCCTGGGCAGATCCCAGCCCCACAGAGCAGCATAGTAGCAGGGGAAGACCGTGGAAGTCATGCTGGGGCCATGTCTCTCTATCCACACTGGATCCAAGCTCCAGTGAGAGGCAGAGTTATTGTGCTGTTGCCTTCCTAAAAAAGAGTCTACACTCAGTTCTTTGGTTCCCACCTCCTACCACCTCCCTCCCTCACTGCCTCCCTCCTTCTTGTTTGTCAGCTCTTTCGCTTATGCAGCAGTGTTACTCCTGGAGTCCTGGCTGGCTCCCAACTCAGGTAATTTCACGCTGTCCTCTGGTATTTGAACAGGATATTTGCTCTCGGTTTCCTGCCCTCCCCACCTGTGCAGTGCTGCAGGCAGCCGGGCACCCCAAGCCAGCCTGTTTCCGTGGCAAAGGCAGGCAGCCCAGTGGGCACTCTGTAAACATGGGATTACGTGGATGCCTCTCCCAGGAGCTCAGGTGGGCTGTAGGACCTCCTGGGCCAGAGACTATCCTGTACATGTGTAGAGTTGCCCCTTGTCACTGTGCCCCCCTCAGCAGGACCCCATCCAGCCTGGGTTGTTAGCTGAGACAGCTCTCAGCCTCCCAGGTCCCTCTTTGAAAGTCTGCTGTTGCTCACACCATGTCCTTGTTTGCTCTTAACTTTCCTTTCCATTTAGGCCAACTGTTTAAGGCAGCAATCTCCAACACTCATAATACAGGAAAGTAATGAAACAGGGTTCATGTCTATCTGATCTGCTCCAAAACCCACCAAGATCATCAGAGCAGAATTGTGGAGCCCTTTGCACTCCAGGAGCTGTGCTGTTCCAGGGCAGTGCCGAACCAGTGCTGAAGATCCTCCTCCTGCCTCTGGGCTCCTTTCCACAGGCTGGTGGGTGTGGGTAGGTCCCCAGGCTGCAGCCTGCTCTGCGGTCGTGATAATGAGCTTGAGGGAGGAAAAGTCCTACTTTCTAGCAGATCAGATCTATTCTTGTGCTTTATTGGACTCTTCCTAAAGGAACCTCAAAGAAAGCTGGCAATAATTTGCTTTCTTCTCCAGAGCTTCTACAGTAGAGGTGGCTCCTTAGCAAAAGGCTGGAGCAGTGCAGCAAAGAAACTTCTTAGAGACAAAGTGGAGCAGTCCCTGTTTCCTGAGGGTGGAGGGGAAACATTCTGCATGGTGGAACTCAACCTGTGCTGCAAGAAGCCACCTTGGCCTCTGCTACCTGACCGCTGTGGCTTCTCTTAAGTTCGTCCTCCCTTCAGCCAGGAAGGAACCAAATTTACTGGCCAGGCTGCACTTGACATCCCAGCCCCTTGCCAAGAAGAGTCATGGAGATCGGTGCCTTCTGCTTTGTGGAGCTCACACAAAGCAGTGCAACATGTTACCAGCATTCTGCAGTTGCACTCCAGTCCCAGATTGCTGCGGGTCAGGCTAGAGGTGGTGCTGGAGCTGCCATCAACTTCTGTCCAGCATCTACTGACTACAGGGCAGCCCTTGACTTTGCTGGGGTTGTCGTGGTGGTGCTGGGCTGCAGCTGATCACTATGAAACCTCAGAGAATAAAGCTGTGCTTTCCTTCCTGGGAAGGAGCTCACCAGAAAGCAGTTCTGTTCTTGCAGAGTCTCTGGATTTGAGCTGGGGAGTAGCAGGTGCCCAGCAGCCTGGGAATCCAGCGAGTTGCCTGGTGCAGGTTTGCTCTGTGTGCAGCAGTGATAACCGAGAGCAGCTTCTCTCCACTGCTGCCAGACTCAGCTTCCCAAGCAAAGGGAAGGCTCCAAGAGGATGATTAGGCTGGGCCTGCTATCTTATCACTCAGTTCCCATGAGGTTTCCTTATCCTGGTGCCCACAGACTCTGCTGGCTCATGGCTTCCCAGTGCCCAGGATGGCTGAACCCTGGGGTAGGCAGAGCAGATGGCTGTCTCAAACAGCAAAAACACTGGGAGACAAAAGGAAGAGGGTGGGGAAAGTGTAAAATCTGAGACACTCTTCATGTTCATCAATAACTGTTTCTTTTTAAGAAGGCAGGTTTCTCTAGCTCTGAGGGTGTTGTGCTGGGAAATAAAGAACCCAACAGACTGGCCTGATAGAAAAAACCCCACCAATTCCATGTTTTCTTGTGCACTTGGGACCAGTGATCTCCTGGCCAGGTTGTGGATGGGAGACAAACAGCCCTGCAGCATTTCATGGGGCAACTAGGGGTGTCCAGGCTGCAAACCTGCCTGAGCTGACCGAGGTGTGAGGGTTGACACACTCACACATTCCCCTACTCTAACACAGCACAGAGTTAATGATGTTTATTGTGATTGAGAGCACAGACCTGGCCACCTCCTCCCTGCTTGGAAGTTTCCTCAAACCTCTGGCAATGGGAAAGCCACACAAACGAAGCCATTTCCTCCATGGAGATGGTGCTTGTATGAGCCAGCTGGGTGCTGGGAAAGCAGCTCAGCCCTTGGCTTCAGCCATGGAAGATGCTCAGGCCCTGGAGCTTGCAGGATGCTGCAATATTTCACACACTGTCCTCGGGTCTCCTGTGTGGGGTGGTGTTTGTTAGCGGCCTCAGTCCCATCAAGCTAATTTTCAGCCTTGCTTTTCAAAGCTCTACATTCAGGCTGTGTTTGGGACAGCAGGTGGCAGATGGCATGCATGTGATGGCGAGGCAGTGCCACGTCACAAGCTCTCTGAGACATTTGGCCAGGCTTCCTAACAGCCGCATCCCACCAGGCAGGAGTTCAACTGACAGAACCAGCTCCCCACTTATGAGGAGCTGTCCTCTCCCTGTCACCAGGCAGAGCCAACTACAAGAGCTTCATCTTTGCTGCCTTGCGAGTGAGAGGCTCATTGGTTGTTGGCGCTGCCTTCTGCCTAGGACCAGAGAAATCTTCCACCACAGCAAAAGCCAAGCAATCCAAAAGAGAATGATGGTCCACTGCCAGTCTGGACCACCCCCATCTGCTACATCATATCCTAATTTGCACTGTGTGTTCCCTCTGGTGAGGAATACCTTATTCTCATATTTTTGGATAAAGCCCAGCACAAGCAAGACATAACTGATGGTGGATATGACAAATAGAGATGCTCAGGAGAATGGTTGCATCACGCTTTCTGCAGTGTTTCTCCTGATTGCTGCCATTATTTAAGACACATGTGGAGAAAACCACAAGGGTACAGCCATAGAAAGAAGAAGTGGGCATTAGAGAAGCTTCAAAGGAATTTGTTAGGAAGGACAGTAACACCAGTCTTCTGAAGACTAGAAGAGCAAAACAGCCTGGGCAGTATGGGCTCACTTGCCCAAGAGCCCACAGTTAGCTTCTTCTTCCACCTTCTGGCTGTAAGATCTTGGCAGCTGCAGCATAAATTTGTCATTGAACTTTGGGATCATCAAGCCCAATCCATGACCTAACATCACCCCATTGGCCAGACCAGGGCACTAAAGGCCACAGCCAGATTGTCCTTCAACATCTTCAGGGATGGGGACTCCACCACTGCCTTGGGCAGTCCATTCCAGGTCTGATCACCCTTTCGATGAGGAAGGACTTCCTAACATCTAACCTAACCCTCCCCTGGCAACTTAAGGCCCTGCCCTCTCGTTCTGGTACTGGTTGCCTGGGAGATGACCCCAACCCTCACCTGATTACAACCTCCTTTCAGGGACCTGCAGAGAGGGAAAAGGTCCCCCCTGAGTCTCCTTTCCTCTAGGCTAAACACCTCCAGCTCCCTCAGCCTGTCCTCATCAGACTTGCCCTCTAAAGAGCTTTTGGTCTTTTGAGGTGGGATTCCCAGGACATTGTCTTTATCTTCACAATGATTGCTGTGTTAATGCAGGGCTCTACATGCCTACAGGAGGTTTACAGGCACTGTGAGGGAGCTGCCACCTCATGCCCAGATAGAGGCTTTGCTGCCTTCCTGCTATCTATGGGTCTTCCCCAAGGCTGAGATGCAAGATTACAGCTCTGTCAGATGAGCGTGGTGTGCTGCAGGTCCTGCTTTGTGGCTCCTGCAGTCACAGACAAGCTGCAGAAGAGCAAGGCTACAGCCCTGCCTGCTTTTAGATGGCCTGACAGCATCCAGTCAAAGTTCTGACTGCTAGCAGCTCTTTCATCTGCACCCTGGGGAATAGACTTTTTCCCTCTGCTTGTAGCTTTGGCTGAAGGAATGAGCTCTGTGCACTTCCATTAGACAGGACCATTGGAGCCCTAGGCCCATTTACAGAACAGGCTCAAAGCAAATGACAGGATTTGGTTGAGTTCATTTCCCAGACAGGACAGGTCCCTGTCAGAGGTGTAGATTTGCCTCTATTCTTATTCAAAGGTTATTAAATTAAGATTTCATGAGATCCCACACTGCTATAAATGTTGCTGAGCTCATTTCCTTCACTGGACAGTGATTTATCTCACAGCCTTGGTAAAATGACTAAGCTGAGAAAGGTCACCCAGTGTTACTGAGTTGTAAGTAAGGTAGAAGGAGCAGGAGAAGAACACAATGGATTTTCCTAAGGGAAGCATCGATTGTTTCTTCCTGATATTTTCATTAGTCCTTTCTCATTCATCCTCAGGATTTGCCAAGGCACAGACGGCACCACACATCCTGCACCAGAACAGGGGGTCGACCCTGTGCAACCTTCCTGCCTCCAAAGCCCATTTAAACACCCACTTCTATCTCACCCCACTTAGTTGCTGATGAGGAAGAAGCAAGAGATCAGAGTACTTCATCAACCCTACACATTCAACCTTGTTTCCTGGATTTATTTTACCTTCTGGCAGGAATGGTTTGAAGGAGGAGAGCAGCAGAAGCAGGGATGTGACCCTTTGTACCTCCTCATCCAGCAGTGCAGTGTCCTGGATGCATTTGCCTTCCTTTATGTGTGTGAGCAGTTTGCAGCCTCCTCTACTTCCTTTGAATCTAATCAAGACTATGATTTTTACTTGAATCCTTACTCCCAGCAATGAATGCCAATAAATTAGCTTTGTTGCTTAGTTGTGACTGATCATGAATCACATCAAATTGCTTCTGTTCCCTTATTGGACATGTTGGTTGGTTCCTGGGCTGTGTTATTGAATTACTGCTTCAACAGAGAAGAAACAGCGTCTGAGTGGCAAGGGAGTTCAGAAGATTCAGGAAAGAGGCAGATCTGGGTATGTCACAGCCTCACAGGCTTCTTGCTTTCCCCAGTCAGGAAAAAATCAGTGTTTGTGTGGAGGAGTGTGCTCAGTGCAGGAATCAGAGCAGGGGACATTTTTCCCAGGGTTTCTGAGCACCCAAACATCCCAGCCATGTACTGGTGGTGCGTTCAGAGCACCCCCTGGTACCTGTGCAGCCCATCAGGCACAGCCCAGGAAGGAAAGATCCACTGTGCTCACTCGGTACTGATGCACTGGGTCTGTTTAGCAAAGCCAACAGAAGCATCATTGGAGAAGCTGGCACTCCAGAAGGGAGGTAGAGCCACCCTTCAGGAAGACTTGGACAGACTGGAGGAGTGGGCTAGCAGAAACCCGATGAAGATCAGTGAGAATAAGTGTAAGGTCTTGCATCCGACAATACACAACCCACAAACGCAGCTCAGTCTGAGACCCACCTTGCTGGAGGGCAGTCCTGTAGAGAGAGACCTGGGGGTCTGGGTAGACAGCAGGCTCAACATGAGCAAACAGGGTGCTGCAGCGGCACCAAAAGCCAGCAGGATGCTGGGCTGCATTAATAAGGTCATCAGCAGCAGAGACAAATAAGTCATTGTCCTGCTCTACTCAGTGCTGGTCAGACCCCACATTGAGTCCTGGGTTCAGTTTTGGTCCCCACTAGACCAAAAAGATGTGGACAGGCTGGACAAAGTCTAGGAGGATGATCAAGGGACTAGAAGCCCTGCCGTGTGAAGAAAGGCTGAGAGAACTGAGTTGGTTCAGCCTTGAGAAGGCTTAGTGATGACCTTATCCCCACTTACCAGGACATGAAGGGTGGCTGCCAAAAAGATGGAGACTCCCTTTTCCCAAGGAGTCCCATAGAAGAGACAAGAGGTAATGGGTCCAAGTTGCTCCTGGCGAGATTCCTGTTGGACTCCAGAGAAGAATTTTAGATCAAGAGAGCAATCAGACACTGGAATGGTCTTCCCAGGGAAGTGGTGGATTCCTCGCTTTAGAACGTTTTAAGGCTCAGCTTGACAGGGTGCCAGGCTACCTCATCTAAACTGGATTTCTTTAGCTTAAAGGGTTGGACTCGATCCTTGGGGTCCCTTCCAACCTGGGACGCTGTGATCCTATGATCATAATGTGGCATAGACCATATGCAGGAAAAGATGGAGAAGGGAAATATAGGGGCCCTAATACGATACTCCATCATAGCAGAAGGCTTCATATAAGCAGATATATGGCCCACCATAATGACGATTTTTCAGAGGAGAGGATCTAGCCAAGAGTGTGGGGGTTCATTGTGGACTGATGGAGGTCCTGTGGGTATCAGGCTGTTGGAAAGGTGTTTAAACATCTAAAATGTTTGTGTGGAAGGACCACAAGTCACACTGGAGCCATATTCTGCTGCCTTCCTTTTAGTGAGCTATCACAACATTCTCACAGGTTGCATCTCGAGTCACAAAACCCCATGACCATCAAGGTGAAGCAAAGAAATGGAGATAGAGTGTATGCTTGTGGATAGAAACTTGAATCACTGCAGCTTGCTGAGCAAAGCCACCAAACCACAAATGAGGAACAGGAAAAGGAAAGCAACTTGATGCTGGATATTTATGTGACCAAACACATGAAGATCACAAAGTTACTTACACCAGCTTGGCAAGAGAAGTATTTGTCTTGCATGTCATTCCATACTGACATTCTGAGGAGCTTATTAATGCTGTAACTTGGCTTTCCCATCACACCTTACTTTCCTGTTGTGGAAGCAGTGTTGCTGTACCCCAGTTTAAGGTAAGAATAAATGAAGCAAGACCAACTTTGGGATGTAGATGCTTTTTAGATTCATCTGTCCAGGATCCTTATTTTCTCATCCATTACAGGCCAAGAAGGGGATATGTGCTCAGCAGCTCAACTCTTCCCAGCTAAACCCTCAGTCTGCTGAAAGCTGTTCCCTCTCCTGCACACTGTTTGCCTCTTGAGCACAGCTCTGGGACATCTAGTGGTTGGTAGCACTTGCAGTTCCAGAGTTCACAACAGGTTTTCCAATGCTTCCTGCAAGAAATCTAGCAGAAAACTGATTTAAGACAAAAAGACACACTCTGTCTCAGCCCCTGGGGCTACAGCAACAGATGACTTCATGTTTCAGTACATTTATGTTTGCAGAATGCTTCGATGATGCTTTTGTAATCCCTTTGCATCTCCAGCTCACCCAGCCTGGGAAGCCATCTTCTACTGGTTTCACTTCATGTTTCTCTACTGCAGTTGCTTCTTTAGTAGCGGTGTTTTGTGTTCCAAGGCAGCTGGCATTAGCAGAGAGAATTAAATGATATTTTGGCAAGCCAAGGGTAGCCAAAGGTTCCATGTCCTGTCCTGGCCTGTGGTTGATCTGTGAGCGCTCAATAGTGAACCAAGCCCAAAATAAAGATGTCTTGCAGAACCAGGCAGATCCTCAATATGAACAGGGAAGCCTCAGCTGGGATTTTCAAGAAAGCCTCAGGCTGTTATAGGTCCCAATCCTTATTCCTGCAGAAGGCACCTTAGCCAAGAACCTGAAGGAATCAGAAAGAGAAGTAACACTCCTTGTGAGTTTTTCTAAACCTGGATATTTCAGATCAGCTGTAACATCCCGACCAGAGATCTGGTGACAGTTGGTGTCTTTCTGAGAGTTTGAGCAAAAATTCATCTGTGTCTTCTCTTCAGCCTTCAATGCAGCCTAGTCCTTTCCATCCCTGGTCATACCTGCTAACCCTGGGCAGAGGAAAGAGTACGTCTCAGCCAAAGGAATGCCAGACCACCAGGAGAAATGACAAAGAGCTCAAAGGAGCGATGTGACTGTGGCAGCCTTCTTGGATTTCATGTTTGTGTCTGCACTGCTCTGAAAAGGTGACCTGAGGCATCGCTGAAAATCCAGCAGGTGACTCCCAGCAGACTCACCTGCTCTACCCTTGCTGAAGCCTTTGTGCAGCCAGCTGGCTACCTCCTGCAGCACACCCAGACACACTGCCATCAGACTAATGGTGTCCTGTGCTCTCTGATGGGTTCCGTTTCCTTTAATTTCTACAAATGCTAACAAGAGGTTCCATTTTCCCTGACTCTTGCCTAGGAATCTTGGTGAGGAAGCACAGATGGCCCCAGATCAGCCCCACGACTTAGTTTCTTGCTTTTCTCCTGGAAGGTGGGACTAACACACACTATGCTCCTGATGTTCAGGGGTTCATTACAAGGTGTCAAAGATGGCTCATTTGGAGAGTTTCCCATGGAGTCAAAGGGCAGTTTAATTTGTTCCTTAAAAAGCACAAGTGGCTCTGCAAAAAGCTGACTCACAGACAAACCTCAGCCCACCTCAACTGTCCACCTTTGCTTGAATCAGGAGGTCACCATGGTGTTCTTCACTCCTGCCTGGAATCAAAATATGGTCTGTGCTTGGAAATCATACCCTGGCTTCAAAATGCTTGTCACTGCTAAAGTGAATCTGAGGTTTGGATTCCTTCTTGCATTGCCAGATCAGGCTGTCTTACAGCCTTACGGCAGGGAGATGACATTTTGTTTCATAAATACACACAGACAGCACTTGAGATTTCCCTGAAAGGCTTTACAGCTCTGTGAAAAATCTAGTAACACACTGAATTTGGCAACTGAAATTTCAGGAAGAACAGGGTGATGAAATGTCCTTAATTTGCCCTTGGGAAAACGGTACCTTCATTATAACAAACCAGCTCTTTCATATGGAAATAGCAGGTGGCAGGAGCAAAAACAGACATTCGCTTTCAGGGAAACAAACAGAGCAATTCCAAGAACAGTGGAATAGCAGAGCTGGGCTGGAATTGTTCTCAGCTTCACTCTGCAAAAATGTTCTGCTGCTACCATGATGGAAGTTAGAGAAGATGTGACCCCTTACCCTCTGTGTTTATCAGTCTCATTGGCACATCTCGCAGAGTCTGCTGTAAGGACCCAGAGTTTATAATAAATTAGGGGAGAAATCTGGTTCAGTTTGTTTGGGAAAGCTCCAGAAAGCTGATCCCAGAGCTACACATGGAACTTCCGGGGAGAATAAAGCAATTATATCCTCAGTGCCAGTGTCAGGCAAAACTGAACTGCTGATTTTGGAGCTGTGATTTATTAATCCTTTTATCAGGTCTGTGCCATCCTCTGAGTTATTTTCCAGCTCAGACTGCTGGTAAGCACTTTCTTGGAAGCTGTGGACTGTTAAACGGTTCATGGTGTAGTGGCAGGTTCTTGTTGAGAAACAGACACCTTGAACCACCGTGAGCAGGATAAAGAGCAGCTATCCAGCTGCAGACATGCTACTGCAGAGCTCGCACCCTGGCTCCCCGGAGAAAAGTGAAGTGTTTGGGTGGGGAGGCAGGGGAACAGTCAGTTCCTCTACTGCAGTTGATTCATCACACACTGGACTTTGAAATTTGGGGCAGCAATGGAAGGAGGGAATTTGTCCTATTTAGGAGCAGACACAACTCCACTCTAAGCTGTAAGTTCTTTTTTGAAAGTCAAGGTTTGCACAGGATGAAGGCTAAATATTTGATGTATTTATTCTAAATATAAATAAACTCTTCAGAGCTCTAGGCACCTTGTATAGTTCTTTAAGTTTCAGACTTCTAGGCCTTTGGATAGTTCCTATTTAAAAGGGGCAAAGCAAGCACCAAAAGCCCAGGCTGGACTTTGAAGTATGGCCTGAAACAGATAAACCCTGCTGCGAGAGAAGCTGCCTTTCTCCAGAGACACTCAGAGAAAGCATCATGCCAGACTTCCTTTGGCTTTGTATCAAAGAAGGAGCTTCAGCACTTCGTGTATTAGGGAAAAGTTTCTCACATACTTGCCATAAGGGCCCCAGACTTGTCTGTGCTGATCTCACTAGGTACCAGAGGGACCCATCCTCCTGCCAGATGGAGATTTCTCCTTTGGCTGCATCTCCTCATGAAGTCCAGCTGACCCACAACCACCGAGAAGCAAAACATTATCAAAATCTTGACAGACCTAACTCTGACTACAGCATGGAGTTCTATTTCCACCATAGCTACTTCTGTAGGAGAATTCACACTTCAAAGGCCCCTGAAAGATAGCTGGTTGTGAGGAAGCTGGAGCTCTGTGAGCCCCAGGCAGCCAAGCCTTGGAACTGATGCTGGCTTGGAAGATCTGTGCAGCAGACTGGTATTAAATACCAAGAGCTAAAAGGAATGAGAAATCAGGAAATGGAATAGTATTGGTATTTCCTAAAGATCAGAGTTTCCTATAAAATGAGTGTTTGCCATGCAACTTCAAAATATCAAGACATTTGCCTTTCTCTAGGGCTTGTCAGAAACAGCTAATAAATAAAGATCAAAGTATCTCTTCAGACCTCTCCTATCATGCTGATTTGAAACTGGTTTTCCCTAAGATCACTGAGTTGGCAGCTCTGAAGGGTTTGCTCTGTGTTCCTTGGATTTTTTCAGGCATTACCTGGCACCAGCTATACACAACAACTCTACAGGTCCCAACTGCTATAAAACTGAAAGCAATAAATTCTGTTCCATTTCTGCTTGGTTTTTTGCACTGCCAATGTTTCTGAGCAGAACATAAATTACCTGAGTTTAATTCCTGCACTTCCCCAGAAATAGCACTCTCTGTTGGGGACACTGCTGCCAAAACTGCATTCCTGGAGCTGAATTCCTATCCCATCCAAGATATTTGTTCTCCCCAGATTTCCCATCATATTATTTTATACTATTTAAGTCATTAGTGTTTTAATGCTTACAAAGTTATTTCTGAGATGTTACTTTGCTGCTCTCCAGCTCTGGTCTTCACCGTGTTCTGTCACCTTCAGACCCTTCAAACACCTTCAGATCACAAAAGAGATTTGACTTCAGTCCAAATTGTATTTAGTAGAAGAGCTGTACCAAACCACTCGCATTCCTTGGACAGAAGGAAGAACTGAAGGATGCCCAAATGAAGTCTATTTAGTCTATAATTTAGCTGGCAGGGACCGTGAGGAGCAAAGCTGCTCTTTGCTTTAAATGTAGCTTTAATTAAAGTTAATAATAATGTTAATATTCATTCTGTCCTGTGCAAGATGCTTATCCCTCATCACTGTCTGGTTGTACATTTAATTCTAAGTAACCTAGTTCTAGTTTTAACTCCATCACAGCTTCCTCTAAAGTCACAAGCATTTTTGTATAGAGAAATCATGAGCCAGTTACTGAATTCTTCCCTTGAGACTTTTTAATAATTTACTATTGCAGAAATATTCAGATAAAATACGGATTGTTTTCTGGATTTATGTTCCGTGTTGCTTCCTTACAAAGCTCCTTCTCATCCCCACTGTGTACAGTTCAAAGCAACACCACAATCAGCACTGACAAGTGATGATGTTCTGAATGTTCAGAGCAACTCCTGTTGGACATCCTGGCCATCAGTTCCAGCAGGGCAGCTGTGACAGCATCAGAAACCACCCATTTGGGATCCATCACCTAAGAAGTTTGGTAGTGATCAGTGAGATCCAGCTCACTGGATCCTGACTGGAACGTGGAAGGTTCCACCTAAACATAAGGAAAAACTTTTTCACAGTAAGGGTGAGAGAACTCTGGAACAGGCTGTCCAGAGAGGTTGTGCAGTCTCCTTCTTGGAGACATTCAAAACCCACTTGAATGCAGTCCTGTAGGATCTGCTCTAGGAGAACCTAACCTAACAGCGGGGTTGGACTAGATAATCTCCAGAAGTCCCTTCTAACTCCACCATTCTGTGATTCTGTGAACAACTGAAACCTCTAGGCTGTGGCCTTTTGTACATAGAGCAGAAGACAGAGAAACTGAGTAACAGAACCATCAAGAAATAAAATACACCCAGCAGGTAACGATTCCGCTTGGTGTTTTCCCTACAGGCTGAGTGGGACACCTTCCCTTTTCCTTCCGAGAGTGTATTTGGCAGCCAGGGACACATCAGTTTGCAGGGACTGTGATCATGCAGTGCCATCAACTGTTCGCTTCTGGGATCCACATTGCCCGGTGTTTGCAACAAAACGACCGAAAAAAATCACAAAACTTGAGCAACTCGTGGGGATTTTATTTCTGAAGGAAAGTTTATCAATTTAAATACAGTATTTTACTGCAAAGCTCACGTTCACACTTCTTGTGCGAGAAGCCGGACACCTGAGGGCAGGTCCCTCGCTCTGGAGAGCAGCAGCTGGAGCAGCCTCGGCACGGGTGCCATCTGCTGGGAAGGACTTAGTGCAGTGATGCTGCTTGCCCAGGGAGCTTCTTACTCGTTCAACCACAGGCCACCCCGGACAGTGAAGGGTGTCCGCTTCTTTCAGCTGTCACCGATGCTAAGTGAACTCAGCTCTAGAGAAGACTGGAATCCTCTCAATGGAGTGAAAGCTGTTGTGAAAGGCAGGAACCAACTGTCCTTCAAACCTCAGCAGTCTGCAGAGAGGCTTTTTTAAAAGGTGAACCCTGTTATGTGGCCAGGGAAGGTCTCACAGTTCTTGTAATGAACCATTCTTCATTATTGTGCCCTTGTACTGGGCACCTGTGAGGCCTCACCTCGAGTACTGGGGTCACATCTGGCCCCCTCCCTCTAAGAAGGACACTGAGGTGCTGGAACATGTTCAGAGCAGAACTATCAAGCTCATGAGGGATCTGGAGAACAAGTCATATTAAGGAAAGGCTGAGGGAATGGGCCAGGTTTAGTTTGGAGAAGAGGAGGCTGAGGGGAGACCACATTGTCCTCTACAGCTATCTGAAAGGAGGTTGTAAAGAGGTGGGGATTGGCATCTGCCCCACAGTGAATAATGACAGGGCCAAAGGAAATGTTCTGGAGTTGCGGCAGGGGAGGTTCAGATTGGATATTAGGAAGAAATTCTTTACTGATGGAGTGATCAGGCTGTCCAGGGAGGGGGTTGAGTCACCATCCCTGGAGGTGTTTAAGAAACGTGCAGACACGATGCTTCAGCAGCGGCTCTGGTGGCAGAGACTGCAGGAGGTTTGTTTCAGGTTTTAGCTGGGTGAGTGTGTTTGGTGCTGGCATCTGATCAGGGTTTGGGTTTTGTTGTTCTGTGTGTGGTTGGGTGATCTGGGAGGTCCTTTCCAACCAGGATTGTGAGATTCTAGCAAGAGGACTCCATCTTGGCCATGTCTTCTTCTTTGAGCTGAACTCTCTGGTTTTCCTCAGGGTTTTACTCTATATCTCTCTGCAGCTCCCCATGAGCAGGTTCTGTCACTCTGCTCTCCCCAGAGCAATGACAGAGTTCATTACCACTGACCGGCTGCCACAGCCAAATGCCACTGTACTCCTCCATGCTGACATACTTGAACTGTGTCTCACTGGGAAAATGCTGAAGAGCCAGGCAGGCTGATCTCTCTGGTGAGTCATTTACTCATGGAGTGCATCTGCCCCCGAGATGAAGGCTGCTCTTGCACAAGGTTTTGCATCTCCTGTTTCAAATGCTTTGAGCTGCGACCCGATGCGTACTCTCTCTTCTGAGAGGTGACCTGTTTTGCCATTGCAACCACACATTGCCATGAGGTCTGCTGTTAGTCCCAGCTTTCATTTGTCCATGCCTGGAGAAACTGTAGGATGTATATCTTGGCAGACAAGGATTGAGGACACCCCCAGGGTAAGAGAAGCTCATTGAGGAACGGACTGCATTATTCCCACAGTTGTCTCTCAGCAGCCTCTGCTGCAACAGGGATCCAGCCACAGGAGAAAGGAGAGGGTGGTATTTTCACTTCTGTGACTGTGCTGTGCTGAACTGCTCTACCTGCATTCTGGTCCAAAAGTACCAGCTGAGGAGGGCAAGGACTTTAGAAGTGATGACTGGAATTTCGTTTGGACAAATTGCAGGAGCAGCATGAAGGCAGGCAGGTGCAGGTCGCTGGAAGCAGGAGGCATAAGCTGTGGCAACTTAGGCAGGGCAGTGATGAGCTCAAACAGGCAGCAATGTGAGAAGGTTGAGGCGGCAGAGCAGGTAGATGAATGAACAAGTGTCGACAGTACGAGTCTACAAACAAGCATCATATGCGGGTATATGTGAAGGGCCTGTTAACTACAAGTAATTCTGCCACGAATCAGCAGTACCAAGACCTCAGTGAGAACACTGGGAATGGCCCAGATGGAAACAGGGAAAATAGGGGCTGTGGAGAAAATCAGAGGGAAAAATAAATTTTGCTTTGAAAAGAAAAAAATGGAGTAAGAGATGACAAAACCTGCCTGAGCTGAAACAGTGTTTGAAGCTTAAAGTAACTTATGGGTGCCAAGACATTTCCCTCCTGACTTTCCAAAGTAATTAACCTTTGGACCGAGACTAAGCAGGAAACTAATGAAGTCCTTCCATCACTGAAAAGGAATCTGACAGGGACTTTGACAGAAGCAGGATTGTATCTGGAAGAGTAGAAGAAAATCAGGCTCCAGGAAACTGTAATTGAGCCGAGTGCCTCTCAGTCCCAATAATAACACTTTGACAAGTTGTGCTGCTTTAACCTTGAGACTGGGGAGTAGAGTGTGGGGGAGTTGTGTGTTCAGCCACTTCTTATCCAAAAGGATTACATGCAGTATAAAATTGAACCTTTTTCCTCAGATTCCTTCTTGGAGAACAAGCTAGACTTGTCCTCATGCCCCAAAAATGCTCCCTGTTGCCATTTCTCTAGTAAATGTCTTTTATTACAGCTGCATAAAACTTACCTAGCTGATAAGGATCTTTGGTTTTTTTCAGGGAAAACAGGAAATTTAAACCGTAGGGAGGAACCCCTGCTCAAAGGAGTGTTTAAAGGTGACCTTCACTTACATGTCAGTGCACAGAATGGCACCCACAGTCTGTGCTCTGCAGAGATGTCCCTTAGCTGGAGGTTCAGCCAGAGAACAGCGTGAGAAAGGGCAAGGAAACCAAAACCACTGTTTTCTTGTTTCTCAAGCAGTTGCTGCACTGCCCTGCCAGAGAAGTTCCTTCAGCCACACTCACCTCATTGTGATCCGCACTGGCCAGAGGCCACCAGGGATTGCCCTATGGTATGGAACACGCTCAGACCAAACAAGGAGTTTGAGGGGTGCTGAAGGGGCCCGAACAGGCTGTCTTTGGTCCAGGGGAGTTTACACAGCAGCCCAGGGCCTGCAGCCTGCAGCTACCTCGGCCTCCCCTAGCATTGGACAGGCCCCTTCTGCAGGCCCGGTGAGTGCTTCTGGACCAGTTTTGGGCTGACGGGAGCAAAGGGGAGGCTGAGAGCAGCTGAGAGCTGATGCGGGGCTGATGAAGTGCTGAGGGGACTGAGGGGATCCGAGCAGAGTCTGAGGAGGGCTGAAGTGGGGGGTGAAGGAGGCTGAAAGGAGGTGAGAAGAGCTGAGGGGACCGAGAGGAACTGAGGGAGATCTGAAGAGGACTGAAGGGGAGCCGAAAGGAGACTGAGAGTATGTGGTGGGGCTGCGAGGAGCTGAAGGGGGGCTGAAGGGGGACTGAGGATATGTGATGGGGTTGTAGGGAGCTGAAGGGGCACTGAGGGTACGTGACAGGGGCTGTCCGGGGGGCAGGTTGCTCCGCCCCTTCCGTCGCCATGACAACCCAGCGCCAGCCCGCGCCCGCCGCGGCCCCGCGGGGCCAATTGCGACTCGGGCGGGGCGGTGGCGCCCCCTGGCGCCGGAAGGGGCGGGGCGGCGGCGCCGGAAGCCGTGGCAGCCGCAGGGTCCGTGTGTGAGAGTGTGGCTGTGCCCGCGCCCAGCGGCCCCGAGCCCCTGCCGATCCGCCTCGCACCGCCGCCCCAGGTGAGGTACCAGGATCGCCCCCTCCCGCGGCTCCCCACCCACCGCTGCGAAGAGTTAAGTAGCGCCGGGGCCTGTGCGGGGGAGGCCCTGGCCTGCCCACCCTTTTCATCCCCCCGCCCAGGGCCGGGAGGGGCGCGAAGGCCTCAGCAGGCCCCGAGGAGGGGGGCGTCTCTCTGCGCTGCTGGGGGCGGTGGGCCCTGCTTTTTCCTTCCCACTCCGAGTAACGGTGTAACCCTCGGCTGCCGCTGCGGAGCCCGAGCGGCGCCGCCTTCCCCCGGGGCCCGGCCCTGCCCCGCCCTGGCTGAGTCAGGGGCTGCCCGGGGGCGCGGCCGCGCACACCTGGACCCAGTGGCCCTCAGGAGCTCCGGCCTACGGCCGGGGAGTGGGGGAGGTGGGTGCTGCTGCTGCCTGTCCACCGCTGCCCCAGAGCCGGAGAGGGGCTGGGGCGGCCCCGCAGCCTCACAAAGGCGGAGCTCGGTGCCCAGCCGGGCTTGTTCGGCCCCAGAGGGGAGGTGCTGTTTGCGGGCCGCTCGGTACGAGCCTGCTCACGAAGGTGATCGCGGAAATGTCGTGAGCGCCTTAGAAGGAAACGGAATGATTTTTATTGTTGTTTTCCCATTTGCATCAGTTGTGTCCATCTGGGGAGAGAGATGCAAAGGGAGGACTCCAGAAGCTGCTTGAAGCCTACAGAAAGGCTGGGCAGTAGCCCCAAACTACCCACCCCAGGCTGGATTTGAGCTGTGTGTCATCAGATGTTGATTGGGGTAATGAAATGTCGATGGCAGTCACCGTGTTAGCACATAGGCACAAAATTGCCTCTAATGCAGAGATCGCCATATAATTTAATTTCTTTTAGCTGAATTTCTTATTAGTAATTAAAGTAGCTTTCCTTATGGTAGGAAAAACAGCCTGCACCTCATGCAGCATGTTAAAGGCTACATTCCTACACAAAAATATCAGCAAGTTTGAGAATACAGGTAGGATTTTCTAACTTCAGTGACTACAGGAATGTTTGTGTCTTTACACATTCGTTGCTCCCAGACACCTCGATCCAAAATTTAAGTGCTTCTGTATGAAAAGCTTGCTTTTATTTTAAAATAATCAAGTGGTCTCGAAGAGAAAAGCAGGAATGCTTGTGCTTTTTTCATGCTTGGTGTTAAAGGACTGCTGAAATATTGCCTGCATCGTATTTTGTTTATTAAATGGGTATCAATGAAGTGATAGACTCAAGGCACAGATGGGCCTAGTGCAGTTTTCTCAACCTCATTATGTCAGTACTGCATGTTCTGATCTCTACTATTTTGATATGAAGTCTTTCTTTTTTCTTGGTTTTTTTTTATTTCTAAGCAGACCTTCACCAGATGCAGCTTTTTGTGCTGTCTCTGAATCAGTTCAGCTGAGGAGGAGTTAAGTAAATAATGATTTGAATAATGATTTGAATAACGAAATAACAAGTTAGTACTCTAATCCTTCTGCTATCCTAATACACAACAGTAAGTCTACACGATAAGTGTGTCTTCACCATGGCTGTGCTTTTTTGCCCCACCCTGTAATATAAATACTCCCCATTTATTATTAACAAACGTGATTTACCTGTGATATGAATACATTAGTTTGGCATGAACTTCATGCCTGGAGAAAGATTTTTTGGGATAACTCAATAATCCCACCTGGACTCTAGCCAAAACCAGTGGAGCTAGTTGGAACAAACAGGTGTTTCCATGTGTGCGTATTGTGCTGTGCTGCTGCTGGCATGTCCCTGCCTGCAGCTCTCCCATGAGAGGTGCCAGAGGTACACAGTAGTACAGTGCTTTTCAGCTTGTGGTCTCTTGTTTAAACAACTTTAAGAGAAACAAGGCTACTGTCACTAGATTTGAGTTGTCCAGACTCTATCAAAGTTGGTCTTGTTCAGCCTGGAGAAGGCCCCTGGGGGACCTGAGAGCATCTTCCAGTACCTGAAGGGGGCAACAGGAAAGCTGTATATGAGGGCAGCTAGTGATATCTAGTGATAGGAGAAGGGGGTAATGGTTTTGACCTAAAAGAGGGCAGATTTAGATGAGATCTTAGGAAGACATTCCTCCCTATGAGGGTGCTGAGGCACTGGAACAGGTTGCCCAGGGAGGCTATGGCTGCTCCATTGCTAGAAATGTTCAAGGCCAGGTTGGATGGGGCTCTGGACAACCTGGTCTGGTGACAGGAGTCGCTGCCCATGGCAGGGGGGGTTGGAACTAGAAGATTTATGAGGTCCATTCCAACCTAAACCGTTCAATGACTGTGTGATTCCTACACACTGTTGGTACTTGTCAGAGAGATTTCATTATTGTCTGTGGAGGCTGAAAACTGTTGAATGTTTCTTTATTCAAAAGCGGCATTGGTCAGTTTTAAGAAGCAACAAGTAGTGACAGCAGAGGGGGTTTCATCATGCCTTTGTGAAATGTTAATTTTATCTCAATATTTACATAAAGGTTTTTGCTGAAGGCCAGTGTGTTCAGTTAACCAGTAGATGCAGAGGAGGCGAAAGTTGTGTACTGCACAAGGTCAGCAAGAATATCCCAACTATGAAGTAATTTTCCTTTCACCCCTTGTTGTGTTTGGAGTATGAACTTGTTATACCCAGGCTCTGGAGAGTCATGGACGATTTCCCTGTTCAGATCTCAGCAGACATGTTGATTTTCTAATCACTTATTTAATTATACATGGTAGCCTTTGAGGGAACCACAACAGAGAAGCACAATAAATAAAATCAAATGCCTTGCTTTGCCTCTGAGAAAACAAGGAAGTTTCCTTGTAGTCCTTTTAAAGATAAAGAATATCCTCTGGAAGCCGTGTGTGCCTGACAGTGGATGCTATTGGCATCAAGCACATAATTCTGTCAGCCTGTGCATACCTGAATGGGGGAAAAGGATTTTCCATTTTATTTAGAAATTGTATCTCCAAAGCTCCTGCTCTCTGCAGTTTGAAATACCACTTGCCTCGGGTGAAAGTTTAATTTGAGAATGAATTGCCCAGCCAGAAATGCACTAAGGTGTGTTCATCTGTTGGTGGAAGATCGAACTACAAATTCGATACCAGTCTGCTACTTTTCCTCTTCAGATTTGAATGAACTTATGAAGCCTGCGATTTGCATCCTGTTTCACCAAATCACATTCATTCCTCATGGTGAAATGTGTGGGTCTGTTAACCTGTACCTTCCTTACGTCTTTAGGGACCAGTACATCAAACCAGTAAGCATTTACCATGCTGCTTTCTCACTACTTTTTTTTTTTTAACAAAGTGGAAATGTTGGATAGATTCTCTTGCTTGCTATGAAAACAGTGCACAAAAATCAATGGCTTAATTAGCATCAGAGGAACAGGTCATGCACAGCAGCAGACTTCAGGCCAGTGTAGGCTTATTAGTATTGTCCTGTCAGCTCAATATGTTATATAAGCTGGATTTTTTTCAGTGTGATTTTTCATTTGATTTCCACAGACTTGAAACACAGTTACCTCTGATCTGTTCTAGCTTTGTCCTAAACAGCCCCTCAAGAAGGGAAACAGTAAAGGCTACAAAGCGCTGTGGGAAATGCTGAGCAGCACTAGGGTGTAGTTCTCAGGCTTCTGCTGAAGAATGTTATGCTTTACTTCTCAGCTGCTGTGAGGTGTGAACCTCCAGTTCTGTGTGTCCAGCCCCTCTGAAAGCTCTATGGGTGTTCTGTCTTCAGGTGCTGTTCCAGGGTGGTTGCACTATTCCCTTCTAACTGCTTCTTCCACTGAAAGTAGCAAGGCAGTTACAGACTGATGTGGTTCACTGGTTCTGACCTCTCATGCTTTGTAATGTGTTTCAAAATCTTGTCCTCACAGGCCTAGAGTTTTTCAGGGGAAGTAAGCACTGGTGACTTTCAGTGCCCGCATCCCTCTCTTCTGCATGTGTGAGAGAGATTGAATAAACCCTTGGCTGTGTGAGAGACAGGAAAGAAAATAATTAATAAAAATACATTTTGTGTGTGGGATTTAGGGTGATTGAAAGTTCTGGCAACTGGTGCTGGTGGCTGTGACCACTGACTAGCGATTGATGTCCCTTATTGTAAGTAGTGTCCAACCACTTATTTTTGGTGGGCTACTAAGTATTGGTTTGACATTCTTAAGAAGACAAAGTCTTAAGAATTTGAAATTTCCTAACGCATCTAATATGAGAAGAATCTTCTGCTTAGCACTGGCAGCTGTCAGGACTCCTCCATGGCTGTGATCTGCACATGTCCGCTCCAGTTTCCATTTTCCTTCTTCCTCCCTTGCCAACGCGGCTTGGCTTCCTTAGTCCTAGAATAGATTGTTCCTGTTGGCCTCCCGTTCATCACCTTTGTGTGTTTTGCTCCCAGCTGCAGGTAATCTTTGTGAGGTGGCTTCTGTTTGTGGCCTACGAGTATTTTTAGCTGTAGGCTTCACTTGTTTCAGACCATGGCACACTGATCCATTGTTAGAGGGTGGCTTTCATCCCCTCAATGGGAGGGACCAGTTATAACTGATAGATACTTCTTTTGCCTTTTCAAACATCACTCCTTTCCTTGTATCTTTTTTCCTTCTGGCAAACACTTCCCTCTTTCGGAGCTCAAGCCCGCATAGCTCTGCAAAGCTCTCTCCAAGCTTCTAACAAGGTAAGCAATGGAGAATCAAATCAGGATTTGAATTGTTCCTTTGTGCAGCACCCTGTGAATGAACTAATGGTAGGTTTGTTGTCGACTGCAGGTATTTTAATGTGGACAATGATTTTCTTCCTGCATTTCAGTTCTGCTGAATCCCATGTTATTGTGTAGTGCTTTGTGTTTTGCAGCAAACCTACTAACACTGCAGGTATTAAGACTAATGAATTAAACAACTCAAGCCCCTGAATTTTTAAGTCAAAGCTAAGCCAGTGAAGTTCAGTAACCAGTTTGAATTACATTTAAGGTTGCATCAATTATTTACATAACTGAGGAAAGCTGTCTGATGAGAAACAATGTTCTAGTGCTTTGTGCCTGTCTAGTCGATATGTTAAACTGGTTTCTGGATCCCTTTTATCTATTGGGTCTTTATAACGTTGTGATTCCCTCTGTTATTTCCTTCATGTGTCCTTAGATGAACCCATCGACTGCCATGAACTGACTTGCATCTGAAGATAAATATGTCAGTGAGGCTGATAAAACAAACTCCACACCATTTCTAAACTAAACTCAGTGTTGTTTGTAAGTGGAATTCTGCACCAATGACTTGTCTGCAGATTAGACCACTATTGGCAAAGCACAGATCAAAGATAAAACTGACCTTTCCATGGCAGAATGTAAACTCTGTTGGAGCTGCTTGCCTCTGGGTTTCAGCATACAGGCTTTTCCTACATAGTAGTCACATTCCATAAAAAGAGCTAATAAGATGATTGCAATAGAAATCCTTCTAGATCGTGAGGGAAATAGAACTGCACTGAAGCTGTTTTGTTTGAGTGTCCTGTTCTTTCAAGCTGGCTCTTGTAAAACAAAGAGCTTTCTTCAGGTGTACTTTGTTCATGTTCAGATTGTAGTGAGTGGGTAGAGAAATGCCACTCACAAATGACTTCCTGCACTAAGCAGAGTCCACATTTAGTGCTGAGTTAAGGGAATGGTTTATGAGGTTCAGTAGATGCAACAGTGACAAGTAGAATGGGTTCTCCCAGTGGTAAATGATCCAATGATTTTGTTAGGCTGTTATGTACCTCTGTACTTATTCACACCTCACAATAGGGTGGGAAAATACACATCACAAACTCCACTGATCCCTTTCCATCCTCAGGAGCTGTCCTGATAATACCTGCAGAAGCCAAGCATATCTTCAGACTCTTGAGGAAGTCCAGAATCAAATTAATCATCCCTTACAGGAACTTATCACCCTAATACCCACAGTTAGTCCATCTTATTGAGGGCTTTGACCTGGAGTCTGTGGGTCACCTTTTAACAGGTGCCAGAATCCACCAGTTTAGTCACAGTGATTGAAACAACTGAGTTGTGGCCCAACTGGACTTAAAGGTGTGAAAGAAGTCTGTGTCCTGGAGACATCACATATCCTTACTGAGTGCCTCACATGGATGAATGCTTTAGGCTAGATGCATAAAGGAGCAAAGGCAGACAGGAGTGAGTGTCACTTGTGATAGATAATAGGTAGGACATTTGGTAGCTGAGTTTTCTGCAAGAGCTTTGATATGAAATAACAGGTGGGTTTTTTTTTTTTTTTTTGCAAAAGTGGAGTGTCTTCAGAGGGAGGGACCAAATACACTCATCCCAACACCCAACATGACTTTATAGTTAGGGTACCATCCTTGGCAAGGAGTTAAGTATGAAACTGCTCAGCCACATGGTGGGAGCTTGGGTCTGCATCTCATTGTCCTGGTGAATGATTTAGTACAGGGACCTGGTTTCCCTGTATAATGATGTGGTAGGTAATACTTGGATTAAAACGCAAGTGGGGTGGTATGTGTGAGACATTCTCCAGCAGGAGCCTGTCAGACTGGGATCTTCAAAGGAGAGAGCCAGGAAAAAAGTACAGCAATTGCTTTCAGCCTGCTAGTTCTTTCTAATAGGACTGCAAATGCCTGTCTAATGACCTGGAGTCTGTGAAAGATAACTGTAGATGTAATGAGTTTGTTTGCTTTTTATTGTTCTTTTAGAAGTTGGTTTTAGGCTGTTAGGGTCTCAGCCTGAGAACGTCTTACCTGGACAGTGAGAGTCCTGATTTGCGGAGCAGGAGAAGGCATCACTGCTCAGTACTGACAAGAGTAACAGTTCAGGGTTTGTCAGAAAGTGAATCTAGGCACCCAAATAAATTGTGCAGAGTAATTTGGGGTGTCTGGGAGTTTGAGGTTTGAGACCTACTTGATTTGATAAAGACAAACTTATTTAAGTGATCCTGGCCCTAGGCAGTTGAGTACAAGGTTGGTAGCTCAGGGGCTGAATTAACTCTGTGTTAGCACTGTCTTGTAGGAGCTGCCTCACTGACCTGTTTCTTACTAGCTTAGTTTTGCATCACTTAAGCTCGTCAGGGGCCTGCTGGCCACAAAATGTGTTTTTCTTGGCTTCTGTTGCTACACTGTACTATCAGAGATGATAAACAAGTTGTTTCCATGTAAGCAATAGGGACCGTCATGTGAGCCACGACCCATTTGGCTTCTGGATTGTCAGTGTTACATAAAAGTTTTTGAAAACCGGACCCTGCAGCTGCCCTAGCTGGGTTGAATTGCCTGTGATCGTGTGTTGGTGCCTGTATCACATAAATCAGGGTTTGGGCAGAATGGTACAGATAAGAGTTCCATAGTTGCCAAAAACTAGAGCATTGTGGCCATGGGTGATACAAGCCCGCAGAAACATCGCCTGTAGTGTACAGGAAATCTTCAGTGTCTGGAGGAGGTGTCCAGTGCTTCAGTGCTCCTGAGTAGATACTGTTGTGCAAATCCCAGACAGGAAGCAGAACTGGGGGTCACTGGGTTAGAACATGCCATGCCACCACATGATAGGGAAGGGGTGAGATTTCCACAGAGAACAGATCAATGTGCTGTGGTTAATGCCAGTGTGAATGTTGAAAAATAATGCTCATCTTCAGGGCTGTGGTTAGTCATTTATAGACAGGAATTAAACAGACTTGGCCAAAAGACACATTTTTTTAAAATAAACCCTTCATATTACTTCACTAGGGTTGATAAGATTTCCCTCTTAGTGTGTCTCTGAGTTCTGCTTCACCCTTCAGCATTGACTTCCCCAGTGCAGACAAGAGACATTTTGCTCTGTTTCTATTCCCTGCTAATTACAGGAGAGCCATGGATAAAAGTGAGTTGGTACAGAAAGCCAAGCTGGCTGAGCAGGCCGAGCGTTACGATGACATGGCCGCTGCTATGAAGGCTGTCACTGAGCAAGGGCATGAACTGTCCAACGAAGAAAGGAATCTACTCTCGGTTGCCTACAAGAACGTGGTTGGTGCCCGTCGCTCATCCTGGCGTGTAATTTCCAGCATTGAACAGAAAACAGAGAGGAATGAGAAGAAACAGCAGATGGGAAGAGAATATCGTGAGAAAATTGAGGCTGAATTGCAGGATATCTGCAATGATGTGCTGGTAATAATCTAACTGCAAAAATAACAGTAATTAGTGCTGCAGGGTTATTCAGAAAGGCTTGAGGAGTTGTACTGGTGCTCAAGACACTGCAGCACCTTAGAAGGGAATAATTTTGCATAACCACATACTTGGGTCCCATTCTAGGTCCCACGTAATCTGATTTGTTTTTTAGGGAATTGGCTATAAATGAGCAAACTGTTTGGATAGGAAGAAAGCAAACACAGCTTGTTGAAGACCCCTAGCAGCTGACTGGGGGTCACCATGAAAAGAATTTCAGATCTGGGGCACTGGCATGGATCTTGCTAAAAGCCCTGCCATTTGAATTCCTTCCTCAGTGAGTGCTGATGTCCTGAGGCGTGTTTAGTCCCTTTTCCTTTATGGAGAAGGTGTGTGCTGCTTCCTTCAAGCTGGCTTTGCAATACCTTTCACTTGGATAAGGAGGTTTCTTTTTTACTGCAGTTCAGTTTGCTAAGGATCAGCTGGGCACAGTTGCTAGGTCACTATTGTGAGCCTTGCTGAAGGCACATGTGCTGCCTGGGCCACTGTCCAGCTTTGCAGCTGTGGATAACTTCACTGCTCTTTCTAGGATTTGAGTTTGTGGTAGCAAAAGTGACCAGACTTCTGCTCAGACTGACCAAAAGACAGGTTAATCTCATTGATTAGAGTGAGACAGTGTTATACTGCTGCTTTTCACGAGCCTGGTTGTGGACCAAGGTTTGCACCACTGTGTTTTAAGGAGAAACTTTGCAGTCTTAAGCCCTGACAGCAGCTAGATCATGCAGGAGTGAGTTGTGGAAAGCTTCAGCATAGCAAATTTTGTGCTTTCCAGGGATTAGGTTACAAGTAACTTCTCTTTTTTTCGAGTTGAGACAGCAGTAGGCAAAGCAATTAATGCAGGAGTGTACATTAAGGCTTTGTTCATATTTTAACAGTTCATGCTTTCCACTGTAATGAAGGCTCTGCTTCAGGTGTTATTTTTATGACTTGGTAAAAGAAAAGTCTGTTTCCTCTCTCAGGAACTCCTGGATAAATACCTGATTGTCAATGCCACACAGCCAGAAAGCAAGGTCTTCTATTTGAAAATGAAAGGCGATTACTACAGATACCTCTCAGAAGTGGCGTCTGGGGACAATAAGCAAAGTAAGTGGAGATGAACTTGCTCACTCTTCTGGGTGCTGAGCAGAGCAACATACAAGTACTCGTGTTGTTTTTTCCTGTAACATGAAGTATTTGTTTTCGCTACTCTGTAGTATTGAAGGTGGGTGCAGTAGAAGTCAGATCTAGATAAAGGCTTCACAGAAATCATTAGAAGCAACTGAAAACTATGAAACCAAACTCTGCTTGCAGCCTCTGACCTGGGTGACGGGGTTCCCAAGCATATCTGGCAGTGTACAGTTCTTTTCCTGGAGAAAGTGTATTTTCTCATGGAAAATGCTTTGTTGCTATAACCTCCTATTTCAACCATGAATTTAGCTTGTGGATCTTCACTGTTTGCAGGCTTTCTGCAGGCAGTTACAGGGTAGTGGGTTACTGGTGCCTAAGGCAGTTAATCCTGAAATGTTAAAGCTCAGTTCTTGACTTGAAAACGTAGCCTGATGCTGTCCTCCAGCCGATTGGTACTCATTAGCCAAACAGCAGCAGAGTTCATGACCCACGTGCCGAATGTTTCCTTCAGCTGAAATAGGTAGTTTGGGCACCCCTTCTTCCCCACATGGTTTTGTCTGGATTTATCGTTCAGAACCTGCTACCCCCTCAGCTAGGCGGGAAGCATTTAATGACAGTACAGTCTACCTTAGTCAGAGCTTGTGTTCCTTCAGCCTGGTTGGCATTTGCTTTGGATACATTGTACATCTCCATTAAAATGTTAAACTTCATTTTGGTATGGCAGAGCTTTATCTGAACAAATATTTCTGCTCTAATAGCTCAGTCAGTGGTAGGCTTTTATATCAGAAAGCATTGAGAGAAGCATCTGTGCGTGTGGAATTGTGTGAATTTCTGGCGGCACGATAGTCTAGACCTAGAACATAACAGCTTCCCCCATGAAGAGCAGTGACGTACTGTACATTAATGTGATTGTAATTACTTCTTGCAGCAACGGTAGCAAACTCTCAGCAAGCTTACCAGGAGGCATTCGAAATCAGCAAGAAAGAGATGCAGCCAACACACCCTATTCGACTGGGTTTGGCATTAAATTTCTCTGTCTTCTACTATGAGATACTGAATTCTCCTGAGAAAGCCTGTAACCTGGCAAAGACGGTAAGCACACTCTTCACCTGACAGGTTTTTGTGGTGGCTGAGGAGATGATTGCATGGTTGCAGTAGCACTCTGTACATGACAAAGCTGCTTCATATTCCTTAAAAATGCTGTCACCTTCCAGCTGCTGTCATTGTAGCGTGTTTTCAGGTAAGTTACTCAGCTACAGCAGCTTAGCTGTAAGCAAAGCTGATTTGCTGGTGCAGAGACAAAGTGCTGCTTCTTGTGTCCATGCAAACATACCTGTGACACATTTGAAAGCACTTAGCTCAATTTAGCACTTCTAAGGGAAATACTTACTCAAATTTGAAGCCTTCAGCAAATACGGTGATCGTGGTCATGGCCCTGGGTGTCCTTGTGTCTCTGTGTCTGTGTGTGCCCCTCTCTGAGGCCAAAAAGAGCTTGGTATAGGTCATGCCCAGATGGTGATTTTTGCCTTAGCCTTCTCCCTGGAATAGACTTGGAGTCTTGTAAATAGAGCTTTTTGAATCTGAGGAAATTGTCTGATTGTGACTTGAATAATCATAGAATCTTAGAATGGCCTGGATTGGAAGAGACCTACATAGGTCTCCTTGATAGGCATGAGATGACTCTTTGTGTTCTTAACCTGTGCTTTGATGAAGCAGAGTAACAAGAAGTGGTGTTTTGCTGTGTGAGGGGCTGCTGCTGTTCCCACTTTTCTTATTACCATGCTTACCTCTGTTTGAAACCTGAACAAAGATGCTGCACTTGGTGGTGGCTCTGGACTCTGATTTGCATGTGGGATTTTGTGTGTCACAGGTCAATGAAGAAACAGCTTTATTAATCTCTGGTGGAATAGACCTGATTTCTTGTGCTGTTTTGAAAAGAAATCCAAGACCCCACCACCACTGAAAAGCCTTCTCTTCCATTTTCTTGCCTACTGATGTGCAAGATGTTTGTGTCTGCATATATCTCAACTTAGTGGTACCTTTGGCTTTTACTGCCACCTTAGACCAGTGAGATGTTCATGTTTAATAGAAGTATTGCTTTGTAGTGTTGTTTTTAAATGTGACTTCAAGCTACGTGACTCATTCTTCAGGAAGAGAGAGTGCGCTTGCCTCTTCACTGCTTGGTACTGGCACAGTGCTGCAGCTGTGCTGGGCTTCAGTCTGGGCCCTCCCTGAACACTTCTGTTTTCCCACTGTGTATGGAGTGAACCGGTGCTCACTTTGCTTTATGTCTCTTGGTGGCAAAGAAAAGAGAATTGCAATAGTCACACGGCAGATTTATAAGCTCTGTGTAAGCAGAAGCGAATGGAGAGAGCAGAGTGTGAAAGCGCTTTGTCCTGTTTATTTTCAGGCATTCGATGAAGCGATAGCAGAGCTGGACACGCTGAATGAAGAGTCCTACAAAGACAGCACCCTGATCATGCAGCTGCTTAGGGACAACCTCACTGTAAGTCTGGCGGGGCAAATGGGTGCTGTCTGTGCTGTTACTCCTTTAGGCTGCTGGACTCTCAGAGTGGGACTTGACAACTCAATGCTTAGGTAGACAGAACTTTTCTGAGGCATGAACTGCATGTCTTAGCGGTGCTGCTTTTTGTCACCAGACCAATTAGACCTGCTTATTTAAACCAGAAATCCCTCGTTAACCACTGTAACAAACTCAGCTTTTTTGTAACCCAAAGCTGAGTTTGTCTGGTCTCAGCAGCCAGATTTCTGTTGAGCTTGCAGCTTGTTGTGTTGGCTTCTTACTGGTTCTCCTCTGCTCGTATCCCAGTTCATTTTTCTCTAGCATTACTTTCCAGTTCAGCTCCGTATTGCTCCTAGCTGAGAAAATTATAGAATCACAGAATGTCAAGGATTGGAAGTGACCTCAAAAGATCATCCAGTCCAATCCCCTTACCAGATCAGGATCCCCTAGATCAAGTTGCACAGAAACACGTGCAGACGGGAATTAGATGTCTCCAGAGAAGGAGACTCCACAGCCTCCCTGGGAAGCCCATTCCAGTGCTCTGTCACCCTCACCATGAAGCAGTTCCTTCTCATATTGATGTGGAACCTCCTGTGTTCCAGCTGTCACCCATTGCCCCTTGTCCTATCATTGGATGTCACTGAGCAGAGCCTGGCTCCATCCTCCTGACACCTGCCCTTTCCTTATTTACAAACGGTAAGGAGACCCCTCAGTCTCCTTTTATCCAAGCTAAAGAGACCCAGGTCCCTCAGCCTTTCTGCATCAGGAAGATGCTCCACTCCATCATCTTTGTGGCTCTGCACTGCTCCTGATTCTGTTGTCTTCCCTTTCCTGACAACTGCAATTAACTGTGCACTTTTCAGCATCAATATGTTTGTGTTTTCTTACAGCTATGGACGTCGGAAAATCAGGGAGATGAAGGGGATGCCGGGGAGGGAGAGAACTAAGCTGTCACGCTTCACTCTGTGTTCAATGTCACCCTGTATCCTACACATATATCCCTTTGTGCGACAAGCAAAAAGAATAGTACATCGACTTTCACAACCTCAACGTAGCAAAAACTGTCTGTGGGGTAAAAAACGGTTGGTTGGTGTTCTGTGTCCTTAAAGCGGAGGTCGGTTATCGGAAATGGCATTGCGGACTTTCCTCTGATGAACCTTTACAGTTAACGATTACCGTGTTTATATTTTTAACTGAACACTGTGATTATGGGTTTTGTGATTTGCAATTGACTTTACAAAACTCTCCTTGGTAGAAAAGTTAGACATCAGTTGTGTAACTCTGGTGAGCTTAATTTGGCACCAAAACAGTCGAAGTACAATTCTCTTGTAAAGTTGTACAGAAAGTTATAGAGATTCTATTGTGACACTGGGGCATGGAAGGAAAACAATGCGACGTACGGCATTCCAGTTAGTAACACTGCTCTGAATTAGTTGAACAGGCACACGCTGTAGACATTCATAACTGAGTCCGAGGCACCGCTTTCAGTCAAAAGCTCACTCTGTCAATCCTGTCTTTCTGGGGATGGGGTTTGTTTTCGGGAGGAGGGTAATGGGGAAGTTAGCAGCTTGATTTCCAAACTCTTTACACTGGCAGATAGCTGGGATTTGACTTCTCAAAGAGCTTTCATGCTCATAGGACACGCATGACAAAGCCCCTTCCCACAGCAATAACTTAGCTAATTACACCTGAGGTACTCATCAGTAGTGAGCGCCCTTGGTTTGCTCCCATGGACTTGCTATAGGAGAAGATTCAATTTTTTGAATGGCCTTATTAGTTTGGATGGTATCATGATGTGATCTGCCACTTGTGCATTGCTTTACTCTTAGATGAATCGAGGTCTCCGTGGTATTTCCCTTTCAAATTGACCCCGAAACCTTCTCACAGACTCCACCCAGCCATCCCTAAGTTCACTGTAGAGAAACCTTTCTCCCATCGGACTGTTCATCCCTGACCCTCTCACCTGTTTGAACTCCATTAAAGCAATTTTGGGTTCCCACATACTCATCAACCTTTCATTGCTGATGGGTGATGTCAGGATAGGGAGTGAGACCTGAACCTGCTCAAGGACAGGTTTCTCACTCAGATGTTGGAGAGCTGCCAGTGCTTCTTGCAGTCTTCAGCTCTTGTCTGCCATTTTTTTGGCATTAACCTGGCTCAAATATTCAGGATTTCCCAGTTATCCTACTGGAATGCAGACCTACACGTTTGTTAACGCTTGTAGTATTTGAGCTCCAAACGTCCTCACCTCCAACATGTCCCATTAAATAAAACTTAACAGGAGTCGCGCGAATAATGCAGTGGAAAAGATTAGGAAGAGTCACCTGCCAGTCTCACGGTATCATCCCCCTGCCTTCACATTCCACTTAGCTATAGCATCCATCTGTTTGTCCATCTGTCTGCTGAAGAGAATTCCATGCACTGATTTTAAAAACTCCCCTCTACTAGCTGAACAAATTGTGCAGTTAATACTTGGCGCTTGATAAATGCAGTAGTGAATGTGGAACCGAGCCTGTCTGTATATCTGGTAGCTCTTTTCGCTTTGTTTTTACTGACCAGTATTCTGCCTACAAGTTTGCTTCTGTGACGGTTCTATTGCCTAGCACACACGTGGTTGTGAGAATAGTATAGCGAAACAGAAAATACCTGGTTATTGATGTACTAGATTTGTGTCTGTCTTTTAAACAGTTCTAGTTTCACCTTACCACAAAAATAATCAGGAAAAGTGTAAAAGAATTCAAAAGTGAATAATAAAAAAAAATTTTATCAGTTGTTGGTGTCCAATCCCTTTGTGTGATGGTGGCCAGAACCCCCACAAACCTCAGGGAGTCTAATAACCGCTTATATTAAAAGCACAAATGCTGGACTGTGCAGGTTGATTTATTGTTTCAAATCATCTCCTTACTCCACTCTGCAGAGACTTCCCACACACCCTCTCAGTGTTGTAGTGGGGAACACTGGTTCTCTTCATTTTTGTTTGAGGTCATACTTTAAAATATAGTCATTGCAGGACCTAAATCAACTGTAAATGTTGGTTTAACCTGCTGTGAGTCACTGCATGGTGCCTGGATGTCGAACACTGTACGTGAGCAAAGTCTGTTACAGAATCACAGTCACTGATGCTAGAAAAGCCGTCTGAGATCCAGGCCAGGCCATGACATAACATCACAATATGGCTAGAGCGGGGCACTAAGGGCCACAGCCAGGTTGTCCTTAAACACCTCTAGGGATGGGGACTCCATCACTGCTTTGGGCAGTTCATTCCAGTGTCTGATCACTCTCCATGAGGAAGGGCTTCCTAACATCCAACCTAACCCTCCCCTGACAGCTTCAGGCCCTGCCCTCTCATCCTGGTACTGGCTGCCTGGGAGAAGAGCCTGACCCCCATCTGACTAAAACCTCCCTGGAGAGAGGAAGGTCTCCGCTGAGTCTCCTCCAGGCTAAACACCCCCAGCTTCCTCAGCCTCTCCTCATCAGACTTTCCCTCCACTCCCTTCCCCAGCCTCATTGCTCCTCCAGCCCCTCAAATCTCTTTCTTGAAGTGAGGGTCCCAGAACTGCCCCCAGGACTCGAAGGGAGGCCTCATCAGTACCCAGTACAGGGATAGAATGACATCCCTAGTCCTGCTGGCCACACTGTTGGTTGTGTGTGACAGTTGTATTGCTCAGGGAATCCTGTAAACAGACTTTGGGCTTCTCAATGATCTCAGTGATAGAGGATTATGTGTTCTCAAAGGTTACGTTATTTTTGGTGTCTGCTCTGATGTCTAATCAGTTGTATTGACCTGATGTAAGGGGTCTCATTAACACAACTGACAGTTAAAAGTCTTTTGTTAAAGCATATTTATTAGGAAGAAAGCCTCCATTAGTTGCCTTACAAATCATAGTCTGAGCAGATACTTAGTGTAATCAGATACTAAATATTTCAGTTCAGGCGATGTGGTTATCTGTTAAAGATTGAATATACGTCTCTATGCATACACGCATCTTAGAAGAATTACTGTTCTTTGAATATTCTCAGTGTGTGCGTTTGGATAGTTTGATACATAAATGCGCTGGGAGATCAGTGCTTGACGCTTCTATCTGAAAGGCTGAGGGAGCTGGGTCTCTTTAGCGTGGAGAAAAGGAAACTGAGGGGTGACCTTATTAATGTTTATAAATAGGTGAAAGGTGGGTGTCAGGAGGATGGATCCAGGCTCTTCTCAGTGTCATCTAATGATAGGACAAGGGGCAATGGGTGTGAGCTGGAACATAGGAGAGTCCACATCAATATGAGAAGGAGCTTCCTCCCAGTAAAGGTGACAGAGCACCGGAAAGGGCTTCCTGGGGGAGTTGTGGAGTCTCTTTCTGTGGAAACCTTTAAAACCCAGCTGGACATGCTCCTGTGCCACTTGTTCTAAGTGATTCTGCTGTGGCAGAACTATATGATCTTTCAAAGTCCCTTTCAATCCCTAATGTTCTGTGATTCTGTGATAAAGGGATGATGTCTCTGCTTACTATGGCGGGGGTGGGGGTGGTGAATAAGATGTCCTTTAAATGTCTCTTCTAAACCAAATTATTCCTGGATTCTATGAATAACTGAGCTGGTTTTGATCAATGTTCAGTGCATGATACAATTTTATTAAACCCACTGTTCCCTCTCTCTAACTTTTCCAGTAGTCTGCATTCCTCTACCAACAAACTCATCTCTCTTCCTTTTGTCAAACACATTTTTTCTGTTTGAACTTATTTCAATATCTGCCAGATAATAGATAATAGCTTCATAAGGATTTATATTTAAGGTAGTGCTTTCCATCTAGACAATTACCAGGACCTGCATACTTTGAGTTATAAATTATGAATCAGCTCCATAGCCAAAGCTGAGCTTGCTTGAATTCACTGTGGCTGTGTTCGTTTGTTTCGCTTGAATTCTATCCTCTACTTTATGGAATAACTTTCTTCGTCATGAGTGCAGGATGCTGTTGCCTGAATACAGCATGACATGACGATAATTTTCGTGTCTTTGTGTGTACAAGTGGTCAAAAGCTGTTTTACACTTCAGCTACATGATTAGGAGCACAGAAAAGGTGTGTCCCCCCCTAGTGAGGGGCATCGATTTAGTACTGAATTACAGTGATGCCACCTCCTGTCAAAAGCTGCCACTCGTTCATTTACTGTTTCTCTAGGACTGAGATACATTTGAATTCAGTGAAAACTCACTGTTGGAATGCAATATTAAAGTGAAATATTCTATGAACCTGACCAACAGAACATCGATAAAATGGCCACATTTTACTTTGCTCCTTTATGGAACTATTAGGAAAAACTTTTTTACTGAAAGAGTTGTCAGGCATTGGAACAGGTTACTCAGGGAGGTGGTTGAGATGCTGTCCCTGGATGTGTTTAAAAGTAGTGTAGATATGGAGCTTAGAGACATGGTTTAGTGGTAAGCTTATGACTAGATTAATGGTTGGATGATCCTAAATGTCTACCTGAATGATTCTATGGCCTTTTTTTTAGCTTGCTCTACAGACTACGTGTTCTAGTATGTTCTACTGCAAAACTCCACCAATTTACAATAACTATTCTTTTGTTTTAGGAACACACATGGTCAGAGTTTTTCTCATGTTCTTTGTTTTAGTGTCATTATACTGAAGATTCAGCTCCAAAGTTAGTCAGGAAAGCTGGACAGCATAGTATGGCAAAAGATAGCAGAATACCAGCTTGCTGAGCCAACACTAGCAGGCACGTTAAACACCTATCAGAATCACAGTTTGAGGGATATGACAGGAAGTTTCAGGATGATTGATGCCCAGCTCACATAGCAATGTTCCAAACCCCTAATACTATCTTCCTTCAATCTCTTTTTATGGTAGCCATGCATGAATTGCATAGCTGGCTCTCCTGAACCTTCAGAATGAGAGATTTCCCAGGGGTTGTTCTAGTGAACCTTTGATGAGTTTGCTTTCATGAAAACTGGAGAGATTATGATAATCTGTGTCATTTCTTTACCAGTATCCAGGAGGCCTGAAGGCCACACCCTATCTTTGGTTAGAAAGGTTAATCAGCAAACTGCAGAACTGCAGAACTGCAGTTCTGAAGCTGCATGTCCTCTATTAAGAAAAGTAAACAACATAGACACCAAAATTAGTGACTTGTCAGGATCTCACAGCATGATTCTTGCAACATGCTCCAGCCCTCTGATCATCCTCGTGGCCCTTCTCTGGACTCGCTCCAGCATGTCCTCATCCTTCTTGTAATAAGGGCTCCAGAACTGGACACAGTACTCCAGGTGGGGTCTCACAAGTGCATAGGAAACACATAATGTTATATCACTTTATG